>CM041537.1:12457623-12675123 GCA_023238725.1 Scortum barcoo
TGATTTCAAATAAAACACTGTTTATTAGAAATACTAAATACAGTATGTGAGAGGGATTATTGGCTTTTTCTTGGAAGGAGACCGGAGACAAAAAAAAAAAAAGAGAGACAGGATGCAATACCGGGCTTCAGAAACGAACAAGGAAAAGCTTTTTTCTTATTCTTTATTTATTAAGAAAAATTCAGAATTTGTTGATATTAAGAAGACGGTCTGGGCAGATTGTAACTAAAACTGCAGTAGTTATTCTAATTGTAGCTTTCAGATGAAGCTATCCAGTGTAATTACTGTGTGCATTGCTGGCAGACCTTCTGATAGTTTCATGCTGTACGTAGTGTAACGTGGTCATAATCACAAACCAGCACTGGCATAGTTACACACATCAGTCATTTGAATAATGTATAAGAGTGGCATTATATTGCAGTGATGTATTGCACTGTTTTATGTGGCTGTACATTTACAGTTTGTTTGCTGTATATTTTAATGACAGTCATATGTTTCAAAGCTTTTTGACGTGTCATGTTGCACCTTTACTCAAAGTTATTTTACACTGTAAAATATGCAACCAAAGCACACCACATTACTAATACAGCAGTAGAAGCTAGTTGACCCCTCATTGAAATTGGGGGATGGACTATAGGTCGGCTCATCTGCCCATGAATCTGTCACACACAAAGCTGACTTGCCAGTAATCAAATTTTAAGACACCTCTAGGGAATAATGCAAGTCATTATTCATTTCTGGCATTCAAATTACACTGATTGGCCTAAGAGTGTACTGCAACGTTTGTTTAATTGTTTATGCGTCATGTTCAATATATTGGATGCTGCTGAATGCAATGTTTTGAAGGCGGGTGAGTATGTGACATATCCCACTGGATATTTTATCCCCTGTTTATGAGGTTTCGACAAAAAATAGCAAATTCATCTGTAAACTTTGGGAATTGCTCTAAGCATAAGCAGCACAGTGTATGTATTCCTGTCAGTACAGTAAATCTCTGACGTGTTGGACACCAGTGAATGAGAACTCTTCATTGCCTTTCCCTACCACACTAATGGTGACATCTTTTGTGCTCTGTCCCTCAAAACGTACAACATTTGTGGGGAAAAATGTTCATTTACTTTATGAGAACTAATCTGTTATTCTATAGTGAGAAACGGTATATCTGCCCATATCAATATCTTTTTCAATTTATGTTCAATTAAATACACACTTCACCATTTTGAAGGCTGATAGATGGTGTAAAGATTTGACTAACATGCAGATCATCTCTGACTTTAAGGTTATCCTGTCTCATGCACAGAGATGGTCTGCAAGCAATAAAAATTTGACAACACTGGACACACCATAAACCAGAATTGGATGTCTTGGACTTGTCTTTTCCATGCACTCATAATGTTGTCTATAACTCTCTGTGATAAATCCTTCTCTCCTGTGCTGTCTTGTCCTGTGGCAGAGAGAGCTGGCAATCTTTCAGTGTAACAATTTGGCTCTGATTAATTGGCCGCTTTTTTTTAAAAAAACAAAACACGCACACACAAAAAAAAAAAACATGGTCCTTGAAAAGTTCCCCTCACAACTAATTTTAGATGGAGTTTGAAGTGTGAAAGTGCATTAGTGTTTATTCGTGAGCACATTGAGTTCTGCTGTTAATTGTGTTGGACAGTGACATTGAGGCATTTCCAAAGTGTTGTACTCCGTCTGTACTGAAGACGCTCTTTGAAACTTCCTCACTGTCAACTGTGTGTAGCTTTAGGGCACTCGAGAGATGAGTCAGAAATGCTGTTCCCTGTTTAAACAAACCCTAACCACTCTGGTGTCATTTAAACAAGGGCGCCTGACTAAAATGCATTTGGCATCATATTCAAGACACATCACCTCATAAATAAAGCATGTGTTTATACAGAGCAATTGTCTACCATTGGCCTTGTTCCTAACACAAGAGGGATAAGGTTGGTCAAAGTTAAGCTAAAATGTATTTCAGTAGTTGAAACTATCAAAGAAGTGTACACTTTACTGTTTTAGTTTTTTTTAGTCTAAACTAAAAAAGCTACTGTTAAAACTTATGCTTTAAGGTGATGGTCTGTTGATAAAATGTGAAGCCCGGCTTGTGTTGAACGATCATTGTTTTAGATCTTGTCAGACACTTTAAATTAAAACACAAATATTTTTTGTAGCTTTAATTATAACAAGACCAAGAGTCTACAGCTAGCAGACTATGAGGCTGTTCTTTGGCACAGTTTTTTGAGTCAAGCGACAATATCAGAATGCTAACATGCTCACATTGACATTGCTAACGTGCTGTTATTTAGCAGGTGTAATGTTTTCCATGTTCACCATCTTAGTTTATTAGGTGAACCTTTGCTAATTGGCACAAGAGACTAAGGTAGATGGAAACATCATTAGTTGTGCAGGTATTTTCTCTATAACCAAACTTTACAGACGCGATGAAGGCATTAGATGAGACGTCAGGGGATCATCAGTTTTTACAGTTCATCATGTCCATGAATGTCTGTACCAGATATAATGGCAATCCATTCAATAGCTGATGAGGTTTGAGATGACACTCAAACCTTAAATGTCAATCTCATGGTGTTGGTAGAGGTAATGTAGGTAGGTCATCAAAGTCAGTAGGATACCTAATATGGTTACCATGAATATCTGTACATGCACCAGGTGTTGTGCCAATCGAGCCTAGTAGATGATTACACACTTACCTGGATAAGTGAAAATTCTTACCTTCTGGCAGTGCTAAATTAAATAGTCAGCATCACAAAAGTCAGTAGGATTCATCCAAATTTCATGACGATCCATCGAGCAGATTTAAAAATATTTCACTCTGGACCAAAGTGGAAGCCCGACAAAGCCACCCTTAGAGACATGCTGCCAGTGTTGCAAAACAATGTGGCTGGTGCTTAAATCAGTGATCTCTGTAGGAAATGGTGTTTCCCCCCTTTGCTATCAGAAAACAATATCACACATGTGGCTGCATGAACCTGACACACGAGATGGTAGATATTTAGTAAAGGTGGCTGACAATGGTACTGTAGGTATAGGGACTGAATCCTTGTTTACAGTTGAATGACAGTATGTCATTTCTTAAAGGTCACTGGGCAGTTTTATATCTTTTACAAAACACAAAACACTTTTAGACTTTAACTTAGCGAGTTACATTTGTCTTTTCACGGGTTTTATCTTTTCTACGGTAAGGTTACTTCTTCGAATTTACTTTCCCTCATATTTGCAAAGTAAATTCCTTCCTTTCTTGCCTGCAGCTAAACTGACAGCCCTTTGTAGCAGTATTGACTGATAATCCTGGTGTGTTTGGAGACCACTTATTTCCCCTCCAGCTGCTGGCTCAGAAAACCCATCATTTTCTGACCTCAACAGAACAGCACCATGTTGTATAATGCAAGGGGACGGTACCGTGAACCTGACACCTTTAAGTGAATTGATTAGTTTTTATTTTTCCTTGAGAAAAGAAAGAGAGTTTTTCAAGAATGCTTAAGTCATAATCACCTTCGCTTAGCAAATATTACCTTTATCTGACATCTATTATAGTATTCATTTTACAAGGAAATTATATAATTTCACCTTCATAGGGAAAATAGTGTACAAAAGCACGGCAAGAAAAAGAATTTAAAACATAATACACATTGTCCGGTCTTGCTTAGAGTGCTACTGTATTCAACTGAGAATGAACTATATTCACTCACAATTGGCTGTATCTATTCATATGCGTGTTCCAGTCTTTTTATAAACTATCTGGAATTGTCCAGCTTACAGACATGCAAGACTGATTAATCCTCTGCCACAGCTTAATCCTCACACCTCACCTCAACCAGGCATTAATTTCCCCTGGAAATGGGGGAATAAGAACTGGATATATGGCTATTTAGGAGGGAGTGTATGTATCGGGAGGGAGAGGAGATAAATGGAAAAGGGGGGAAAAAAAAAGAAAAAAACGAGGAAGCTAGGGTAGATTAATGGCTTTGGACACCCAGCTTTTCTCGTCTGAATCCCCTACCAGCTGAACAGATTTCAGAGGCAGGCAGCTTTGTTAGATTATCAGTACAACAGTGTTTTCTTTTTTTTTCTTTTTCTTTTTATTTTTAAGAACTAGCAGTGCTCCCAGGGGTCAGCCAATCAGGAACAAAGACTCCCAGCAGTAAGGTTGATGGCTGTTCCCTGTAGGAACTGGGGGGACTTTTATCTAAACATACTGCACATGTAAGGAGGGTTTGGAAAATAAAATGATCTCCCGAAACAAGTGGATCTCCACATGACTAGAATAGTAAGAGCTCTGTGTTTTAATGGGTGTAGAGGTCCAAGAAAATAAATAATACCAATATATACATTACATATATATAATAGATATTTACAGGGGTCATATGGGTGCTGGAAATCTTTGAAAATGCTTGGATTTTAATAAAGTTTACAAAGTTTGAAAACATGGATGAAGTGCTTTAGACTGCTTGAAATTCTATTATTCCTATTGTCTTATTATTATAAAAAAATGTAATGCACTGAATTGTGTGATTTTTAGATAATTTTTTTTATTTTTTATTGATTTGTGTACAATATACCACAGCCATAAGATGGTAGAGAAATACTTTAAAAAGTGCTTGAATTTGACTTGAGAAAAGGTGTGGAAATCCTGTGTTTAATTGTACTTTACTTTTACAAGTGCAGACAAGGACATTATTATTTAATTACTTTAGCGATAACTGGTGAGCAATCCAGAGGCTGAGACAAAGTTACAAGTTTCTTGTAAACTATTTTAACACTTGAAGTTTAATGCCAGGTGTAAGTAGTTGTAGCTAATGCAATCTCACCTTCCATGTACAACCATGATTCAACTGTGCCCTTTGAAGGAAGTCAATTACCGACATGGGAAGGAGGAAAAGTAAAACCTCTGTTTGACGTGGATGTCTCAACAGCAAGCCTAAGTCCTCCACCCACACATACAATTTGTCCTCAGTGGAGTCTTTACAACATCCTAAAACCTTTGCGTTTACACTTGTTAGGTGTTAAGAATGAACCGTGTGCTCATTCATTAATATTTCAGCACCACAACTGCTGAGACGCCACCACCTCTCTGCACAGTTTCTGCGCTGACATTATGCCTGTGAACATTTTGTTCAGATTTAACAAGGGACATACTGGCAAGATAAAATAAGGTGCCCTTACTGAATCCGGTGAAGTAACGATTAGGTAATTATGGCATTTATGTTGCTACATTAGGGGGGTGATGGTGGAGTCCTGGCTGTCGGTGATCCTCAGAAATCTACCCAAGCTGCTATCCTGTGTGCTCAAATGGCCCAAGAAAACATGTGAATTTAATTAGATGGATGGGTAGAAGAAAAACTGTTGAACTGACTTGGTTAAACCGGCAAAACACTTAAAATCTGAATATAGAAATTCACATTTAATAATCATGTAATTTGTGTTTTTAACACTGTCCCATCAAAGCACTGCTAGTAACATAAAATCAGTAGTTCATACAATGCAATTTTTTTTCCTCACCCATAGAAAGGCCAGTCGATACCAGTCGACTGATGCCAGTCAGTTCGCCATGGTGGTCTCCTGTTATTATCCTTTAGTACTTGAAGAGCAAAAAAGGAAATTATCTTGACATATCATCAAGGCACAGTACTGTTTATGCTATATATGAGATTTCATTGTAGTAAATACTTTTCTGTCTGTTTGTAAGGACACATGCTCACTCTAAAACATCTAAACCCTGAGTGTCTTGCCACATTAACTTTCATGTTAATGTAGCTACCTTTTGCTCTTAGTGTTAGTTGAAACCAATTGTATAATATGGCAGTTAGGTAAACAGTAAAGAGCATCCAGAAAAAAGTGGCAAAGAGGATGGAATGACAACAGCCCCATATGGGACTTGAACCGGGGATGCTGAGTTACGTAGCAGAAATCAAAGACTGCTGGTCCCCACAAACAGACAAATATCTAACTTAATCTCTCTGACAAAAACTCCCAAACTCCTATATTTGACACGGACGGGGATGAAATGGTAGCGTAAGTGTTTGCCGCTGTTTTATGTACTGCCTGCACTATCTATCACCGTGTAATGCCCCCTTCTCCTCTGCTTACCCTTGCGTCTGGGTTTGGTATGCAGGAAGCTTAGCTAAAGAAAATTTGACTGAGTTCACCCCAACTGTCGGCCGACGTCTCCCTGCCTGCTGGCTCTGGTGTGTGTACGCAGATGTAGGTGTCTGAGTTCTTGCGCGACTATCGGGCTAGTGTGTGTGTGTGTATTTCCATTAGTCTTATGGCTGTCCTTGGGGAGTTAGATGAAGCTCTCCATCACTCTTGGAACAAGGACTGAGAGAGAAAGAGAAAAGGGACAAAGCAGTGTAGAGAGAGGTATAAGAGAGGAAAATGAGATAGGATGATGAGGCCCTCATAGTGGTGTATTGCCTGCCATGGTGGATGTGATTGTACTGTATGAGTCACAGCATGATTGCCCACATATTAAATGCCCGGACTTTTCCAATGGGAAAACACAGGAGTTATAGTATGGTGCTAATACTATTTACCAACAAATATAACATATTTTAGATTATTTTATCATAATCCGGAGAAAATAATGAGTCATTTAACTTATAAACTGTAGATAATTGAAATTGTTAACGTCATGTCTTTAGGTTTCCACCTTCTTCAATATGTATGTTTATTGCTTTTGTTTTCTCTTCTTGATGGTAACCTTAATATCTTTGGGTTTGATGTCACCTTGGGCTATGGTATATTATAATGAACATTACTCATTATTTTCAGTATGATAGTGCAGCTCATAAGGAAATACATTTATTGTAGGTTAATTAGGGCCTTTGGTTAACAATTGATAGGCTCCTTCTTTTATTTTGTTTCAGTAAATTATTATTATTCTCTATGCAGTATATAGCTCAACACTATCACAGAGAATTCCCAATGCCTAAAGATTAGGAAGT
Source organism: Scortum barcoo (assembly GCA_023238725.1). NCBI lineage: Eukaryota > Metazoa > Chordata > Actinopteri > Centrarchiformes > Terapontidae > Scortum > Scortum barcoo. The sequence continues at coordinate 12,464,592 of CM041537.1, forward strand.
AATTCATTGCATCTCTATCTGTATATTTTTGCACCCCCTAATGACAGCGTGTCTTAAAGATAATATGAATACCTTATGTTTTGAAGGACTTTACTGTACAACTAAGATTAGCATCTTTTCTATTATAAAATACATATGGCTTTTGATTGCTAAAACAACATGCACATTAATTCTTTCCCATTTGGAAATTTTTCAGGTGGTCTCAGTGTGATTCCACGTGCTTTATCATCTTGGTTTAGATCTTATTTGAGTTATGATGTTTATAGGAAATATGTAAAACCTTATTATTCACATCTCTGTACAGTATTCATGATTCTAACAGTATCCAGGTTTCTGATCATCTGTGTGCAGCTTCTTTCTGCAAACACATACCGGGATACTCCAAAAACACAATCATAATCAGGATATTTGTGTGCATATTAACACAGTCATTTTTTATTCTACTGAACATTCCTGTGTTTTGTTTTTGTTAATGTGACATTAAATTATCTTTTTATTATTATTATTACACATCACAGCTTGCATGTTTCAGATTTGGTGAAACAGGCCGCAGACCTTTAACACACGATTGTGGAACTGGCACCGGCTTTCACTCTTTATAGTTGTCTGAGATGATTGCTACACTTGAGTATGAGTAACATATTAGATATGATGGAGTGTGTGTGATGGTGACCTCTCATAGAGAAAGGTTAGAGACCTTTGGGATTCATCTCATTAACTGCATGCATGTGTGTGTGTGCCCACACACAGATACAGCCCATGGTCTTATTTACTACAGCACTCAGGAGATTTTCTAAGGCTTCCGCAATTAATAAAGCTAATGGTTATTGGCTGGTGGCTAGTGATCAGGATATGAGATGTCTGATTTATCCGAGGTAAACATGGCACTTTATGGGTTAACAGATCCCCTCTGGAAGGAAATTGAGCTTTTATGGGAGGGAGGGAAGAGGCCATTTAAAGACAGAAGGATGAAGAGGATGAGAAGTTGTATACTAATGTGTCTAATAGGCTTCTTGAGTGACTGTCTTTTAATTAAGATGGATGGCATAAATTTCTCTTAAGCTAAACACGCACGTGTGTGGTTTCTTTAGTGCAAAGGCGTGTCTGCAGCGTCTGTTTAAAATTGGCCTACCTGCACGATTTGAGCAGGGAGAAGCTGACTTTCATATTAATGAGACAAGTGCTATAGTTTTCCTCCACTAACAAAGAAAAAGAGGTGTTGCATTGTACTTTTGTTTTCAGCAAGAACTGTACAGCAGCATCCCTCTGAACATCTGAGTTCATGACCTGGTTTTTATTTAAATCTGGAATCCCAATGACAATATCACCTGTGAGGTCAAATAGGAAATCCAAATGAGGGGGATTTCATGCTGTGTTATGATTCATGTGGGTGGAGCAGGATGGTGATTTCGTATGGGTGGCCTTGGCTGTGCAGGAATGGTACCTCCAGTTCCGGCTGCTTGTGATGCTATTGTCCACTGGTGCTCTTTCTCCCAGGTTTTGGTGCACTGCAGCCCTGAATTCTCTCAGACGTGCTGCATTGATATTCAAGGCCTGTTTCTGATCCCCATCACTGCTCCCCCCACCACCCCAACCCCCCCACTTTCTCCTTCACTCCCTCTCTCTTTCTCTCTTTCTATATGGCTCCCTCATTCATAAACTTTCTCACTCTTTTCCTGGCCTGCCTCAAGATAAATGGTCTTACCAGTTGTTCTTTAGAGCTCATATTGTTCAAACCCCACCACAGGCTAAATCATTATAACTGATATACTTAAAGTTGAAACAAAGTTATCCAGTCACCACAATAATGTTAACTTATGTTTTGGGCCTGCCAAAAACGTACACTCCAATTATATTCGATTTAAGTGTAATCTTTACTTTATCTGCATTGCTGCAGCCTCTGTGGTAACTCTCTCCCAGTGATGCTGGAAACGAGGTGTTGCTTTGATCCAGCTTCCCCAAATTGATCGTGATTTGAATTTTTATCTTATTAGATTAGATCAGAAGTTTGCGCACTGTCCTTAATTAGACCAGTTCACCTACACAGCAAAGTTACAGAATTTAACTCAGGAAACACAGGAAACGAGGAGGAACAGAAAATAAAAAACTAACTAAACTCCCAAGCGACTATTTTTCTGCTGAAGACTATTTGAAAAATATATTTGGGTATTCAGTAGTGTTGCTGGGGAATTCAGGTCAAGATCCTGACATTTTAGCGCAATGTATTTGAATTCTACCTATTGAATTAAAAGTACACGTAGCGACTCCTATAAGTATTAGTGAGGAGTGGATAAAGCGAATTGCGTGGATTAAGTAGTTACATTGCTTAGTTAGCATAGATTATTTTATTGTGAATTTTATAGTTAGTTCTTTGATTTTAGGTAGTTGTTAGGTTGATTTTGTCCATCACCTCCCCCAGACCCACACTTGAGTGGGTGTATGTGAAGTCTGCTCATTTTCAAATACATGATGATTGAGACTCATCATCTTGGTACATAGCTTCACAGCATATTTCAACATTTGCTAACAGAATCCAAGTCCACCAAGTAGGTTTTCACATACAAGAAATTTTACTTGCAGTTTAATATCTAGTTGACATTACGTTACCTCTCAGAGAGTCATTGATTGTAGTGTGGAAGCGTAGTGCAGCAGCCGCTCAGCAAATAGTTTGCACAGGCTTCGCTTATTACTGGGGTTAGAGCCAACTGCTCAAACTGATATGTCTCGGGACCACAATGGTCCTCCAACACACTAATATGAGCTTCAATCCCCCAACTCAAAAGAGCCCTCTGTGGCTGAGGTGCCTCGCAATTCCGTTTCGCTCTCCATTTATCTCTGGCCAGGGGATGCCACTGTGCAGCTCAGCCCCTTTCCCACTTCTTAGCATTTAAAAAAAATATGCTGTGGGTGGAGTTAGACTCAGACCTGGGGGTGAAGTTACACTTTAACAGGACTAGTTAGCTGGATCCTCTGCAGTAAAGATCCACTGTGAACTACGGTATCTCAGATTAATGTCAGCCACAGTGGGATGTTTGCAGTAACTGAAGATTGTTACGCAAGTGAAACAAGGCTGATACAGTAGGTTGACATTAACCACGATAAAGACCAGCCTTGCTTTGAACAGCTGCACAGTATCCTCTTTCTTTTCTTTGTCACAAACATTGTGCTGAACGCTTTGTCTTGTGACTCAAAACCTGTCAGATAACAGAGGATGTACTCCTTCTCAAGTGGAACAATTGTGCAGCGGTGAAAAACTGAGACCTCTACAATGGTGTAGCTGTGAAAGTAAATGCTGTGTATTGTATCAGCTGTTCCAGCCCAGCCCGGATGTGCACAGCTCAGCTCTATTTAACGTGTATTCACCAAAGTGGGAATAACCTAAAGTGGGGTAATGCTGCTTCCGATGCTGCTGCTGTCCAACATCTAATATTTACATTATACACCTGTGACACAGTAATAGAGTGAGAAAATAGACACTGACAGGGAGAAATGAAAAACAGACGAATAAGAGAGAGAGAGAGGTAACAGTTTGACACAGTAAGGCTCTCGCTCCCCTCCTCCTCCTCCCCTTCTCTCTCTGCAAGCTGTGACAGGATGAGATGTGTGGATAGTGATGTGACGGCAACATGACACAAAGCTGTTATCCTCTCCTGTCGTGGCCGGCTCGCTGGATAGCCGGATGACTGGCTGGGGCAGAACAGGTGTGCCTGTGTGGGGTTGTGGAAGAGCCAGACGCACATGCACACACACACAACAACATCATGTCCTGCAGCCATCGTGTCCGCTGGGGTGAGACCCTCTGCAAGTTTGCGTGCCTTGTGCTTGTACCCTGATCTGCAGAAAGACAAGAATGAGCCATCCATGTCCTTGAAACTTACCCTCCCCATCCTCCTCTGTTTTTTTTTTCCTTATGCGCTTGCTCATTTTTTACCTCAACATCTTTCATTCTTGTTTCTGCCCTTACTGCCTCCCTGCCTTTCGTCCTTTATTCTTATTTTTATTACTATTTCCAAAATTTTTCTATCCTTCCTTCTCTTCACCTTTCTTGCTTTAGTGCTTCTCTTCCTCTTCATCTATCTCTATTTCCCCCTGCGCCTCTCCCCCTTCCGCTTCCCCCCACCCCTCCTCTCTCTTCCTTCTCCAGTCATTTCAGAAATGAGGTTGCGTGCATGTCTACAGTGGACCTCCTGCTCTGCTCTGAGGGCAAAATGTCACAGAGAAGGGAGGCAGAGAGAACCACACAGAAAGAGGGATGTAGAGAATATGTCAAATCTGTGCTCTTTTTTCTCCGTGCTGCCAACCTTTCATCTCTCTATATCTTCATCAATCCATCAATTTATCTTTCCATCTATCTGTCTATCATGATCCCTCTATCCAGCCTGGGAAACGCTTTGTCAAGTGAAGAGCAGCCTCTCTGCTGCTATGCAGCACTGTTGACACACACATACACACACACACACACACACACATACAGACACACACACGCCCACCCCTGCCGCCTGCCGACATGGTACAGGCTGTGCATTGAGACAGCCCCAGCTGAGGCAGTATCAGTGAGTGTGCAGCTCAGCTGAGTCTCCACACACACACGCACACCTACACTCACTCACACATACACACACACACACATATACCGCACACCGCTGTGGTGGTTAGTCCACTGCTGCATGTGCCTTTGCAATATCATTTTTAGGTGGGTGGATTTTCACGTCACAGTGATGGTGGTGATAACCTTGCTGCCATGTAAGTATACCTTGTCCTCATGTAAGATGTGAACGAACGAAGAACGGCTTATCTGTGTTTGCTGGTGTCATTAGTGGCTTTTGATTCTGAAATCATCTGCATATCATCAAGGCTGTGATGTGTGAATATGAATCTGTACTCATTGTTCTGTGTGTGTGTGTTTTGGGAATGCACCACATGGATAATGTTAGTTAAGATGCAGGTGATCTGTTAGAGAGAGAGAGGGAGAGGAAGGAGAGATGAGGATGATCTGTGGCAAAAAAAAAAAAAAAATCTGCATAAGTGATTCATGTTTGGAGGTCTGTTTGATCTATCTGTACTTGTATAATATACCTGTATATACACATAATTGAATAAATACATATCTACATGCGCATATGCAGTATATATATCATACATGCTGTGTAGATCCACTCTTTATGTCAAACTCACATTTTGGGAGAAATCAAATCTCTCAAATCCTCTCGCCTCATGATTTATTTCTCTGGATGAAGATGTTTTATTGCACACCTCTTCACTCAGTCAGGCCATCTGTTGGCAGCATGAAGTCTGCGGTCTCTCCTCGCTGTCACACTTACTGACTGGTTCTGTCATAGCAGCAGGCTTCGCTGTCTTAACCGATCATGTGTGTTCGCCGGCTAGCTGTGTCTTCACTGCATTAGCTAGCCGACTACTTGGCACAGTGACTGGATTAATAGGGAACATTAGCACCTCTCCTCTTTGATCTGTTGGCTGTCTGCTTTTCTGGACACCTGGTTCTCCGGCTGGCTCTGTGGCTGGTCGAAGTTAGTGGTTGATGAATTTGTGGTTTCACTATTTGGTTGAATGTTTTCCTGCCCATCTGATCAACTGACGGGTCATGACACCAAGTGACTGACGGGGTAACCGCTTCGTTGTCGGGTTGGCCGACTTGTCTGTCAGCTCAGCGCGCAGTCAGTTAGTCAGTGCGTGCGCCGGAAAAAAGAAATTCCATTCAGAGAAACGTCCGTGCGGCTGGGAAGTCAAACAACCAGTCAGCCATTTGCCTAGCCACCAAGTTGTTCAGTCATTCATGCATTCATTCAGTCAGCAAGTCAATCGTTCAGTCATGCATTTAGTCAGTCAGCCACACTGTTAGACAGGCTGTCATAGGAAATTGATTGTGCCTCTGATGGGGCTGGGATGACTGTGTGACCTCAAACATCAGCTCCACTGCACCAAGACAGTCAGACAGCTCAGAAAGAAAGTGTCAGTCCTCTTTCTTTCCCTTTCTCTCTCTCTCATTTATGAACCGCTTTCCACACAAATGCACTCACAGACTGAAAATGGAGGAAAGAAGGAAAATTTGGACCAAAAGAATGATGAGGGGAAAAATGATGTAGCGGTGTTCTCGTTGTCCTCTGAAACTCAATGCCCTTAAACACAATTTTAGATATCTAAACCCCACATTTAATGACGTTGTAGGATGGTAGCAAGACATCAAGCACGCAGTGACATATTCCACTACTCTTTTTTCAGTTTCAGTTCAGTTTTTTTAATACAGGTCTAAAATACCTAAAACAAAGTCACCATGCAAAGTTTCCATTTCCCCATCAGTCAGTATTATAAATGCTGTATAATGAACTTTAACTGATCCGTCTCTCTGGAAATACCAAGGTTCTCATTGTAACATTTATATTTATATTGTACTGCTAAAAAGCACTTCTGGATGGATGCAAACTGCATTTCGTTGCTCTGTACTGCAGGTGCAATGACAATAAAGTTGAATTCTATTCTATTCTATTCTTTTCCACATGAAGACACTTAATGCAAACACAGAAATATACATTACATTATTTTTGCATGATATTTTAGCATGATTTAACAGTTATTAAGAAGAACAACAGGACATGTACAAGAAAAACAAACAGCATATGATGAAAATCTATACCTTGCTCTGCTCTGTCATGTCTCTTAAAGTGAAGGGGGGATCTGTTGGCGTCGCAGTGCATTACATTTTGCTGTGTCATCATCACCTCTGTGTAGCATAGAGACAAACAACACTGCTAAAGCTGACTTGACAGTCATTTTTCCACAAAAAAACAAGACATTGAATGGGAGGCTTGAGACGAGGGCAGGTACAGTAAATTCCTTTATTTCTTCTTGTCTTGTCAGTAATAACAAATGACAGAGGATGATAGATGTTTTTTTTAGGATTTTAAATAGCTCATTTTGATTTTGTAAGCGTATCTACTAGTGGAAGAATTCTTAGAAGACAGAGGAGATGAAAAAAGAGGAGAGGTGAGGAGGGTGAGTGTAGGTATCAGCTCAGAGGGAGAAGGCTGTTGTGCTATTTGAGGACAGTTCAAATTAAATTCTCACTCCTAAATGAGCCTAATCTTCAAATGCACTTCTCTCTTAAAGAACCGTATGAAGATAGTGGGTGGTTTTATGCTGCACAGAGTATAAAGCTCTTTGAGGACATTTTGAGATTTTGAGCTATATGAATAAAACTGACTTGACCTAAAACATGTTGTGCTTACTAATATAGTCTTTCAAATGGTTCCTTTATTTTTTTTGTCTTGCTTGACTTCCCTAATTTTGTCTAAAATGTTAAAACTAGAAGCCCTTGTATATAAAACTTATTTAGATAACAAAGTAGGTTGCTGTGCTCCCTCCAGACACAGCTTGACTGCTCAATTTGCTGTGCTATGCGTGCAGTTTATGTTCTATAAGTTATGAGCTTCAGTGTTCAAATGTATCAATTTTTACTCAAAAACAGGAAAAAAACATTTTGAAGTGTGGGACTACGTCATAAAATGTACCTCAAATGAACATAAGCTGGGTTGAAAGTCATGATATAAGCAACTGCAGGCAGTCACTTGACACTGACACCCGCTTGCGTTAGTCTTATATCACATTGCTGGGACCAGCAATAAGCATCTGTGTTTTTCTAATTAATCTTGTCCCGGTGAAAAGACTTTGAGTTCCAGTCATTGACAGTCTCAAGCAACATGTTTTTGTGCATACACATCATGTGTGTGTTTGTGTGATGCAGTGACAGACGGTGACTAATAGCTTTTATCTATTTATCTCTTATCTGTTCCTGACTTGTCAATCATTATATTTTTGGTGCGTTGTCAGGTGATTGGTCGAGGTTTTTCAAGTGTCCTGGTGAGTGAGGACTTGTTTCACACACTGTTAGGTTACATATGCTTCAGTGGACCTTTGCCACATTTAAACTATGAACCATGCAGGTAAATGTCTCCACTTTTTGACTTTTCATTCAAAACATTTTCTCTGTATGATCAATCAAGCCATTGGTGATAAACCTTATTGAGCAGGCACAAAGCTATCGGAGACACAGTTGGAGTGCTGTTTTTTTGGTGGGAAGATGTACGCACTTTTAGGCATTTTATAATTTTGTGGCTTTGAATAAACTCCCATGCACAGATGTCTTGGGAGGGTCACAGCTAGGTTCATGTTTATGCAGATCAAATGGCGTAGTGCAATTCTGATACTGGTTTTCATCATGAACCTGCACTTGAGGTTCTACCTGCCACCTCTCATTTCATATCTTTAAAGAGCAGTTCTCTTAGCTTTACTAAGTGGAGGTGCACACATCTTTATCACATATGACATATGGCATTTATGGCCACACTGGTAATGCCGTAACAAAGCAAGTGTGGTACACAGTTTCCATCTCAAGATTTAAAATAAAATGTCATGCTGCAGAACGGCAGTCCAAAAACACATTTCTTGCTGTTCTTTGTTCTTGTTAGATATGTTGTTAATTTGCAAACTATTTTAAGTGTTTTAAGGGAGAGAAATCCTCAGTTTCACATGAGCCGATGGTATGACAGTGTGATGATGTGTGGAAGGAAAAAAACACTGTATCAAGACAAAATTATACCATTAATCTCACACCTGTTTTGCAGAGTTTCCTGTCTTCATGTTATGCGCTCCAAGGCTGGATTCAAAGGACTGTTGTCACGCGCTCACAACTCTTTAACTGTTTTTCGTATTTTTCTCTCTTCCTCTCCTCCTTCTGTCTTTAGTCCCCTTCTAGCACATTTAGTGTTGAATTTAATTAGACCAATAACTCCCTCATGATTTCTACAGGCTCATCTGGAGCAAGGAGAGGGCCACAGCAGTCTTTTTTTTTCATTCTGTCTTCCAGTGACCTTGCAGCAGGAAGTTAAGGTGTGTGTGTGTGCCTGCATGTGTGTGTGGGCATTCATAGGAATGTGCACACAGCATGTACATGCGCATTAGAAAGCATGACATGTGAGCTTAATTAGGGAAAACATGAATGCATGAATATGACTACAGTAAAATGCAAGCCTTTATCTGTATACCACATCCTCCCAGTATTCGGATCCTGTGACTTGGGGAATAACTACTTAAAAATGCAGTTGGTAGGACTGAGAAGAGAGTGGATCTAGCTTGAAAATCTAAATGAGAACAATTTCCAGCACCCCCACCCCTCATAATGGTTGCACTCCTGCTCGCCTCCAGCGCCCCTTCCCACAGTTACTTGAAGAATTTCTTTTCTTTCAGCTTTCTGTTGTTGTGTAAGCTAGAGTTGACAAATGAGGGATGGGCAGTTTTCTCCGTTTGTCCGCCATTGCGTCAACTCCAAGTTAACGCATGCGCAGGAGAGGGGAGCTGCCTGCAGCGTGTTGCAGGAGCAGGAGCAAAAAGTTATTTTTATTCAGGTTACCAACTTCTGCTCTAAGACATACAATCTGTGTGTCATACTGCAATGTGTTTATTGAAGTCTGGTTTGAAAAACATGTAAAAAAATAAGCAGGTGCTGCTAATTCAGGATAAAAGTGGGATAAATGTGTTCCGGTGAACTAAAATGGCTACCAGTGAGTCTTTCGTAAGCCTCTCCCTTTTGCTCTATTAACAGTTAGACAGATATGCGCTACTGTGTACATACTGCAGCCAATATTACACCATTTCAGTTCCTCCTCTTCTCCCTGTAGACAGCCGTATTCAAAGCTAGAGTAGCATTCTTAACGTTATTAACAACTTCTTCTATTTCCAGTCTATCTCTCTTGGCCTTATGCCTGTTGTCCTATTTTTCTGTGAAACCTGGGACATTAGTATTAGTCGTTTTCTTTCTGTGCCTGAACCAACGGCCGTTCTCCCAAAACAATGGCTCGAATGCATCACCGGGGCCAGATGTTTTGCCACCTATTGTTGTAGTGGTTACTCCTGCTTGCTCGTCAGACAGATTGCTCGCAGATACCAATTCCTCACATGCACACGTCAGCCCCCACGCAGCACAGGAGCCTAACAGACTCCTAATGTCCCCCTGTAGGAAGACCTGGGCCTTTATATAATGAACCACTTGCGGGCAAAGAGGCAGGCAGGCGCACAGGAGGCAAACAGGCAAAACAGAAGTTCAAAGCGAGAAGAGGGAGACAGGCGGGGACGGGGGTTTATTTAAAGTGGGAGAACTGGCAGAAATTAAAAACATGTAGAGTAGTTGTAGACAGACATTAAGAGCAGAAACAAACAGATCAGTGGGCAGAAATACAACAAAAGCATCAAGCAAGAACAGTGAAAAATGTCTCGCTGATTCATTGTCTGTCCCTCTGGAATGACTGATGTTGCAACACAAAGCACATAATGTAAATGTTATCTGATTTGTTAGGGCCAATTCTAGCCACATTTCAGTGATTAAGACTGATGTTCAGGATCAGACTGAGCCTGCAATAGTTTGGAACGATGGCCGACAGTTGGCATAAATTAACTTGTAATTTTGTGGATTAAGGGCTTTATTCACTTGCTTCCTGGTCCATCTGAGACCATCACTATTATTTCAAACATTCGAATTTTACAACTCGAATCTGGGCAAGTCCTCACGTCTTGACATAACGATGCTAAAGATATCAAATGCAAATGGAGTCCAGCTGGCAGCGTTCAAGGGAGACTGAGTGGGAAAAAGGGGAAGAAAAATAAGACCAGGGAGACGTTTCACCTCCGTGTTTGTTTGTATCATGTGATGTCGCTGCACCACTAGAGTTTGTTTTTGTGAGATTTCGGAGATGATGAAGGGGTTGGATCTCAAGTAGTGTGTAATCCCCATCTTCACCTTGTCATCACATGTGTGCTCCCCACATCAAACTTATCCTCAAGTGTGTCTGCTCAGGTTTGACGGGTGAAAAGATTTGTCGGTGTCAGTCGAAAAAGTGTGAAATTTTAAGTGTGTCACTCAATCTTTTCAGTCAGTTTTATTTGGGTGGTCTGTACCTTAGTGCTCTGGTACCTTGAGGATAAAAAAATCTAATTGTTTCTTGTTAAAAATAGATTAGGTTTTCTATTCTAGTCAATACTTGGAATGACAAAGCAATGGAGCGCCTTCCGGTTTACCTCATGCTTGCCCATTTAGTTGCACAGGAAGGACCTCTGTAAGAAGCTGTATCATGCTTTTTGATCCCCGGGTGTTTCCCGGACACAGATTAAGCAGCTTGTCATTCTGAAAGGCAACAGAGAGCTTCCATGAAAAAAAGGCTTACAGATCTAGGAACAAATGAGTAATCTAAGGTCAGGATCCTGGCCCAGAGGGAAACAAATGGACAAACACGGGACAAACTCATTTAGTTTTTAACAACTGGGTTTTGTTTTGGTTGACACAGATAATTGCTCCTATTAATTAGTGTACCTGTAGGCAGAACCATCGTGAGCAATCTTGTTACACCTATTTGTCAGTGAATAACTGCTTGCCATGCCACAGATATTATTGTCATCACTACGATAAATATTTTTCAGGCTTGTGACAACTGAGTCATTTCTGAAAGTGGCCTGAAAACAAATACATGTTTTGTTTTATATGAAAATGTGTAGGCTGGTGCATGGCAGTACTCTCATGTATGACTGTGCAGGTTTCTTTTTTCTGTCCTCAACAACACATACTGTAGATATCTTCTTCTGAAATAAAACTTTTCCAGAACGTAACAGAGGTAAGAGATAGAATCTTATTGACATAAACCACTTTCATATAAACCCCTATGTGCATGATATGCTAGTCCAAGCTTTAGTGATAAATGTGATTAGTGATAAAAAAACTACCTATATATCTATGCACATGCTCATAGTATTCAGAGCCAAAGGGCATATGGGGGTGTAAGTCATGGATTTAACCCAAAACCTGAACTTCTGAATTAAAATTCACAGTCTCTGCCTCATTACACGCAAGATTTAAGCATTCAACCTCGAAAAAGATGATGACTCAGTGTGTTTTGCAGGACCTTTAGTTGGTTAGAGATCCTGTTAAGCAAGTGTGAGACTCTGTAACATTACTACTCTGTGAGCCATATAACATGTGGACTGCACCATGTGTCATACTGTGTGTGGATTAGTAAAATCCCCACAAGCACATGTGTCATCCACTTGTTTGATGAGGTATTCTCTGAAGGTAGTGAATCTGGTGGTGAAACAGATTAAAACAGACTCATTCAAGGTTCAGAGTGGGTGAGGTTGCGATACAGAAGCTGGACGGGAGCATGAAGGGTGTGAAAGTTGTAATTATTACAAAGGGCACAAGTGAAAAGGTAGACTCTACTACATTTTTCCTTTTCTCTGTACACAATGTTTTAACTGAGCCTGCCAGGCATTATATCTATGACATTTTCTCGGCACATAATTCTGTGATCATGGTATAATAATGTACTCCATGCATGTGCGGCAGTTTAATATAAGCTGTAGCTTTAAAACATGGCTTAGAATCTACAGCCATAGCAGTCTGATGGTAATGTCATTCGTTTTGCAGGTATTTATTCTTAACACAAAGTAATAAACATATTAAAATGTGACCTCATGGAAATTTCAGTTGAATATCAGAGGATCACCAAATTCATCAGGATAGACCTTCTAGGAACCATGAATGTCTGTGCAACATTTTGTGCCTGTCCATCAAGTGGTTGTCGTGATATGTATTTCATTAGATAAGTAAAAATGTTGACCTGCTGGTGGTTCTGGATAAAAAGTCAGAGGATCATCAAACTTATTAGAATTCATCCTTCGGGGCACTGCGAATATCTGCACCAATTTTCATGACAGTCTATAAAATAGTAATCAGTCAAGACTTGTAATCTAGTAGTGGGAAGACAAACTGACATTAAAAATCACATTATTTCTGTGAGACAGTAAGCAGTCCCGTTCATTTAGTTTTCTGTGAACAAAGGTTGAAGACCTTTCTTTTTTCCCTGTGCCTGTCGTGCTCGGCTCCTATTCTAGAACACGTAGCTGCACTGTTTGGTGTGTGATTGTTTCATTGTCTGTAGCCGCGGCTCTCGTTACATGAGTAGCAGGAAGACTTCACTCAGCAGGGTGACACCATACCAAATCCCCAGAAGTGAACTCAGCTTCTCCTTTGGATTTTTTTTTTTTTCCAGAGAAGCGCATGAGATCAGTATCAATGATACTCGTTGAGTCTGTGGTTTCTGATATCAAGTTTAATTCCTCTTTTTATTATTCATGCCATTCTTTCCCAGTAAAACTACATAATAGTAAATCTTTATTGTAAAATATTAAAAATCCCTCCATCTCATGACTTAGCACGGTTCCACTCCCTGCGCGAGGTGATTGACAGCGAGATGCCATGCTCCAGGAATTGGGCTGAGACTCTAGGTTGATTAGCGAATTCACCATCAGATAGCAAAACAGCCCGTTAAAGAGCACCAGAGCATCCCGAACACCACATCAGCTGTTTATTGTTAGATCATTACATTCAATGACAACATTTGGGAAAGCTAGTTTTTCAATAATACTTTTTTCATGTGACATTTGTTTGTTACATTTCAATATGCATGGCAAAAAAAAACATCCGTTTTTATTTGGATACAGTTGGTAATGTGAATCCACGCCACTGCTCCAGGCACGATTACACTTCATATCTCCCTCCACAGCCCGAAAATGTTGCTTACATTGTGCAAATGCCATTTGCTCACTAAGTACACCGAGGAGAAGTTATTCAGGTTACCGTGAATACAGCTGAGCTCCTCTCAGCAGTAACAAGGACAAGACAAAATAGGCAGTTATTTGTTGCAAATGATCAAAGAATAGAGCGATGTTAGTGAAAAGCTGTTCCCTTGAAAGAAGAAGAAGAAGGAGGAAAAGAGAGGGAGAGAGAGAAAGCATGAAAGAGAGAGAATAGGCCAGTGATGGTATAAAGCATGGACTAAGGTGAGAGGAGAGGTGACAGCTGTACATCAGCCAGACTTGGTGAGAGGCAAAGGAGCAAAGGAGGCAGGTGGAAGTAAGGAGGAGCGTGAGGGCGAGCCACTCAGCATATTACTGAGACGTGAAGAGTCCCCTTCAGGTTACATGTTGCTCAGTCCCTCGTCCTCTAACCCAGTCATCTCACAGCTATAGCATATCATCACCAGTTCTCTTGCTTCTCAATCTCACTGTGCAGTGACACACAGAAACCCATGCCGCTATCAGGGTTGCCTGGCTTTTCTTTAAAAAAATGTGTGTGTGTGTGTGTGCATTTGTTTGTCTTTCTCTTTTTCTCTCTTGCTCTCTCTCTCTGACTCATCCCCCCCCTCTCCTTTTTTTAAACTCTCTGCTTTATCTGCTTTTCAGCTTGATATGAGTTGGAGCTGCAGTCATTTTCGAGCTCCTGCATTTGTTTCCTAAATAACCTTTTTCTTCATCAGACTTTGTCTGCTGTGCTTAGTTAGCATGACAGCTACTTTCAACCCAATTAGAGAGCACTGATGGTGGCTGAAAGGAGGCTCTCCGTGTGGTTGTTATATAACAATTCACCTCAGAGACAATGTCAGTTAATGCATTTTTCGCTCTCTCTCTCTCTCAGGTCTGCTGTGCGCTCTCGGATATTGCAGTGCAGTATTGCAATGCAGCTGCTACCTAGTGTGTATATGCGTGTGTTTGGGGATTCCCTCAGCATTGTGCAACTGCCTCTGCTGCGTGGCCGGTATTTATTATTTTATTTATCACTGTTTTTAGTGGTTTTTAAATGAATTCAGTTTTGTAAATGGTTCACACAGAAACTAGCAGTGTAGAGCATGTTGTACATGACACAACCTTAGACAGTAAAGCCACTCATCTGGGTTATTTGACTTTGGTTTGGTGATCACTGCCTGTCAAATTCTGATCCCAAGAACCACTCAGCAAACTCTCTGTATATGTCACAAACAAGGACGGGGGAAACTATTATCGGCCCATGCACTATACATCTATTCTAATACAGCCCCATCCAAAAGCTGTAAATGCTACATATGTGAGACTTTTTTTGAGCATCAGTGAGTTGTTGTTTGTTATTCCTAACTGTCAACGTCATGACACAAACCCTTGAGCGTCTGTAAACCTGTCATGTGAAATTATAATGTGATATTTACAGAGGTGCGGGTGTGCAGAGCGGCCACATCATCGGCGAAGTCTCCTGCACTATTTTTTGCCACAGGCAGGGGGGGCTGTTAGCCAGTGCTGGTGGTGCAGTGGGCACAGCTCATACCTCAGCTCTGCCTCAGCACTGTGCTCAAGGACATTTTGAGACAGACACATGGAGAATGCGCATGGCTTCGCTGTGGAGGACAGCAAACTACCCACTGCTTGTCAGACCAAGAACTTTTCATCAGAGCGAAAGCAGCAATTACTCCAGAGCACCGTTTCATCATTAACACTTGTTCTTTATAATCACAGAGCAGAACAGAGAGATCCTGCAGTCAAGGCACCGGGCACAATATGTAGAGAATTTCAAATTAAAGGTAAAATGGATGCTAATATAGTGCACGGTATGATGTTCCACATAATGTGTGAATCTGTAGAGGTCTCTCATGAAGGTGAATAGAGAGAAACAGAGAGAGAGAGAGAGAGAGAGATACTGTGTAGATGATGTCATCAAGACATAATTACATAAAGTTGCCTGATGGGATTTATTTGCTTAAAAACACAATAAACTAAAAGTGTGACCCTTAAGGTGAATGGCCTCAAATCGAATATTCAAGCCTCAAACACCACTGGAAATATTGAGAAGGCAGGATTACATCTTTTAGTAATAAATTATTTCCTATAAATACTTTTTCCTTTACTGATTTTAAATATTATTGACTGAGGCTGTCAGCGTGTGATGCACTTAGGAAAATGCAGTGCCCCCGCAATAACACTGTAATAGAACAAGCACTGCAGGGTTACTCAGCAGCATCGTGGTGCATTTTATTTCTCTTTAATTTGCACTAGCTAAAGATGTGCCATTTAAAGGAAAAAGGCTACAATCTGAAAGTCTGACAAACATTTTAAGTGATGGTTAAATAATAAGCCAAACACACATACCACAAAACACTGCTACTAATTAAAAATCATTCTGCAATATCAGCCCCAAGTTCTTAGCTGATTAGACAACAACTGCTGTATTGGCTTTATGGAAATAACACCTTTTTGTTTCTCAGCTTCAGTAGATCCCTCTGTTTTTTTCAGTAGATTTGTCATACAGTATACACTGCACAGTATGGCGATCAGATGGTCTTGGCATCTGGCCTTGAATCTTCACATTTTAATGTGGATGGATCCCATATGGTGTTGAAGTTCATAAAGTCCAATTAAGTGTTCTCGCACTAAAGGTAAAAAGCTGTTAATTATTGCAAAATCTACACTTTTCTCCTTGAGTGTTTGATCATATGTTACTCATTACTCACTGTCAAGCCACGGGGAGCATGCCAACAATTATGCAGACAGACTGGCAAGTAGGCAGGAACGTAGACCGAAGAATAGCACAGCGGGGTTTGTTTCAGCGACAGATAGACAGAAAAGCAGGACGACAGCATGGAGATTGGGACAAAAGACAGACAGACAGGTACAAAGGCAGGATCGGGTGGTGGTAATGAAGATACTGCATACAGAGGGTTCTTTTATGCTTCAGGAGAAGGAAGTTGCTCACCCTTTTGATGCCCAAATTAATTTCAGTGAGGAACAACCATTTGAACACACTGCCTTCAACGTGGCTTTATGTTTGAATACATATAAAACACCAACAATAGCACTACTTACAGCTGCCCTTCTTTTCCATCGAAAGAAGAAATCAATTCTGTGTGTACATATATGCATATAAATGTGTCTGTGTGTGAGTTTACATTTTTTAAAAAGGAGGGAGACCATCGTTGGCTTTGAAGTTGCTCAGGCTTCATCACCTCTATCTCACCCTCTCCCTGGCTCTTTCTGTGCTCTCCCCTCTTTACTTTTGTCTTCCGCTTGCCACAATCTCCCTCTCTCCCCCCCTCCTCTCTCATTTCTCCTCATTTCCCTCCCACGTCTCGATCTCTCCCACTCCTGCGCATGTCATCGTAATTTAAAGATAGGCAGCTGCACAGCAGCAGAGTATAACACCAACACCACCAACACCACCACTGCCAGCAGTTGCTTACATCACCAACATGATAATGTGAAGCTAGAAATAAACAGCTTTACATGGTCGGTGATGAGCAGATGTTGTGGAGGGCGCTGCACCAACGTTCTGTGTTAAATTAGTCATGAAATGCTGCATTTCAACCCACATTTTTTTTTCTTTCACACATTAAATATATTATTATAATGGAGGAATGGCATGCAGAAAAGCTAATCAGCTCGAATCAAACTCCAGTATGGTTTCTACTGTGTTTGCTGATATTGCTGCTTGCACTAATAGAAATGTGTTTAATTCATTTGTGTCTTTGAACCTGATTTGCTTAATATGTTGGTCTTTTTTGTGTGTGTTTGGAATAATTGTAATCAACACTCAGATAGGCCATCTTAGCATCTAATTATACATTTACCTAATTTTGTCTTTTGTGATCATTAGCATTATTAGCCTGCAGGTAGGCTGACAATCTCTCTCGGTGCCTCTGTGCAATGCCAGAGAAACCATAGCGCTCAAGGCGGAGGGTTTCCCACCCAGTTATCTGCGGACTCAGAGCCCTGATGGTTTGCCTAGTTATGTGTCTGATTAACCGATTGTCCGCAAAAGACGATCGAGTTGGATAGAAAACCAGCATTACTCCTGCTGTCAAGATACAGTACAGATACACCAGTATAACTGGTAATGGTGGCAGTGTCCCTCTCAGGTAGTTTTTCTCCTCAGCCAGCTATTTGATTAACCATTCAGGCACAAAAATACACACAAACACACACACACACATCACATGCTTTCCTGGGAGAGCATTTGTTTGCTTTCATTTGACGGTTTTGGAGGATCTGGCCGGCACAGATGTCTGCCTTGGCATGCAAAGAGTACCGCCAACATTGATTGGACCTGATCGGCAGGAAAGGGGTATAGCATAAAGGGTTGGAGAAAAAACAGAGGAAGATACAGTCCTGCCTCGTGCTGTCCTGTTTTGTTTAATAAAGGGAGAAACTAAACTGGAGTATGTAATTTCTATTCTTCTTCTTCTTATAATAATAACAATAATTATTATTATTATTATTATTATTATTATTATTATTGGGATGTTAGACATTCTCTCCCTGTGAGTGCTCAGTTCTTTTATTTAGCAAAAGTGTCAATACCACAGCATAGAAACACTCCTAAAGCCTGCATTGAACATTTTACTTAACCCTAGAACACTAACGTATCAGTTAGTGACCATCTCTAATGTTGGGTATATTTTACTCCGATATAAGAAATACTTTCTCATCAAAATATATTCAACAATACATACATTGTTTTCCCCTATGCAACGTCTGATAAAAAAAAGGTATCATGGGGGACCCTATAAAAACTATAAAGATACTACAATTGCGTGGCTGGGTGAAAATCACCCGATGTTAGTGTTCTAGGGTTAAAAAGTACATAATTATTTGCATAAAAATATATTTAAAGTACCAAATGTTAAAGTACTCACAGTGCAGGATGGCCTGTTTCCACAATCATATGCATTATGTATGATATGATTCCATTATAGATGTAGTAGATGTATTAATTTGGAAGCATTACTTTAATGTTGCAGTTGGTAAAGGTGACTGATTTTAAGTACTTGCTGGGTAATTAAAGTAAAAATGATATATATACACACAAAATCTAGTGAACTAGAGGTAACAAATAGTGTAAGATGGAATTACACTGGTAAAATCACCTGAAAATTGTGCTGAAGTATGGTGCTTAAGTATATTTACCTTAATCTTCTTTACAGTAACATTTAACAGGTTCGTTAGATAGCACCTGTCCAGGTGACATTGCCAATGATGTCTGACTTTGTCACTTCGGTAAGGGCTGGAGCTCATTAACAGACAGGACTGCTTCCTGTGGAGTTACAGATGTGTATTCACATGTTGGCAGGGTCTCTCGCCACCCCGCTGTGACAAGGTCGGTGCCCCGCTGTTCCTGAGCACACCATTGTGTCTGCTACTGGTCCCATCTGTATCATCATGTTGGATATTAGTGACTGGACATGTTGCTTATTGTATCAGTCTGGTCCATTGAAGCAGTTGCGTGCCACCAGTACTAATGATCTGAGTCAGCTCACTACCTTAGTGTTGCTGAGTTTTATCTGATGCTACATGAACTTTCTGTTAATTCCCAGTCCTTCTGACAAATGACAAATGATAAACTGAATCTTGTGAAGGGCTACCATTTGTTGTTAACTCACATATCAGTGTTCCAACTGTTCAAGTGCCAATGAGTTCTCGGAATAGTTTTACAAAGAAACGTCTCTTCGCCGTGGCATGAATAATGTATTCATGTTCATGTTACCTTCCCATTCTGTGACATTTTTAATGTGTACCAAGAACACGATAACTTCAAAAACACAACTGTGGCTAAGCTCCATCATCTTTTCTGTAGTTTGAACATATGTAAAGTTACAAATTATGCTTGAAGTCACAAGGAACATGTTTAAGTTTAACATTGGAAATTAACAACCATGTAGCTGCTTGCTCTTGGCTGGTTTCGCTTTTGATTTACCTCATACTAAACACACAAAAAGACTACATATTGTAGGTTCAGTTAGTTTTGATATATAAAGCTGACCTTTGACATGTAGAGATTTGGTATGTGATACTGAGAAAAGATAAACCCCTCAAAGAAGCCATAATGACCAAAGAGTGAATGACCAAATCACTCATTTTATGATATATTGTTTGTTTAATGAATGGAGCGACCAGCCATGCTGCCAGTGTTGTAGTTTTGGCTGATTCAGCTCTTTTCTCTGACTTTAACTGATTATATCAAGAGTCTACAGGTGGCCCCTAGTGTGCACTTGCCACACTTAATTGTTTTTAACAATTAAATGTGGCAAGTTCCTTTGGGACATCATAGAAGGGCTCTGCAGTATTAATACCGCTTGATACAAATACTAGAGAGACTGTATAGCTAGTTGATTTTTGTGCTTTAGTGTTGATTTACTGGAGCGTTCAGCATGATACAATCCAGTGGTACTTTGATTCCAGATCTCCTCCTGAGTGGGTGGGTTGACAAACCTTATTTAGATTCGTCTAGAGTGGTGGGGAGCAGTGTGTGACGTGCAGGTTCACTGATGTCACTGTTTGAAAATGGAGGTCAACGTGTAAATTATCAGTGGCAGTCAATAGTGTTTTGTGCATTGCATTGTGATATGATATGTCTGTGTGGAGGTGAGTAGATTGTGAGAAACTGGGGACTTAAAGGAAGAGGATGGAAATATACTATACTTCCTCTATTGTCAGCAAATCTCATGGAAAGACCAACAAGAAATGACTTGATTCTTTCAACAAGTATTGCTTGTGCAGATTCTCTTTTGATTACAAAAAAACAAGTTAATTATAATTAATGTCTGCATTAAGCCACAGCTTTTTTAGTAACTTACCAATGACTGTAGTGCCCAGCAGTTTTAGGAAATTACCTAACCTTTCCTGAATGAAACTGTATATGTGATCTGTTTTTAAATATTTACATCGTCTGTTGGAACAAATGTATCCTCTACCCTCTCTCTCTCTCTGAGTGCCACAGGGAATCTGGAAAGTATTGAAAGATGAACAAATCAACTGTTGGTTTTGGTCTTTTCACAGGATTTGACAACATAAAAAAAAGCTTTAAGCATTATCCTACAACACCTAGAAATGTATTCTATGCTAATTAATTTAATTGTGTTCATCCAGCAAACTGTAGTGTAAAACCTCAACATCAAAAGAAGTCTCATCTCTGAACTGAGTGCAGTTTTAAGGTGAGAGGGCGGGAGACATGGAGTGAAATCACGAATGCAAGTCATTACAATACAACAGGCAGGGAGGAATGGATCACTCAGATAGAGTGACTCCGCGGGAGAGGTCACTTACTGTAGAAAGAGAGAGAACCAGTGGAGAGATAGCAGGAGCAGCAGCAGCTCCACTGCTCGGCCCATCCTCCCCGTGACAGCGCAGCGTTACGTGCTGCCTCTCCGCTCTGTCGTCAGAGCAGCCCCAGCCTCCCGCCCGTGCACAACTCCTCTCCGCTCTGCACCAGAAAGGAGCATCCTCTTCTCTACGCCCTCCCTCTCTTTCGGGATCCTCTCTCCCTCTCCCCTCTCTCTCTCTCTCTGCTCTCTGCTCAGTCGGTGTCCAGTCGGTGTGTCCTCAGAATGAGGTTAGCAGCACCAGTAGCAGCAGCGGCAGCAGCAGTAGATCGAGACAACAGAGCCACAGTTACTGCAGCATCCAGGAGAGGCTGTCCTTCAGCTGTGCACCGTCTACCGCTGCATTCACCCCTGCCCTGAGAACGCAACGCTCATCCTTGTTCTCTCTCTCTGTCTCTTTCTCTCTCCTTCTCCTCCTCCCTCACCTTCTGTCCTCTTTCTCTCTCTCTGAATTCCTCTCTCTCTCTCTCTCTCTCTCTCTCTCCCCCCCCTCCCTCTCTCTCTCTCTCTCTCTCTCCTCTCTCTCCCCCCCCCTCTCTCTCTCTCTCTCTCTCTCTCCTGTAGCAGTGATGGGGAAGACCACCATGTAGAGACAGAGAGGCAGCAGAGGCAACAGCAGAAAAGCAGCAATGGGAAACCACACATGGAGCGGATCTGGACTGCAGCCGTGGTGAGCCTGAGACCGACGGGACTTGCAACCACCATCATTGCTCTTCTCAGGACCTGACCACTGGGGCTGTCCAACGCTCACCTGGATGCTCCCCACTTGTGTTTCGTCATCCCCTCCTCTCCTCGTTCTCTGCTGCTCTTTCTCCTCTTCTTCTGTTTCTTCTCTTTGATGTTTTTTTTTTTTTTGCTCTATTGATATCTGACAGTCTCTCCTGAAACAGAGAAGCTGCTCATCAATTTGTTCAATTTGTTCCTCGGATTCCCCCCCCCCTTTTTAATCTCTCTGTCTGCCTACTTTACCTACGAGTGGCATTCTTTTTCCCCTTTTTTTGGTTGTAGTTGTTTGCTTGATACCTATTTTGGATTTTTTTTTTTGGATGAGATTTACCTCATCTCTCAGTTGTGCAAGCTTTTTCATTGATCTATAAGCAATAACAAACACTTACCTAACTGACTTACCTAGCCGACATCATGGGGGACATGTCGAACAGCGATTTTTATGCCAAGAACCAAAGAAACGAGGACAACCATGCGGCAGGCTTCGGCTGCTCACTCATGGAGCTGCGCTCGTTGATGGAGCTGCGTGGCACAGAGGCGGTGGTCAAGCTCCAGGAGGACTACGGGGGCGTAGAGGGACTGTGCAAACGACTGAAAACCTCACCCACAGAAGGTGAGTCCCCGTGCTTGTCTGTGTGTGTGCTTGGGTGGATGAAGGATCTCATCTTGAGCAATGGGTTCCACTGCTGTGTGCTGTGCAGATCACAAGATTGACGGTACATTTTTATCATATTTACTGCTATTGATCATTATATACTTGGTGCATCTGCTTTAATTGGTGTAAAAACCATTGGTCAAAGCACAAACATGCACAAACCTTGCAAAGCACCTGGAGAAATGTCTAAGCATAGCCTGAGAACAGCAGACAGGAGAGGGAGTCCTGTTTGAAGGGAACTAATGAAAATTCTTCTCAGCCGGCTAGTGTTAGACCTGTTT
Source organism: Scortum barcoo (assembly GCA_023238725.1). Taxonomy (NCBI): domain Eukaryota; kingdom Metazoa; phylum Chordata; class Actinopteri; order Centrarchiformes; family Terapontidae; genus Scortum; species Scortum barcoo. The sequence goes on from CM041537.1 coordinate 12,487,268, forward strand.
AGTATGCATAAAAATCACTGTGGACTGTTTAGCCCTCTCTCACTCCCCCTCCCCCACATAAGCCCACCCTCCCTTGTCATTCTCCCATCCCGTCATCGGCCGAAGCCTTATTAAGGAACAGGTCTCTGGGGCAACACGGTGGAGGTTTTGACCACGTGGGGATGTGCTGTGGCGTCTGCAAATATAGAATGGGCTTAGGAGGAATGAGAAAGTAACAAGCACAATAATGGATAGATGGTAAACAGGTACTGCCCTTGTTTCCTGTTTATTTATTTGTATGTATATTTAAAATATTTTCCTTTATGCAGTGCAAATGCAATATATTTCTCCTTTCCACTTTTTTTCTATCCTAACAGGTGCCGCTTAGTTTATTTGAATTATAACACTCTGAGAATTGCATTGCATAAAATTGTAGCATGTGGTACCACAGAATCTCTTCATATACATTATATTACTTTCCAACCCAAGCAATGTCATGACATCCACTTTAGGTTGACATCTATAATTTAATGGCCTAACTACAACTAATAAAAAAAAAAAAAGTAGGATTCTCCATTGCTTCATCCCAGCTGCAGCACAGTGACAGAACACTATAATGGCTTCATCTGTGTATTGAATATTTATAATGGTGTCGAAATCATCCATCTCCCCTGATGGAGGGATCATTGATCAGTATTCATGTAGTGCCACCTGTGTGACATCAGAGGTAACCTGTAACCTTATAAGCTGATAGTCTCAGAAGATTGTGTTCCCCGGTGTTCTCATCCAATAGCACCACTTCTAGGTCAGTTGATGGTAATACCTGCGGCAAGAAAAACGGCAGAGTAAACTAGATCAATTCAAAGAAACTTGCAAGTTACAGAGTTGAATAAAGAGTGAATAAAGAGCAACTCAGATTGGGATGGAATAAAATAAAAGCACTGATGAACTCTGAGTGAGACAGGGGATGCGGTGCCTATTGCTCGTCACCATATTTGCAACATCAGTGTGAAACGATGCCTGCAGTGTTACAGCGATGCTGAAATGAAACTGAATTTGAACTAGCAATAAAATTATCATAACAGACATAAAATTATAATTTCATTTTCCCATTCTCATGAGCATCCTGATTAGATACACGTACATTTTATCAGTACGCTAAACACTAACTCAGAATCACAGCCTGCAGACTTGCAATAAAACCAAAATTAAAATAATTAAACTTGAAATGAAATAGAAATAGAATGAAATAGAAACAGGAATATTGGAATTATTAACATGATTTCTGTTATTGGTTATCTTATTTGTTGAACGTGACATTTCACCAGCACCACTGCATGTGCAACACCATGTCCAACACTCAGGGAAAAGCACATTCAAGACTTCATTAGCTTAAAACCTTACATAATACCAACAGTAATAAAACATAAACATAAACATTTACCCTTGTGTTTTTTCATAATTCAAAAATACATTTTTTATTATATTATACTAACATTATTCTGGATCAATGTACATAATTATCGTTCCTCCTGCTTGATATGTCCAGTGGGTAAAATATTCATCATATAAAGGAAATGGAAGAGGAGTTACTCTAAGTAGCACTTCAGAATGTGTACAAATGTAACGCTCTGCTGGCTTGATTATTCAAAACTCCACGACCTCAAATGCGTGCGTGCCATTAATTATTCTGATATTTATTAGATTTACAAGAATACATTGTGCTTCTTGTGCAGCACTCTGGATAAATGAGGTACTTCCCAATAATAGTTTGTCAACATTTTCAGTGGCTTCTCTCAAGTCATTAAATTTAGGTTGAGATCTTCTCCCACTGCTAACAAGCAGGGTGCCCCTCTTCTCTCACGCCTGGTTATAATTATTAGTTGTTATAATTAATTATTTTATCTCTCGCTGGAACATTCACTAAGTGGAAACTGAGTAATGGTATCTGCTGCTATTTGCATTAGTGATCCCAGGTGTTCCTATGTGTATGCTGTGTGGGTCCCCCCTGTGTGCTGTGTGGTTGCTCCACACAACATATGTTACCTCAGAAATATGATCATGGCAATTATCTTTGAAGGTATTCTGTATTGCTTGCTGTCATCATGTGTGGTGTGTGTAATGTGTACATGTCCCAGGGGCCTGCATTTGATGGTAAGAAGCCCTGAGCACGGTTGACCTATTAGCCCAGTATACTGTCGCCTATACCAGCCTTCTCACATGATACTAATAGTTCATGAATGGCTAAAGGCCATCATGCAGCATAAAGTAGTACAGAAATGCAACCAGTGAAGAGGTTGCAGTCATGACCACGTGCATTTAGATGCAGCATTAAGCTCCTGCTGCAATTTTGCAACAGCACAAGAAAATAAAGATTTTGAAGAAAAAGGGGCACAAATAGTGGCTCAGCCAGGTATTTGATTTATTTATTTACCTAAAAGGAAATGTATGTCAAAAGGACTGGGATAATGCATAATGTATGTTATGTATGACTGAAGGACTGAGGACAGCTTCAATAGCTCCCACACACACACCACACACATAATGCACATGATAGGAACTAAAAGATTCTTCTTTTAACACCTCCTAAGGCATTATTATGTTTTTCTCAGTTTTTTAAAGGTTACGTGAGCCCAGTGGAGGATACAAGTTTCTAAAACAGAGGAAAAATGCATGGATTTATTTGAAAACATTTGAAAACATAAACATCTAGTAAAATTCCCCATTCAAATCAAAATTTCATGAGATACCTTGACTTTTCTCAGTAGCCCACTTCCTTGTACTGTATACCTGCAGCCAGGATATAGTTACCTACATGGTGCCTTGTAGGTGACTGTGGGGTGAAGAAGCTAGCGTTTCCCTCAGACAGCCAGCGGGTGAATGGCATGAGTCATTCAGGGGCCAGATGGGATGTCGGGCTACAGCTTAGTTTCCGAGAAGGGCTGGCAAGAAGCTGCTCGGGGTCTGACCTGCTTCTCTTAAGATAGGAGAAAAGACGGTTGTTAGGTGTTCACCGTGTAAGTATTTTCTCAGGGGACCGTGGGGAGCTGCAGCACATTGGCAGGTCCTCCTGGGCTGGGAGCAAGGAATTGCGAGAGGGTGCTCAGGGCAGAGCTGTTCCTCGAGGGTTGGGAGGATGAAGAGGTGCTTAGGGCATCGATAGTCTTTGATGTTGTGAGAAAGGGAGGGTAAGAGGGTACTTACCGAGACTGTGCGGGAAACAAGGAGTAAATATAGATACACGCGGAAACCCCATTATATACAAGGAGCCTGGCAACCTCTGAAAACTCCAGTGGTAAGATTTTTAGTCAAATTACATATGACTGAAAAGTAGGATAAGATAACCCAGAATATACCCAGTATACCCAGTATATACCCGTATCATAACATGATACTGGGAATGAAGCAGTGAATGTTTTAAAATATGCATCAAGCTTACACAATTTTTTTCTTAAAATACCAGTCACCCCTGGGATTGTTCATCTGTTTACAATAGTTAATAGTATTATCAACCAAAGCAGAACACCCAACAATACCCCTAAAAAATTGGCCCCATAACTGCCACAGTTACCTTTTTAATAACGTCAAGTTCACCATCTGCAGAGCTGTACGGCAGTATGACTTTACACACCAAGATGATAGAATAAGTGCTATCTCATGCATGCTGAAGTGAGATAGCACTAAATACTAATTAATAGGGCAGGAACTTTGAATAAGCAGTAGGAATTAAATCCGAGAATAAAATTCAGCAGTTTTTCCTCTCTAATAACTTTTGTAGCCAGCCTGGGACTGAGCTATTTTATTTGCCAACTCCTCACCCTCACCTCTTTTCTAGCTAATATTTTCTTTTTGCCCTCTACAGTGTCACCACACGCATGATTGCGTCCATATGCAATATTTTAAACACACCAGAAGTATATCTAAAATGTAATTATCTCCACTGAATATTAAAAAACTGCAGGTTAATCATATTGACACCTCCACCTCATGTCTCCTATCCACCTTTATTCCTCTTATTCTTCATCCCAAAGGTAGTTCTATGGGAAGGGTTATTTCAGGCTTTCAAAGTCTGAAAGTGAAAGTCCTGCTTCATTTTCTGTGTAGATGATGTAAGGTGCTTCAGGCTTCAGGATGGACACAACACTGTCACAGTGAAATTATCAGATGAGCAACAGTCTTAGAAATATATCTTGATCTTTTGAAAAAGGAACAAACCTGTGCACATAAAAAAGTTAACTCTGGTTCCACTGGTGCAGTTTTGGCACACGCAGGCTAATGGCAAATGGGATTGAAATTTCATACTTTGTAGAAACCAGATAATACTGAACATTCAGCAAGCTTAAATTTGCTCACCTTTGGATTCTGTATGAGTTATTTAGCAGTTTGATGTTTTTACTGTAACAGCAAAGCATTTTGAATCTGCCACAGGTGTGATTCATGACTGACCAATCTCTTTTCCAAAGCAACAGCAGTGAGGGGTAATGGGTATCAGAGTATTTTGAAATGAGAATAAAAAAGAGACATACATTGAAATAATTAAAACTAATGGCCATATTTTTTCATCTAACTTTTGGCAAAAAGAACAAAGTATTTTGAAAGACACATATTTCCTCCCACTTGGCAACTCTGCTGCCTTCTCACTAAAATCATCTTACTTCTGTCCTTCATAACTCTCCTCTCTGTCCCCTCCAGATCTACTCCTCATCAACCTTTCTACCTGCCCTGACTCTCTCTATCTCTCTCTGTCTCTCTCTCTCTACCTCCCATTCTTCTGTCTCACCACACCTTACCGCTCCTCCTTTCTCTCTCTCCTCTGTTCCCATTTCTATTTTGGTGTGCTGGTCGGTCGCTGATATCCCAGTGGGCCGGTGTACAGCATAGCCTAAATAGACCTGCTCTACATCTATAACCTTCATCATCTCTCTCTTCCACTCTCTTCTTCTTCTTTGAACCGAGTTAGTAACAATGTAGCAGTGGTGGAAAAGTAGCACGCCATTTCTAAACTTCTGTTTGTCCCTAAACTGTTGAAACACACACATTTTTAAAATTTTAATTAATTTTTCTTTGTTAAAACAGGAACAAAACTAAACAATGTCTTCAACACAAACAACAAAGATAGCACTACAGTTATTCTGGCATTAAGCTCATTCAGTTGTAGTCACATAGAGCACAGCAGGCTGTGACAGGTGGAAAAGAAAAGCCTTGCAGAAATGCAGGTGACAATCAGTTGATTGAGGGCAGTTGTGTTTATGGCAGATCTTTGAAGGGAATGCCCCTGTGTGGCTTTTTTGTGGCAGTAATGACAGTGGTGGATGGTGGCCAGATGATGCATCATACGCAGTGCCTGCACTTCTCATGGGAGGAGGTTGTTGATGGTTCTTGTGTTAACAGTCCACTCACCGAGCTGAACACTTGACTTGCTTATCTGAATGTGATTCAGTACCGCGCACGCACACATACACACACACACATCAACAACAGACATCAAAATGTCTCTACACATAAACAGCGTTGTGTCTCACAGGCTGGGTAAATCTACTGACCCCTAACCAGTGATTTGTATGTTTACATCCATTTTTCTTTAATGACATTGCTGCGATGTCAAGGTGTGTGATGTGTGTGGTCAGCCAAACATGTAGACAGACAAAAATAAAAAAGAAAAGCCAGACTGGATAATTGAAATGTTCTCCACCAGCAAAGTTATATGTAATAAGATGAATTTGATTAAAAATGGCTTTTTTCTATAATGCTGTTACCTCCTCTTGCAGATACAGTTGTCCATCTGGTATCATACGTGGCTTTGTAGATTCCCTCTGTAATATAAGACAGTGCTGTGCCACTATTACTCTTCTTATTCCTCCTACATATCTCACTCGCCGTGTTCTCTACTGCTCACATGACGAGGCCTTTATGAATTCTATACATAACTCAGGAAACCGTTTGCCCCACGCATCTGTCATCCACCTCTTCTCACCCTCTCTCTTCTCCTCTCCTTCTTCCTCCATCTCTTCTCTGTGTATGCACCCCTCCCGCTCTCCCATTTCATCTCCTTTTCCTTTCACACCCACCATCTCCCTGTTTTCCTTCTAATCTTTTTTTATCCCTCCGTTGAAATAAAGTCCACATTTCAGTCTGGATGCTCCCACATTTCTGCACACTTCTCTTCCTCTCATCTTAAACCCGTCGTCCCTTCTCCTCCCCTCCTCCGTTCTTCTCGTCTGTTTGCCCCCCATCCCGTCTCTCCTCCTTGCTCCCTTTCTTTTCCTCCCTCCCTCCATCCCTCCATCCCTGATGATCATACTTATCGCAGCACCGCGAGCGCGTTCCCCTCTGACGCAGTCTATTTAATCTCCGTCCCACAAGGGATCTCTCACATGGAGCAGCCACCTCTTTAATAAGGACAATTTCTCCTGCTCTGCAACTCCTCTCCTCCTTGCCCTTCCTCCCTCTCCTCCCCTTCCCCAAGTGACTCTATAAAAGGGATAGAAGAGGTAGAAAAAGAGAAAGAATGAAATAGGAAGGCAGTGAGGAAAAGAGGGAGAGAGAGAGAGAGAGAGAGAGAGAGAGAGAGAGAGATGGCTCTCAGAGGACAGATTATAAATGATACACAGCCATTTTGCTCTCTGCGAGGTTGCAAAACCACATCGTGGGCAGATGACACACACGCACACACACACACACACACAGACACCACTACTCACACAGGTGTTCTTCTGCAGTGTAGTAGCAGTGACCTTGAGGCAGGCTTAAGCAGTGCTGTGGCACAATGGTCAATCTGCAGTAGCACTCTGTATGCAATATTAAGAAGATTTACCAGGGATAGAATGTGCTCAAGTCCTAAGGAGCGCTTCAGCAAATGCATGTCTTAAAAAAAAAGACAGATTTTATTGATGGTTAATAAAAATTGTATTAATGCTTTTACATCAGCAATAAACACTAACCAAATGAAAAGTACTTACATTTTGTATGAATGTAAAATAAGGATCTCTATATTTTCTGCAAAAAGGACCTTGCTTTGTCTATTTACGTTGATCTTTATATCTGCAAATCCATCACCTTGTTTTTTTTCTTTTTTTTTGTACACAATGAAAAAGTTTGTCACTCCAAAGAAACGATTGTTGGAAGTTGATAGACACGACCCAACTAACCCATTCAAAATGTGATGTACACTATATGCTGTGCGTTTTTCATCACAGTTGACCATAAAGATTGATATAACAATACAGCATATTGATTTTAAAAGCAATGCAGAACTCAGCTGTTATTAGTCATTAAGGACCAATCCCACAGACTGTTCATGTTTTTTATCATCTTGAAAAAAAAAGCAAAACAACATCAGGATAAATAATCTTTGAAGAATGGTTTACTGTAACATTTGAGCTTGATAGCTTACTGTAAATGGAAGAACCCTCCACCCTTCATCAATGACTAGCGAACAATTAGAGCTGCAGATTTGATGCCTTGATATAAAACAGGAAGCCACAAAAGCTTCTCCAACCTGGCAACATAAAAAATGATTATGTCCATGCAGCTTCCTGTTCATCTATTAAACATTCATAAAAATATATGAACCAAGTCTGTAGTGACACCTGATAAACCTTTTGTTTGCCTTACTTCAATGTATGCCTTGCTACAAAGCTGTTCCTTTTGATCAATGCAGCATAACACAAAAAAATGAGCAGGTGTTGGGAAAAATAATAATGGCTTGTGAACATTTCCACTGGGACACAATGTGAAGTGCAATCACTCCTCAAATGCTTAGGCTTTTATATCAGGGTCTGATTACTGTCTCTGGAGAAGTACACTCTGCACTGGTTTGCCAGACAGGGATTAAACAAAGTGTTGGACGAATATAAAATTTATATCCATTAGATGTCCACTGAAATGCATCCACAATCTAGAACAAGCCTACTTTTTGTTTGAGAAATTGTCCATGAATTTATGAACTATCCTGTACCTCAATAGTGTCCATTAATAGTGGTGCACATCCACTGAAAGGCCAGTATACCATATTGATTTTCCTCATGACAGATATACCAGTTACGGTAGAAGCATGATCAGATGAACTGGAGTTGCTCTGATCTGTCAAAACAAAGCAAGCAACAGTAATTCAAATGTATTTTCTTATTCATGTATTTGTATTCTTATATACAGATTGGTGACAAATTAAAGAGGTGTTTGGTCAGAATAATTTCAGTGTTCCTTGGCATTGATTCTCCAAGTCTCTGAAACCTCTTACCTAGAAGGATGAACACCATTCTTCCAAAAGATATTCCCTCATTTGGTGTTTTGATGATGGTGGTGGAGAGCTGCTGTCTAACACATCACACTCCAAAGATGTTTAACTGGGCTAAGATCCGGTGACTGCGATGGCCATAGCGTGTGATTCACATAATTTTCATACTCAACAAACATTTCGGTGACCTCATGCTCTACGGATGGGGCATTGTCATCCTGGAAGAGACCACTCCCATCAGGATAGAGATGTTTCATCGTAGGATAAAGGAGTTTGCACACAACGACTTTGTACTGATTTGCAGTGACCCTTCCCAAGTGGAACCAAGTTGATCCTGCACTGACATTCTCGGTCAATGGTGGAAGAGTTGTTCTTCTGTTTCATTAATTAAGTTAATCAAATAGGCGCTGTCAACCATAAATTCTGACCTTATTCACTTCAGTCTTACCCATACTATTGATCTAAATGCAGATGTCACTTCTGTCATATTGTCCTATTGCCAGTTCAGCACTCTTTGTGACTGAAGCTCCTGCTATCTGTGCTCCAGCAATGAACCCTCTTTCAAAGTCGCTTCAATCTTCTTGTCATCTTGATACAAAGTCAGCCTGCTCAGCATTTTTCTACATGTCATAGACCATAATTAACTGTACCACACATGGTGTTGAAGCATCTACATTCATTATGGTTCTCTTTTATGGTTCTCTTCTCATTTATTCAGGTTTGTCCTTTAATTTGTCAACTGGCTCAATGTATTTCATGATACAGTGTAGTAGTAGTTTTATTGAGGCAGTGAAAACTTTCTTCTGTTAAATCCCAGCTTGTCAGAGAGACTGTCAGACAGACAGATATGTAGACACACAGAAAAACACAGATGCTGGACATGGCCAGCAGTAAAGTCTGCTGTCCCAAGAGATGCTTGACTGAATTAAGAGGACAGATGCCAAAAACCAGACTCTACTGGCCTGCTCCCATGGAGCCTGGTGCTGACTCACAACCGTATACAGTATTTATGCCTGTGTCAGTGTATACTATAGTATACAGATTGGCATTTAGTAGATTTGATAGAAAATGTGAAAAATGAAAGTGATTGTTTTGGTGTATTCCAAACATGATATTCCAAGTGCTCAACCTAGTGCTGAAAAAAATGACATATCAGTCGACTTTCCCCGGGGAACAAAAACTCCAACAAGACACGATAAGATTTGACCTATGATTTTTAAAAATCTTTAAGCTTTGAATTTTAATTTGTCAGTTTATTCTAAAAAAATAATCCAGTTGTCTGTTTACTTTACCTATGATATTACAGATGATTGTGATGGTTTAATTATTTCTGTTCTGATTACATTATGATCTAATCTTGTTATTGTTATTATCGCTTTTAAGCATCAGGGAATACCGACTGACAGTGCAGTAAAATGTTTTCTTCCTTTTTTTGCTGCCAGACTGCACTGGCATTGAAATAATTGGTGATGCAATGCAAAAGCATTAAATTAACTACTTTCATTTTCTAGCATAGTAAGATCCTCTCCTCATTTTTCATCCTTATCTTATTTGATGGTGCAATAGAAGACTAGTTAGGGCACTGTATCTTGTTTAAAGGCTAACAAGTTTTCTACCATCAGGCCGCTACCTCACCTCATTACTTTAGTTTCTACCTGGCTGCAAAGTATGTACTTAGATAACTGACATGATAAGTGGCTCAAAATACAGCGCCAGAAACTGACATCTCCAAATGCTTCTCTGTCCCAGGTTGCTGTGATACATCTAAATCCAGTTCTTGTCCTCTGAAATGTCCTGAATCTGAGTGTGGATAGCAAGTTGACAGGCGTGGTGATGCTTTTAGCTGAATATGCAGAGTCCCGGGCTATAACCGGCTTGTTTCTCTCCATGTCAGCTCTTTTCCTGAGTTGACCTCTCTCCTCTCACTTCTCCCACTGTGGGGCAGAACAAGGGTGGTACCACTGCTGCCAACACAGACAGACAGCATTTCCTTCTCAAGGGCACATAAACAGATACAGTCTTGGACCAGATCCAGCTCTGCCTTGCTCAAGGGCACAGAGCAGCTATCTCTCAGCTTTGAGTTTAGACATACTGTAGAAAATAATCCATAAGTTCCCAGCAGCAGCAGAAAAGAGGAACAGCAACATGGGTTCTGTCTCGATCTAACTCAGAACAGAACTGTAAAGCTTTGAAATGTTTCCCTCCATGCCTTTACCATTAGCATAAAGAAAGCAGAGTAGGCCTGCTTAGTCTTGCCCAGGGGAATAGGGATACTTCCACAGATAGACAGACTTACCCAAGGGCACAGGATCAAAGCAGCAAAATCAGGCACCGCCTAATGTGCAAACACATCATTTTGGCTTCTACAGTTCACTAATCTACCCCTTCTTTTGTGACAGTGTTATTCAGCTACTGCAATTTTATGCAGCAGACACATCCAGTACAGCAGGTTCAGGTTGAAAGGAATCTTCATCGGTGGATTTTGTATATTCAACCTCTAATGGTGGAGGAAGTATTTATATCCTTTACTTAAATAACATACCAATATAAGAATGTAAAAAAAACCTTAATTATAAGTCAAAATCCTGCATAAGAAATTTTTACTTGCGTAAAAATACAGTGTGAATAACCATCAAAATGTATGTATGTATGTATGTATGTAAGTTTGAATAGCTTCCTATACTGTCAGGTAGATTAAACTAAACCAATGTAGTGTATTTTATAAGCTCTAATGTAAAATCCTAATATGCAAAGTAAGTAGTAATTATATCTGTTGGAGTGGGTTTAAGAAACAACATTTTTGCCTCTGAAAATGACAAATATTTCAAAACGGTCCTTAAATGTATGATAATGAAGATTTAAATTGCCTGTTCAGTCTCTGCTGGCTTTCTCTTTTTTATATCCTCATCAATTTAATATATTTAGATTTTGGACTATTGGTAATACTCGGATCGGGGAATTTGTGATGGGCATTCTTCATTATTGTCTGATATTTTATAGGCAAAAAAATTTTGATTAATCAAAAAAGTGACTCACAACAGTTGCAGCCCTTTTCTCTAGTCTATGGCAAATGTTACTGGTTGCTAGTATTTCAGTATTTCTTTTCAGTTCATAAATATGACCCTGCTAACATTAAATGGCTAGCCTTACACAGTGGCATATGGAAAAATCAATTGTGCTGAACACCATGTAAGTACATCTGTTTCATGTCAGGAATATTAAAGGAGATGCATCCATTTGTGCAGCAGCTGGAGCTTCTTTTTTTTCATGGGCTCTGTCACATTACAGTTCAATCAAAATGTTACTGCATGGCACAAGCAGAGATCAATACTTTTTCAACTCTCCATTGTCATGTCCCCTCAGTGTTAGTGTTTGTCAACACATATTGCTAGAGTTTGTTCATTCTTATATGCTTCAATCCACTCAAATATTTTTGAGACTTATGTACAAATATGCTTGACAAAATTACAAAATTATATTGAATAATGCCAAATTATTATTATGATTAAGAGTATGTTTTACACTTAGTTGGCATTTGCCCTCCACAGTCATCAGCACCACGCTGGCTATAATCCAAACAGTGTATTTTCCCTGCAGTTCCAAGCAGACAGACAGTAAAGGGGCACATTAGAGTGTGTAGATTTCCCTTACCTGTCATGACTATTTCATGACTCTCTCTGGTAGTTTGAATTTTAATAGCTGTCCCTATTGTGTCCAGAGCTTATCTGAGCCCCTGGGCGAAACCAGAGACTGACACCCAGATGGGAGACAGCAGATAGACCACTGTCACTCTCCCTTTGAGCCTCTTGGCCCTGGACGCTCTCCCTTTTCACTCCCAAAAGTGGATGTGGGGGCGGGGGTTTCTGAATTGTGTGAGTGTGCATCTGCTGCATTTGTGTGCAATTGGAAAAAAATGTTTGTGCACTGTATGTTTGTGGGCATGAGGGAAGATACAACAGCTCCCAAAAGTCACAGATTTTTTTACCTAGAATAAAATAGAATAAAATCCTTTCACTGTCCCTTAAGTTCACTTGGGAATTATTTAAAATTAACAAATGACTTACAACTGAGACTCTGAAAGATGTCTAAATATTCCTATATTCCTAGAGTCATACATGCAGCTGTGTCTACATAACTATACTAAAAGTCACACATGAGAATAGTAGAGAACAGGCGTGTTTCCTCCATCCAAAGCTCTGTATTATTTATCACAGTGTCTATAAGGTAAATAAGATTTCAGTACTGATGACATTTCATCATTTCATTTAATAGATGGATAGATGAAGGAAAGACAGAGTGATGACAGATCGATGTTGGGCCGAATGGAGGGATGCACGGGTACATTGATTGATTGAATGAATGGTTGAACAGATTGGAATTACAGGGTGAAGTAACTCACCCAATTACACTTTGCCCTTATCACTAAGCAATTGTGTCTAAACACGCTCACACATTCTCACTATCTCGTGCTCTTTCTTTGCCACACACAGACACACATCTCCCCACACACAGAGGCTGTAAACAGATGTCTCATTAATGTTGTGTCCACATCTAGGGCACTCAGGCCAGCTGACATTACAGTGTTTGAGGCTCAGCTGCTGGAGCAAATACACTAAATGACTAATATATTCATTAAGAGCTTCATATTTTTTTCTCTTTTGTTTTTCCCTTTTGACTGCCTGTAGCAGGTTGAATACACACATTTGCACACGCACATTCATGCATGCGCACATCTGCACAAGTCTGGTCAAAATAAGAGTCCGTTTTTTTTTCCACTCAAAATTAGGATCTTGATTTTCACACAACTCTCAGGGACCTGTTTTTGTGAGGGTATGGTCTCTTTTCAAGGTTCCCACCATGGATGTTTGACACGCTGGATGACGGGAATTTTCTGATGATGTCTGCAAAGTGAACTCTCATCATCGTGTATGAATTTGGTCGTACACATCGTACTGCATTTTTACAGTAGAAGCACAGCCTTAACTCACTTCTGATGGTTTTGTTCTTTTGGATTTTATTTTAATCACATTTTCCTCCTCTGTGTCGCACACATTATATTTATTATAAACATCCATGTCTTGCCCCTTACAGATGGTCATGTGAAGTAACTTAGAAATTGGGAGTAATTGGTTTGATACTATTGAATCTCCCTACCAGTGCAAACACAGCAGAATCATTGTCACAGGCTGTAAGAATGACATCACATAACATGATCTTACCATGATCTTAACATGATGCAGCCCTAGTGCGCATACACATGATTGTTTTAAATGTGGGTCACATGCAACAGGGAAGGCACAGACGCATGGATCCATAACGTGAACTCGACCTCGCCCATGCGCAGATTTTTCACACAATAATAATCGTTTCACTAATTTGAATAAAGACCATATGCACTGAAGCCTTCATCCTATATGAGTCACTGTCAGTTTGTTAATGTTTTTTCCCTTCCGAGCTGCTCTTGATGTGCTATTTGCCAGTCCTCCAAAAAAGATTTCTCAGAGGTGAAAATTAAACCTTTGGGTACTGAAATTCTGTGATATGAGCAGCATACACTAACCACATCTATGGGTTTTCATTGTTGTTCTGCAAGTGTAGAAGCCTGTTTTTTCTTGCATAACATTATATAATCATATTTTTCCCGCAAGATTATAAAAGAAAGAGAAAAACTGCAACAAGTATCGTCATAGAAACCAAAGAGCATGTGTACTTTGGGTCAGAACACAATAGCTTATAAAATTAATGTGGGATGCATTATTCAGTCTTTTAGACCTGAAGATTTATACAACCATCTTCATCCAGTTATATAGTATGAAGTAAGAATACTAAGTAATAATCAGTTATCCTGTGGAGTGAGTGGTGTGTGTGCATGTGTATGCATGTGTGTTTTTTGTGTGGGAGTGTGTGCATGTCTGTGTGCATGTGTGGGTGTGTGTGCATGTGTGTGCATGTGTATGTATTTGTGTTTTTCCATGTGTGTGTGCGTGTGTGTGTGTGTGTGTGTGTGGGTGTGTGTGTGTGTGTGTGTAGAGAGAGAGAGAGAGAGAGAGAGAGAGAGAGAGAGAACTGTGAGCTGTGTTCTCTCACTCCACTCTGCCATCTCTCGCATGAGTCAGACTCATAGCACAGTGCGTGACAGCAAAACTCACCCACTTGTATAGCTGCCCCCACAAAACCCATGCATGCACACACACACACACACACAGCCACACAATTGCATATTGTTTATTTTCGGCATTGCAACATAAATTTCATTTGGTTTGCCGGGAGACTGTTAAAAACTGCTCTGGCACCTAAGCCTTTTTATAGGACACACAAATTGTGAGGCTTGCGAGAGTAAGTTCAGATGCTTGTTTGTCTTAAAACTGAAAGAGCAAACCAACAATATAAGGGGTTTCTATTGGTCACTGCATAGCCCTGTTAAAATCAAACATAACTCAGCTTTGGAAGATGTGTGCAACATCCAAAGGCAACCAAGCCAGCACCTATAAAGCTCAGTAATTAACACTCTATATCTGAAATAGTACAAACTATTTGCAGTTTGATTGAGGGGGGGGGTTATGTGCCAGACTATTTCTTGGCCAGGACCAGTAACTTCCTTAAGTCTCCACTGGTTGCCTGGCAACTGGTCCCCGCTAAGAAATAGTAAGCCCCCCCTCACTCATGAACAGACCTGAGAGTGGTATCAGTCTTCTCATGTGACTCTCAGTAACTACACGAATAAGCATATTTCCCAAAATGCCAGACCACCCCTTGAAGTAATTTTCCTGTAAAGGCAGCAACTGTGACCACATCTCCTCTCAGCTCGGTGTAAACATGGAAATCTGATCCTGTTCCCAGACTTTGTTTTTCTCAGGTGTAGCTCAGTACATCTGCGGTATTAGACATTTCTGTCATTTTGTCCGCACAAGCAGAAACATACCATAATAGGCTGTAGTATGAACACACACAAACAAACAGACACACACACATACACACACAGTCAGTACATGCGTGATGGGAAAGACATGGTGTCAGAAATTGCTCAGTGTCACTTTCCAGTCCATTACCTTTGAGATGGGGCTGTCCGTAGGGGAAAGAATGATAGATCCGTGTGTGTGTGTGTGTGTGTGTGTGTGCGTGTGTGTTTGTGCATGCGAGTGTGTATTTGTGTTAGCGTGACCCCATGACTCCTCATGAAATGAGAGAATGCATTTTCTCATCTGTTTGTTTACATACAGTAAAGTATGTCTGCTTGCCCATTTTGCCACAATGAAGACGTGTCGCATCAACTCATCCTCACTGAGAGAGAGAGAGACTATACCTCCATCTTGCCCTCTAGCACTGATGCGGAGGAAATCAGAGCATGTGAAACGTTATCGTAAGCCGAGCAAAGGCAACATCAAATAAGATGATGCTAAAACAAAACTTCCTCAAACTGAATAAACCCTCCTCAAATACAGGACGGGGGTTGAGTCACCCCTTTCCTGCTGTTTTAAATGCCGCACTAACATCAGTGCCCCGATGTTTCCCCCAAAACATCCAACTCTAATGTGCTTAAGTGACAATAAGGTCCTTTCTTTAATTAAGTCTTCATTTAACAGAGGGTGGACCTGCTGTGCTGTTGGGTGCCCCTCCCAGACCTCACAGGAATCATTTGTTCAAATTTGTTTTATTCCCCACTATCATGAAATACAGAGTGGCTTCACCCTAGGTCCTGATCCAGTGACTTGGATTAGATTTTTTCTAACAAATGCCTGACTGGGTTATTTGCAATTAAACATCATAGACACACGTTCTCAGTCTCATGTGTGTGATAGATTTGTGTTGCTTGCTTTAAATACAATTTGGTCCCACTCTGTCTTGAGACAGTGGAGGAGTGCTGTGTGTAGTTCTAAACCATCGCAGTTTACAAGATTTCACATAAATCAGTTTTTTCTCCTCTTGTATCTCTCTCATGTGTGATGAATCCCCTGACATTATTTTTGCTTTGCTCTCTTGTTGGTTAGAATTTAGTTTGTCAAGCTTTGTTTGTGTCTCTATTTCGAAAAATACCTTGAAAGTACAATATGCATGCTGTGGAAAATGTGTCACCTTGGAAACTGAACTTCCAAAGTAATTGCTCTTAAACATTGGCATTAAAACATGAAGCAATTTACAACACTGTTTGTACACACTATCAACTCTGGACTCCAAGTATTATTAAGCATGGACAAAAATGAAGTCTGCTTTCCAACATCCCGATGTACTTTCATAGAGCGCTGCCGTAAGGGCAAATGTACTGGAATATACACACATTCATACAGCTAAAACAAGGACAGCACTAAAGGCTTAAGTAAAAGCATACAGCACTGTCCTCCCCTGAACTACCACCATAATAATAATGAATGTAGTGCTGTCATATCTTCCACCTTTTCCTACCTAACAGACACAAGCTCAACACCTTTGTAGCTTGACTCAAGAAGCACACAGAGGTCTTTGTTTTTGCATCTAGTGTCCTTTTCCTCATCTTTGTGTGAACCTTACTGTTATTGCCTGACTCTTTTTTAAACTTAAACATTTACCCACACACAGCAATGCAAAAACAGTGTTTCTAATAACTTCCTGATGGACATATGCTCTTTGAAGCTATTTCTACCATATTCTGCCTTTTGCATGCCCAGTAACAAACCTCTCCTCTTTCATGGCATAAAATGGTGTCATTATTATGGAGGTCATTCTCAAGGACACTGTGACACATTTCTCCATCACTCCATCTTCTAATAAGAGCATGATAATTATCCACCTTTTAGCCACTGATGGGTTATTATTCATAGTGTTACTCTACATCCAGCCTACTCTCAGTCTCTGTTTCAGTCTCTCTCTCCCGCTCTCTCTCTCTCGTGCTCTCTGAGTCACTCATCCCTCTCTGTCTTCCCTCTTCTTTCCCCTCTTTTTAAAATGGTGAAAGCTGAGAATACATGTTGAAGCTATTGATTCACTGCAATATTTTGCGGCATTATGATGATGATGATGATGATCATCATCATCATAGAACCCTGTTGCCATGGCGATTTGTTTTGGACACTGTGGTGCACTGTATTGTGTGGGGGTAAAAAAAGTTCAGACAAACAGCCAGGAAGACATAAAACCAAACAAGGGGAAAACGGATTCTGCTAGGACTCAATCATACACATTAAAATGTTCAATCCCTTATTTGATTTATTTTATGAGATTTATTTTTATGTTTATATACATATGAATGTAATGTGTTTGCTGCTCCACTATGAAGTGCCTGTTTCACAAGGACATTTGGAGGTCATCATATCATTTCATTCTTTACGGTAGTTTCTTTGTTGGAACGTGCTTGCCTGTGCACACACATGCACATGCATGCATGGTCTCGGACACAAATCACATCTTCAACACACGCACACACACAAACACACACTTACATATTCACACAATCCCCAAGGTTCAGAGTCGTATTTCCACTCAGCGAGTGGGATGCATAGTGTTTCCATGGAGATCTATTTTTAGCCACGGACAAAAAAGGGCTAACTGTTAAAATATGCCATCATGTTCCCTCTGACTGAAAAAAATCTAATTTCCTCTCATGCAGAAAGGATGGAATAAAGTTTTTTTTTCCCCTTTTTTTCATGTGCCTGTCTTAACTATTTGGAAACGGGATGTTAGGAAGGTACCTTGTGTCAAAGCAGACTTGAACCACTGACCCTGCTGTGTTTGACAGATGAGTCATTACTGGCCATAAATTATTGAGTAAGTAAACATTTTGTTTGAATAAAAATACCTATAAATCTAAAAAAAGAATAATATTAATTCTGTAATCTTGTTAAACAATTTATCAGTTGAAAAGAAACAGTTGTGACAATCATTTAAGTCATATATTAAGAAAAATTGCTTCCAGTGTTCCACAATTTACTGCTGTTGTCTGTTTGATATCTTGATATCTTACCTACATATCTTTAGGTTTTGGAGCACTGGTTTTACAAATTGCAACTTTTATTTACATTTTATAAACTGAAAGATATGCTATGACAAAGTAATGGACAGATTTATCTAAAGACACAACAATCATAAATTCCCAACTTTGTATTTTTAATGATGTAGTATCTTAGTCATCATTACATTAGTGTCGTCACTATGCCAAATGTCATGGTCAGATTTTTTTAATGATTTAAGAGCAGAGAGGCTCATTACAGAGTCACTTTGTCTGTTAAATTACAGAAGCAAGAGCAGCTGTTCTTGGCCCTGAACTCAGACGACTAAAGAATCCCATACTAATCATTTGTGGGGCAATCCTTTTCATGATTAATGCCATAATCATAAGTTTTCTAGTGGGCATTGGCAAGGTAGCTGTCTAATGCTCCCTATCAAGTATGACCAGATGTGGTTTATTATTAAGCATGCCTGCTTAATTAGTATTCAATGACTGAGTGACTTGATGGCATGTAACCAACTTCGCAAATAAGATTAAAACACAGGATGCATTTCTGTTACAGTAAATGGCTTTTACATCTTCTGCTGAGTCACCAGGATGCTCACTATTTGTTTTATGCCCATCAGCTGACAATCTAAAAAGGAATGCAAGCTAATGCTAATGACAGTGCATCAACTCTCATCTCATTTTTCATTGGTGGACTCTTCCTGTCCAAAAAGCTTTTACCGTTTGCACCTTCATTAAAGCAATTATAATGAGCTTTGATAATATGAAGTACCCCTTATATAGAACCAGGAGTTCCTTATCTATTTCCATCTGTTGTTTAAATATTTTTTGGAAGTAGTTTACTTGTATTTTATGGTCTGTTTAGGCTTCACCAATTGATAATGATGAACTCTAGCACAAAGACTCCTTTGCAATCACCTTTAATCCTCTGTGAGATTTGTTGTTGACTCATCTGTGCATCGCCACAGTTTTTCTGCCCTCTCACTGCCTCCTCAAAATCGACTGCCAGAGCAGTTAGGTGGGCTGACAGTATTTAGCCTTCAATATTTCATAATCTAGCAAATGAATCTTAAGCAGCATTGCAATCAGCCGTTCAGGAAGGCATGATAATGTAGCAGAGGGTTTTCCAGGAAGCAATGAGTATTTAATGATTAGGGAGATTGATTACAGCATAGCACACATCTCAAGGGCATTTAAGGAGATCACAGTTAAAACATTTAACAAGGTTAAAAGTCATGCAGAACTAATGCACCATCTCATATACAGAGGTACCTACCACAATGCAGAAGGAGCTGAGTTTAGGCAGTATGCTGTATTTCGATGTTAAATAATTACTGCCTTTATGCAGAATCGTGCATTTGCATGTTTTAACAAGATCCCCTGCCTCTGGACAGATGCAAGAAATGTCGAATAGGAGGATTAGCATAATGTGTTTGTTGTTTAAAAAAAAAAAATCTGTGGATGCAGCATAGAGATATCCGTGAATGTCTTATTTGATGTACACCTGACCTAACTTAAAAGATTTAAACACAAGCCAAATGTGGATATTATACAAGTGTGTGTGTATATCTAACCAACTGGAACTGGTTAAAGCCTGATCATATGAGGCCTAGTTTTGCCATGATATTGCAAGCAACTGCAGGCATGCTTGGCCAGCCTTATTACACACACAAACACAAACACACACACACACACACACACACACACACACACGCACGGGCAGGCGGTCACGACTCACAGATCCATGCACACACACACGCACGCACACACACAGACATTGCTTGTATGTGATGTGATGCAGGGTGCTGTGGAGATCAATGGGAGAGCATGCTAGGTCCTCTCGCAGAGACAATTAAAAGAGAATGGATAATGAGGCTATTTATAGACTGATCTATTTGTAACCAGGGCATTCTCCTATGTAGGAGCTGGGAATTGTTCTCTTTTCAGCCTGCCCTCCTTCTGTCCTCTCCTTCTCCCCCTCTGTTGCTCCATCTCTCTTTTACAAGCAAGTGAAACAGATCTCTATTTCCTCCCTTTTTTTTCTTTACTGAAACAATTGTTTTCTGAGTTATTCAATTTCTTTTTCCTTCTCTTGCCAATGTCAGATGGATCCTCTGTTATTTTAAGCAGATGTTAATAACTCCTCTCACAATCATATGCATTCATCTGTGAAACAGTGTCATGCAGCAGCGATGTTATCAGGTGCAATCCAGGGCCACTCCTGGGAGACCCAGTGACGCACCATGCATGACATAATGCTGTGGTAATGTCTGTGGTTGTGAGGGAGAGAGACGGAGAGAGAGAGAGGCGGTGAATACACATTGCGCTTGTGTGTGCGCTCAGCCACCAGATAAAGGAGCTACACTGAAAAGCAGCCCAATAGAAACCAATAATGTAGCTTGATAGAAATCTTTTATGAATAATTTTAAGATAGAGAGCTCACATTTGCATTGGCGTTATTACACTTGATGCTCCCTCCACAGCATTGTGAGGATTTGACGTAGATGTGGTTTACAGTTCACACCACTGATGGAGATTCTTATTGTAGCTCTGATAAATGAGATTTAATATACAAACATTTATTAATATAAGGTTTGGGTAAGTTATACTTAATTTTAAGGTCCATATTGTAAGATTGTAATGTAGATAAGTAAATAAATTTATATGTTAAATCAAGCACAGCACACTGAAAAAACTGATTATCAAAAATCATGGAAATTCAACCCTTTTGGACCAAACATAATGTCTGATTGTAGATTGTCCACACTCCAATCTAACATAATGCTATTAATAGAAAATAATGCAGTTATGATAAGTGAGCGATATTAGTTGTTAGTCAGTAAGTCAGTTACCAAGTAAATATGCCAACATTTACTGGTTACAGTGTCTCAGATATGAGAATTTGCTGTTTTTCTTTTTATGTCATTTTGAGGTCCATCAGATAAGCAGATACGATGCATGATGAACCATGGACTCCATGGCAAAATTACATCCATATACAACATGATACTGAATAAAATGCATCACACAAACCAAACTTAATGTTCTATTCTAAATGATCCGCATTGACTTACATAATGCAACTTTAGAGGAACAACTGAAGAAAAAGGACAGTTGAAAAAAAAAAAAGCTACTCATTCCTGGTAATGTTATTTGTATTATGAAGTCCAACCACTGCTCTTACGAAAGCACTACATCTGATGTAATTGAGCCTCTTGCCACATTACATGAGCTACTGTATGAGAATAATTTTCTGGGCAGTATTCTAAAAGAAAATTGTGCCTGGAGCCAGCGAGAAGTTCTTGAGATAAAAGAGCCAAAGATATTTGTGTACAGTAGTTCATAGTGTATGAGGAGGTGGATGAGGTCAAAGCACAAGGCCCTCATCTCTTGAGCAGAATTATATAAGGAACGCAGAGCCGTGGCCCACTATGACTCAAACTGGTAATTAGACATGGTGTGTGTGTGTGTGGTGTGAGAGTGAGGAAGAGAGAAGGAGAAAGTTAGAAAATAAAGATCGCTTACAAAGCAGGCTGTAAAAGACCACAGTTTACTCTGCAGCTTTGCATTTAAATAATTTTGTGTTTGGGGATGAAAATATAGATTTTCTTCGAACAATTGTAGAAATAAAGCAGAATGTTGTTTGTTACTTTAATGTTAACCCTTAATATACGACTATCCTACACACACTGGTGATCTTTGTACAACCAAGTAATCTGACGCTT
This sequence comes from Scortum barcoo, assembly GCA_023238725.1. Lineage (NCBI taxonomy): Eukaryota > Metazoa > Chordata > Actinopteri > Centrarchiformes > Terapontidae > Scortum > Scortum barcoo. Next base: position 12,509,133 of record CM041537.1, read on the forward strand.
TCTCTTTCTCTCTCCTGCTCTTTCCCTCTCTTCCCCCCTCAGGTCTCGCAGGTGCCCAAGCTGATCTGGACAAGAGAAGAGAACTATATGGTAAAAATCTGATACCTCCAAAGAAGCCAAAAACCTTCCTGCAGCTGGTATGGGAGGCCCTGCAGGACGTCACCCTCATCATCCTGGAGCTCGCCGCCCTGATCTCCCTGGGCCTCTCCTTCTATCACCCTCCCGGAGAGAGCGGCGGAGAGTGTGAGTGAGGCAGCAGCTCTTGTGACATCACTTCCTTTTAAAATGTTCTCAATTCAGTGTTGAGAGATGCACACAAACACACAGTACAGTAGTTATCTCTGGTATCTGCAATGTTGCTGAGCACAGCACAGGGCTGTAATTGCATTGGCACACTGACATCACTTCCTATGACATTACTGGCACTGGCTGACAGACTTACACTTACACGTATGCACACACACTTTTTAATTGGTGAGGCAGGTCACACTTTGTTTGTGACCTGCCTTAAGAGATCAAGTGACTCATCGGGCATAGGGGTAATTTTTGTGTGTAAAAGTGCGTGTGTGATGCGTGCGCGTGATTGTGCACATTATGAGTGTGTTAAATGTGTGCATAAAAAGATACTGGGAAGGTTAATGAAGTGTTGAGTAGAGAAATAACCTTGAGCTCCCAGTGCCCATACATCAGCCCTGTGAGCCATGAAACAGGAAATGAAGACAGAGACCATAACGAGATGCTGAGTCAGCAACATCAGTCATTGCTCTCAGCATTATCACAGTAATGGAATTCAGTTACTCTGCCAAAGGGACCAGTCATCATTTTAAGGTTTTTAAAAAGGTAGAAATACGAGAAAGGAGAAGTAGTTACGGACGTCTTGCTTGCATGAGTGGTTAATCAAATCATTTCCGAATTAATACATTTTTTAGTTGGTTGGTTAAGATTAAGAGGGGATTAATGAGCAAGTAAATAAATGATTTACTCACTCAGCCAAATAGTTAGGTAGTAAAATTACTGATTAATCAATTAGTTTGTCAATTATGATCAGTGCTTATACTTTCAGACTTTGCTTCTTATCTTTGCATCTCTTCATGAATAATTCAAAATAAAGCAGAGTATGTCCAAAGGAATTATTATGCTAATAACTGCAGATACACATCTGCAGATACATAATCAAGTTTCCTTTTAACTTGAGGCAAAAAAGGTGGCAATATGCAAGTCTCTTCTCATATTCGAGTAATATGAATACATATGAATAGATATGAGTAGAAGAGTGGTTCAGAAAGGTTCAGATTCAAAGAATATCTGAATTTCATGAAAAATACCATTCAAAAAAGTGTAAAATTAGAGCCTATATAACATGTTTGCACCATAATTTCTACACATAATCTACAATAATCTACACACATGCATGCCATCACAAGCACTCATCTTTCACTGCTGGTTTTGTTTATTAATAGGTCAAAAAAAGCTCAACGGTCCAGAAATAGACAGTGGTGGGATGACTTAATTCTCATTTACATATGAAACAGCCTGGCTGCAGTTGAATGAGGAGGCGCTTAATTGTGTCTGTGTCAAACCCACAACATGTACTAAAGAAGCAACAACTGAAAAATACAAAGGAAATACTATAAGAAGACATAAAAAACAACATAGTTTGGCAGATCCTCCAATCCTGTTTGTTGAACTGCCTTTGAAGGTTATAGACACTACAGATTTGTTGCGTGATTATGATTGTGTCTTCCTGTGAGCAACACAAGAAGACAGTGGGTGCACACATGTCTGATACGCTGTATGATCAGAACCATGGACAGCTACCACACTCGCTGTATTACTTTCAAAGTGCTGAAGTGATCGAACAGGACAGACTGAACTCATCTTTTTAATTTGTTTTTGTATTGTATAAATAGTAATGATTTTTACATAATTATTATTATTTTTTGACATTTGCTTCCCTTTATACACCTATGTCTGAATATACTATCGCATAATCTTGAAGGAGGTAGATTAGTTGTGAATCGCTGAGGTGCCTGTCAAAATCAGGAACTCATTTCCTTTGATGAAATATCATTAACTGAAGAAAATGTAATTATTTTCATAGGACAATAGAAAAAACAAATAAATAAAATGTACAATATTTAGTTCTGATTTGTGGAATGAATTTAGTCTAATAACTATAATGAATTATTTATTGTGCCAAAACCCACATGAATGCATGAGTACATATATGTGTGCATTGGTACTAGTAGCCTTACAGATACGGGAAGGTATGTCCTCTTAATGTAGTGTGTCCATTGAATGAAAATCATATTGATTGGGACCTCTCTGTAGAGCACCAGTAAATCCACATTGCTTGTTGCTATCTAGTCCTTGGTTAAATCAGACCCTGTATATGTAATGTCTATAATATAGGGTCTGCACTCGTTCCCTTGTGAGCTGCAAGTGTTTTACAGTCCACAGCAAATCACCCCTCCAGGGGCTTTTGAAGTCAGCTAGCCAGAAGTCTAGGGCACAGTGGCTCCCAGAGTATTACATGAAGCAGCATGAGGAGGACTGGGAATAGGCCTTGTTTCATTCCCAAATATACCCCAGTCTGTGAGTGCACAGCCAGCAGACTGCAGGGCATTCATTTGAAGTACGCAAATGAATGAAGAGAGCGAGGAATAGGGAATTATCTGAAGGTAATTCCAGCCAGAGTTCACTTGCCTTTTATATTGCACACACTGTACCTAGACAGAGAAATTGCACATATGCATGGATTTGCACCATATATACACACACACCTACAAGGTGCACAGTCACAGATTTTCAGTGTGAGTGTGAGTTTTGATTATATCCCTTTGTGTCCCTTTGATCAAGTGTTCAGTTTATGACATTTTTGTGTTTACACTCAGTGTGTGTCAACAAAATACTCAACTGTATGTGCTTGAATGAAAACCTTAGTTCATTTTCCTCCTCTCCTTCCCCTCTTCATCGTTGCTGCAAACTGTAGCCTGTGGCGCGGCGGCAGGTGGGGTAGAGGACGAGGGCGAGGCGGATGCCGGCTGGATTGAGGGCGCAGCCATCCTGTTGTCCGTGGTGTGTGTGGTGCTGGTGACGGCCTTCAACGACTGGTCGAAGGAGAAGCAGTTCCGTGGGCTGCAGAGCCGCATCGAGCAGGAGCAGAAGTTCCAGGTCGTCCGCGGTAGCCAGGTCATACAGCTGCCCGTGGCTGACATAGTGGTGGGGGACATCGCACAGGTCAAATACGGTAGGTGTTTGGATATTATCAAATTGTGTGCATCTATTAGAGTGTGCTCAGTTTATGAGGTACAGTAAGTGAAGTAAACTCAAATTCATAGTTCACAAAGCTTTGAAACAGATCAAAGATCAAATTTAGAGATTAATCAAATAGAAGCTCCAAGACACTTCCCCTGTCACAACCTCTCTCCTTCTGATGCTGTTTACTCATATCGATGCCACAAAACACAAATATTAACATAGTTTTCAAGTTTTCAATGAGAAAGTGGAACTAGTAGCATGATACCAGTAGTAGTTCTTACATTTGACCTTCTGGAGTCATGAAGGTGTAACTACCCTTTGTTCACTACCATTTATCTTCCATTTAAAGATTCCACATTATTCTGTGGCAATGTGCAAAATACTCTTATCATCCTAACTCTGTTATATCTGTTTACATTGTTGATTGTTTCACTTTTCTTACTAAAAAACCTGCATCAACCCATTTCACTCCTCACCTTGATATACAGTCGTTCGTTGTTCTGTAACGTGATTGCTGACTAAAACAGACCAAACTTCCCTTCACGTTGTGATTTGATTTGAGGTGGTTGGATGTTCCCACTGACTGCCTCGACTGGCTCATCCATTGTTCTGTGTAAAGTAATTTTCATGGTTCAGTAGCTGAAAATAGACTTCCACCTCATTTCCAGAGGGGGATTAAAGTTATGAAGTCCACCTTAAGCAATTAAATATATTTGATCTACAGTATGTTAATGTTGAGAAATGAATTAGCTGCAGACAGACCCATACACAAAAACACGCACACACATCCTCTCCCGATGCCTTGTACTAAGAATAGACTCAAGTGATCGCAATCTATCCTGCTTTACATCCATCGGTGCCAGAAATGTAAATAAATGTGCTGCAGAGAGAAACTCCGCCATTTCTCTTGTTCCAGGTGATCTGCTTCCCGCTGATGGAGTGCTCATCCAGGGCAATGACATGAAAATTGATGAGTCATCACTGACCGGAGAGTCTGACCATGTCAGGAAGTCTGCAGACAAAGACCCCATGCTGTTGTCTGGTATGTTCCAGTTGATGGATGGGTGTACGGTTGCATGTGACAGTCGTGTTTTTAAGGGAGAAAGGGACAAAAAGCCCTCTTAGACACAAAATTAATTTGAAGGTAGCATCTTCAAAGATCTCTTCAAAGGCAAAATAATTTGTATGTTTTGATCCTCTTTTGATCTCCATCCTAAGCAATAAATATCCACTTCTTTTTCATTGTTAAAAGATAGAGGTTGTTTTATTATTAAGCCATCAACCTTTGATTTCCATGTCGTTTTAAATAACTAACAGGAATATACAGTATATACTTTAATATATACTTTTAATTATTACTTCAGAAGCAACCCTTACTAATTAGGCTTAGATTTGGCCTGCCCTGCTCCTTTCATAGAAAAAGCAAATGAACGATAAGCCACAGTCATGGCATTACCTAAAACAGAAGACAAAAGGTTGTTAATTATAATCTGAATATCAATGCGGACAACACTGGCAACAGCGTGAAAGACACTGTTTTTTATCTGTTCTCCCTCTTTATTGGCTTAGTATTTGCTGCAGCAGAGACACTCAAATTTGCAACTGTCGGATTCTTAGAAATGAAGAATATCACTGATAACAGAAACGCGGGTTAATCTGATCTCACATCTTAATATTTTTTCCTGTGGATAATTAGTTTTGTGCCTTTTTGCTGCCTTCTTTAATTAGCCTCATGTTCACCCACGTCGACTTACTCTCCCAAAGGTTAATAATGTTCTGTGTGTGTGTATACTGCACACATATACTCATGCACAAAAGTGTATTTGCACAGTGACATTTTTTTTTTTTTTTACTGCTTTTGGCTTACTACTCTAGTGCATTGGATTTAAAATAAAATTTCAGGTCAGTGCAGCACACAGTGATCCTAAATATAAAACCAATATATAAATAAATATATAAAACCTTTTGTTTTTAAGAAGGTGGTAATCAAACAGGTCAGTTCATTAATATCAAAATTAAAACAGTTCTATCAGACTCTCTCGAGATAGAAGTCTCAGAGACCACTGTTGAAGTCGACTTTCATTAATACTAAAACACAAAATCATGGTAGGAGCACAGTGATTTTTTTAAGCAAACACTGAAAATATATCTAATATAGCTGTAATATCTTATGACACTCGGCTGCTCTTTCTCCAGGCACCCATGTGATGGAGGGGTCAGGGCGCATGGTAGTTACTGCTGTCGGTGTCAACTCTCAGACTGGAATCATCTTCACCCTGCTGGGGGCCGGCACAGAGGAAGAAGAGAAGAAAGAAAAGAAAGGTAAGATCACTACATCATTAAATCTTGCTCTCCAAGATTTTTCTCCAGTTCCTTTAGGAGCACCGAGCTAATTTGTTTCTTTGCCAGAGATGCTCAGCGACGTACCCTTGAAAAAGCTTTTTTGTCATTTCATTACTTTATGTCCCGAAAGTCTAAATGTGTGCGCTCATTGCATAATATCAGTGTTGTTAACTGTCCTTGTTATCGGAAAGGTTACAAACAATAAACTCACAAATGAACAAATGTGAACTGTATGGACCTTTTTGTAGGTATTTGTAGTGCAGTACCTGCCAGTAAGCACAGTTTGCTTTGCTGAATGTGTATAAATACTGTATCAAATGAGTTTTGGTGGTACACTTGTGAGCTGCAGTATCCAGGTTCTGTGGGTTCAGGTGCATTATTGTCCTTACTCTCTTATCCTTCCAAATTCATTCGAAGGAGGGGCAGTTGAAGACGGACACCAGAACACAGGTAGAGTATCACCTTTCTCTGACCCCTGGGAGTGGTACTTGATCCTTTTGACCTTTCACCCCTTATGATTCCCCAATAAACCACTGTTATTTCTCAACCCTTTTCTGTAGCTAAGCACCCTTGCCCGAATTGAATTCCTCACTTAAAAAGAGAAGCCCATCATCACAACACTGCATCTTTTTAAGTGCTGACAGATGACACATTTCACAATGCATAATCCTCTCCCCTTATAATGGGTGTTGCACTCATCAAACTAACTAGCTAGCATTCAACATTGGTCCTGTTTCATAGACGTATTGAATGCCATGAATAAACAAAGCCTGTCAGACTCATCTCATTTCTGCGCTACAGAACAATGACATGAGAGCGACAGGCTCGCAGGTGTACAGCACATGTACCAGCAGTAGAGAGTAAAGTAGGCAGTGTAAGCTTTTTGTAAGATGTTATTTATACATCTTACATATATACACATTTTAACATCATGATTTGTTGCCACTGTTACAAGTGCCTGGACAGGTCTGTAGATTGATGAGCAGGTACCCCAGTAGCTTGCATGGATAGCATATATGTTTCAAAGCATCTTGCTTCAGTGCAATCTCAGAATTGTCACATTATACAAGGTAACAGTAAAACATGTCACCCCCTGTTTATGACACTTTCTTCCTCTGATCTGAACAGTAACAAATCTATTCTATTTGGGTGTTTTTGATCTGATAACACTAATGATAATATGTATCGCTTTCCAAGGTTTAATCAATATAATCATATTGATCAGACCAGGAGAAAATAGTCACTGATGTCTGATCAACCAACTACAAACTGTATAATGTAATCCATCATCTGGCCCAGGCAAACAGTGAAATATCCTGATTCACTTTAAAATTTCCATTCACTCAAAAACCCTGTATGTTGAAATGTCCTTGATCACCCGTGATATGAATTAGCAGGTTTGATCAAATTTGAACATCAAGCACTCAATATTTCACTTATGGGTGGCTTAATTAGTACAACTTCATTTAAACTTTTCAGGTTTTTTAGAGACTACTTAAATATAGCTTGTTAAAGATATGATTGCCTTTAAAGGGTGATATCAGCCAAATGCAGCATTATTTGATTTGCTGTCAAAATAATGCTTGCTCATAATTGCAAACTCATCAGTAGTTTTCACTGAAATCACTGGGGTACTGTGTCATTAAAGAAAGTAATTGCTTTTCAGCAAGATAATAAATGAAGTATAGAACTGTGATAAAACTTCCAGACTATTTTAAATCATTGTGCTGTTGTTAACATTGAACTTGAAACAAACAGGAAAACAATTCTTTCACTCAGTTATTTTTTTTCCTGTAATCATAATTTATGGGACCGTTGTTGAAAACTCCTTGCAATATCCATTCCAGGTTTGGAAAATCAAACTTAAAAATTCTGATTTACACTAGTAAAGTTTTTAGTTCTATCACTTGACTAGTTGGCACGTGTATTTCCCTGGCTAATGTGCGGACCCTTTTACTTTTTGTTTACTTTGCAGGAAAGTTCAATTTAATTTTTTAGCTTATTTGTTTGGGATTTTCTGCTCTAATTATGATTTTGTGATGCTAAAGAATATTACATTAATAATATGGTTTAAATCAACTTCACATTGCAACAAATGAGCAAAAAGGACAATAAATGGTAGCAGTACATGACATACAACATAACATTATTAACATTATATTATATTACAGTATATTGTACAGTACAGTATATTGTAACAGTATGTGTAAAATTAACTGACAGTAGCTTTGTTTTTATAGTTCTGGTTTCACATTTTGTTTTTTCATATATTTCATGTTTCATGTCCGTCTAATGTTACACTTTATTGACATAGCATTCAGTAAATAGCTTTAATAACATACATATGATTCCATAAATAATAAACACATTTCAAATTGCAACACTGAAATTTAGTAGTCAGTCTACATATGCTGAATCTCTTAAATGTGCTATAACCATGTTATTTCTGTTCATTGTCTTGTGTGTGCACGTGCATTGGCGCGTGCGTGTGTGTTTTTGTTCATTCATGTTTGGCCTTCATTGTTACTGGCTAGACTGCTCCCATCCCCCTATCCACCCCATCGCAACTATAGCCACGGATGGGGCTGCAGGCATTAATGCCCCTGGCAGTGCCAGCCTTATTAATGGTAGGTTGACAAAACCTCTGATCTCTGACCTCTTTCTGTCGTGACTTTTGACACTTCCTACCTTCTCCATTCTCCAACTGCCTCCTATCGTGGGTGCTCACCTTCTGTTCTGCTCTGCCTATTCTTTCAGCTGTGTCGGACCCTTTTGTATCCATGCTGTCAATGCATGTTCTCCTTAAATGTAAATATTAGTCGTGTGTTTCTTTTTCTTCTCATTATGCTGTATTTTGTCTTATACTGCTTTTACTGTTTATGCTACATAATTGTCTGAAAAAAATGTAGTTAGTGAAAATTTGTTTTGGGCCATCTTTAAACGAAAACACAAATGAATAAAACTCATTAGGTCTTTCTGATGCTAAGAAGTAGAAAATGAAGGATAGCAAGGATAAAAGCTGAAGTGGGCTGCCTTTAAAGGAATAGTTTGACACTGTGGGAAATACACTTGTTTCCTTTTTTGCTGAGAGTCAGATGAAAAGATTGGTACCACTGCTCCCGGCCAAGGAATAGTCTGACACATAATTCTCACATAATGTCATGTAATTTTTACACTTTGGTTTTCTACAGATCAAACTAGAGGAATCAGGACATAACATGTTAATTAGTGAGCTTTAGAGGTGCAGGTAGGCGGATTTTGTTACCTTCTGACAGAGCCAAGCTAGCTGTTTCTTCTGTTTCCAGTCTTTATGCAAGTAAGTAAGTGAAGATATTTCCCAAAATGCAAAAACACTTCTTTAAATGATGCTTTTTTTGAGACGTGTATTAAATGAATTTTCATAATAATTCATATATCTGACAGTCAACAAGACTGTAGCTGGGGAAGCGTGAGATCACTTGCCCATTTTTGCGTTAGCTGGACAAGATGCAAAAGATTAACTGTCGCACCGGGTTCTCCCTTATCTTTGTCTCCTTGGAGAGCGACCCCAAAATGTTTGTACTCAAGGCTGGAGGGTCGTGATTTGCACTGTAATGATGACCTTGTGCTGTCCTGGGCTGGAACAGAGCAATTTGTCATCTTCAGCTTCATTGTGACTCCGGGGAGCTGGCTAATGTGGAAGTGGAGGTGAAACGGGCCATTTGTACACGCTGAAAATTCGGAGAAAATCTGGTCCTCCAGCTCTACCTGAGTCATTTTCTCTGTGACATTTGAGTACAAAGCACTGAAGGACAGATTTTGTGCCATTTCTTGCCTGCCTACCACTGAGACAAACGGTGCATATCTCTATAATTATAGTCTGGGTAGATAATGGGATCAGCCCTGCAGTATATAATAAATGCTGTCTTAATTATAATGTCTTATTTTGTAAACATTGTGTGTACATTTGGTTTGAAAGCGCAAGACTCTTGTAACTTTCAGTTTTACGTTTCATCGGCTTGCAAAATGGGAGTTGATTGTGGAATTGAAAACAATATTGCTTGATTGAAAAGCGCGTTTAAATGACGTACTCGCCTTGTGTAAGCAGAATCCAACAGCATAATAAATTCACTGTCCCTGAACTTTGATTTCGATTTTCCTCCAGTTGTTCTTATGTAACTTCACCATGTGGGAGGCTTTTCCTTCAGGCTCTCTCTTACACTCTCTCTCTCTCCCTCGCTCTCTCTCTCTCTCTCTCTCTCTCTCTCTCTCTCTCTCTGTGTATTGTTCACATCTCCAGTCTGCTTCCCTCTAAGTGTGTGATCTTGCATGTACTCTGAATTTTCCTCTTATGCATGCTGTCTCTTGTTTCTGTGTATGGTGTGTGTGTATGTGTGTGTGTGTGTGTGTGTGTGTGTACTCGCTCTCACTGTCAGTGTTCAGTGTGATGCTGTACCTACTGTATGTCTTGATATCTCATTTTATACCCTGACGAGTTGACTCGTACTGATGATAATGTGTGTGGAATTACCTGTGCTCATAGTGTATGTTTATCTAGACACAAAAAAGTGGGCAGTTTTGTCCAGAATAACACTATGTCACACATACTCTATGTTGATATAAAAATATTCATGTTTAGAGAGACTCATTGAGCATTTTTAATTACCTGTTTATTTACTTATACAATAAAGTCTATTAAAATGTAATCCCTCCCACCCAATACAAGTAAATCTGCACACTACAGTTTTTGACTGTGATGAGTGGTAGAATAATCCTCAATTAAAATTTGTGTTATTAATCCCTTACCGGTGGCCGTAGCTTCCAGTTGCATCACATCACTTACACATCACAAGCCTTTCTATGTGACTGTCACAGAGACGTTGTATTAAAAGTCATTTTCCTGTCTCCCTGTTTGTGGTTTTTTGGTTCTCACTGTGTCTGTTGTCTCTGTGGTGATAATTTGTTGACCTGTCTGCTTTGGTTATTTTTGTTGTTATTGTCCTGTATGTCTTCATCATAGGTAAAATGCAAGATGGCAATATGGAGAGCAACCAGATTAAAGGTAACCAAACCATGTCTTTCACTGTCTCCTCCCCTGCCTTCTCTCCTTCTCCTCCTCCTCCTTCTCCTACTCTTTCTCCTCTCATACTTTCCCTTCTATGGTTGGTTGTGTAAGCTCTGGGTCAAACTCAGCTGGAAAATTCTCCATTGCTTTATTTATTTTAGCCTAGATTATATATACATAATACCTTACTGTCTGATTATTGTACAGTGCTAATTCAGACACTGTCTCAGTGTTTGACCCAGGCTTTACCTGCAGTCATATTAGGGGAGGAAATCCCTCCTCTTCACTCTGTCCGTCACTGATGTGTTGTCCCTGGTCTGTCGTTCTGTTGTTGTTCTTGTTGTGTTGTTGACTTCTTGTTCTCTATGAGAGAATGCAAACCTGTCTCTCAACTACTGTATCTGCTTCACCCAGGCTGCCCTTTTCCACCAAAAACACAAAGCTGTCCTCTTAGTCCTCTCCTCAAGTTTCCCCTTTTAGGCGTTTATGAAATTTGCTGCACACAATATGGCATAAATTGTATGGGAGGAAAGGGATCCTGTGACATTTCCTGATGGGGGCCCTCAGGGTTGTAATTACAGTAATGATTATTTTTATTGTTGCTAATATATCAAATTGAAATTGTGAAAAGTAAAAAGACAAAGTGATACTTGTTGTGCCAGACAAACAGTAAAAAATTGAAAGCAGTTAAATTCTCAATCATATAAAACAGAAACACTTTATTTTATTAACACTTTATATTTATTAACACTTTTTTCCTGGATAAATACACTTCTTTGTATAAGATTTGTTTTCTTTAAGTTAAGTAATTGATTAATGATCCATTACCATGAGGTATTTCTCCCTGAAACAGAGATGATACAACAGACACAATCTGAAAAAGTCAAGGTATCCCCAGAGCAAAGGGGCAAACAAGTTAATAAATACTCTTTACACCTTGGGATGATGGGTACAGTCTAGAGCAGCACTCAATATAGTGCAAAATTAAGCTTTTCCCTGAAAGTGTTTGATCAGCTCCTCTGCTGGATACAGTCGGATGTCTTGTATCAAGGGGGTAGAAAAACAAAATGCACAACCAGACAGCGTGACAAATGTTCAACATTAAGAGGTTTTTCGTGAGCATCATGCCTCATTGTTGTTGGGAAACCGGGCTGAATTGATTCTTGGCAATGGGATCCATTAATTAACAGAGCAGGACTGTACTGTATGTGTGTGTGAGTGACAGAGTAAGATAGTGAGGAAAAGATGAAATCTTGTTTTTGCCAAACCATAAAACAGTTTCTACAGTGTAAAGCAGACAAAGTATCAATTAATCTTAAAGTATGAAGATAAATTACAAATGCGTCTTTTAGCAAATGATCGTTAGCAATATGGGGTTGGGTTTTAGGTTTTTGATGAGTAATTTTGTTCCATTTTATTTTTTATGCAAAACAAAGGCAGTCATTTCAAATGCATGTAATAGTTTGCAGCATACAGTAATTGTGTTTTGTGTTCCAGCCTCCACCCTGAGATGTTTTGTTTGAGTGAAATATATGATCACATTCATACACAAGGTTCTACTGTTTTAGGATTCCCAGTGATTAGTGTGTGGTTGTGTTTTTTTTTATTTTATTTATTTATTTTTTTAAATATTTTATTTTGTTGACAATTTCTCATTCTGTGATCATGTTATTGTCAGAATAGAGGCCTTTTTTCTCCTTAGATCCCTGCTCAGTCTTCTAGTGTGATATGAAGTTGAATTTGAAGCACTGCTGTTATCTATACATCTTTATGTTATGGTCTTTACTGTTCATCTCTTAATGGATTTGGGATAATATATTTATTTCTGGCTTGCTTTTAAATTTGCATCTCCAAGGTCATCTGGGACTTCTCTGTAAGGTGTTGCCAGAGTGAAAATAAAAGAACTAAACAAGTAAAAATGTATGTTTAATTATTATGCTACACATTGGAACAAACTTCCAGAAGGCTCGAGACTCTATTTTGGACCAAAACTGATTTAATCCTTTTATTTTCTGTTATGGTTCTTTTTATTTTGTTTACTCTTTTTTTGAGGCACAGTGAGTTTTCCCTGTGTGTGTGTTTGAATATGCTACAACATACTGTATAAATAAAGTTTAATTTTACTCATTTTCTGTAAGTACATTTCTAAATAATTTGAGAACATGGACTAAACCTTAGATGTAGGGCCACTAAATTATTCATGACTTACTGTAAAGATGTGTTTGTGAAATTAAGATAGTATGAGTGATAAGACACACAGTGTTTCCCTTAACAGCATAAGAAGAATGAATTTTAAGTTTCACAGTCACAAAGACAATGCAGGGACACATGTAAACAATCCTTATTATGGTACAGTATGTGAAAGTTGTATACGTACCAATTAGTTCCATCTTGTCATGGGACGTCATATGACCTCTTCTTTGCTTTAAATCTAGACTGTATGTCTGTATTGAGTGTCCTGGGGCTAATGCAACACCTGGGTGTTGAAGCCTGGCTCCCTGTTCCTTTTCACTCCCCTGGTCTAATCTATATTTCTAATCTGTTGCTCTGTGTTTTCTTTTTTTTCTTTTTTTTGGTGATTACAGTAAAGAAGCAGGATGGTGCAGCTGCCATGGAGATGCAGCCCCTAAAGAGTGCTGAAGGTGGGGAGGCCGACGACAAAGAGAAAAAGAAAGTGTCCGCTCCCAAGAAAGAGAAGTCTGTGCTGCAAGGGAAGCTGACCAAACTGGCTGTCCAGATTGGCAAAGCAGGTACAGCAAATTGCACACAGACAAGTCCATCACTCAGTCAGGCACTTAAATCAGGGACAACAAGATACTGAACCATCCTGTCCATCAAAGCAAGATGGTGCACGGATAAGACTCACTTCCTGGTCACTTAAAGCAATCAAAGCAGTTAAGAAGAATGCTTAAGTATCTGAATTATGTAACTGAGGAAGACCGCGTTCGTTTTTCAAAATCACTTGCCCTCAAGAGGCTGAATTATTGTTGTGGGAATAACTGAGACAGCATTATCACTTTTGCAACTTTACATACATGTCATACTCTTTGTTTGTTGTGATTTAGAGCAATTTATGGCACTAAGAAGTCAATGTCTAATATGGTATTTTTAGTAAGAGATGCCCACATGCCATGTGGGTGTCCTTGCAGCACCAACATAGTAGGATTGCTTTTGAGCCAATGAATATTACATACCTAAAACACCAGCCCAGAGTCACTGGGATTCTTAAAACCAGAATCTCGAAATCACAAAAAGAACCTGACTGTCCAGGCTTTCTTTGAGAGGATTATTAAGTTGAAGGTTTCATATTTTCTGTGAATCCCTTAAAGAAGTTCTCGTTTTACAGTGTGCTGAGTGGCCTGAGTGAAGGAATGAGGACATGGTGTCAGAACAATGAAATACCATGGACGGATTAGCATACAGGCAGCACTGTAAGATCATATGGCCTTCCTGCGGGTCTGGCAGAAAGTGTTTGGACTTAATACACTTAAGGGCCTGTGACCCTCTAGCATGTTTCACTCTAGCTTATTTGCTCTCCATACACTCTCAATAAGTCACACCGGTCTGCACCTGCCTGACACCTGGTTTTCAGAGAAGAAATAAAGATACCAGAGATACTCCAAATAACAAATAGGAATATTTTACTTGACACATTTACAGTCTCCATCTTAATGCATCAGCCTCTATTAAAGACATCTGGCATATTGTCACACCATGAAAGTAGATTGATAGATAGTCCGACATTATTCCTTGTGGAAATTACTAACGCCTACATATGGGTGTATACAGTATACACTAAGTTGCCAGCTTATTTGGTCCACCTAACTAAAACTAATACAGTCTAATGCAACAGTCCTGCAATAAATCTTACATCCATAAGGTTTACAAACTGAGTTAGAGAGGTGTTGATTTAACATTATGGTCATTTAGAGTCTGTTCATGTTCCTGCCTAAGCAATAAAGAGGTATTGCTTCCAAAAATAATTGAGAATAATACATTATACTTGCTTTATAGTTTGATATTGGTTTAAATGCCTTGTTGCCTCCTTTTGAAATGAGGTCTTACAAGATACTTTTTGAGCTGACAAACATCTGGATACAAGGCAGAGTAATAAGAAGACAAACTTTCACACATAGGTTTCTGTTGCTCAGTTGATAAGCTTTTGTGTCTTTTTTTTTTCAGGTTTGCTCATGTCAGCCATCACAGTCATCATCCTGGTCCTGTTCTTCGCCATCGACAACTTTGTGATGCAGAAGCGCCCCTGGATGCCAGAGTGCACTCCCATCTACATCCAGTACTTTGTCAAGTTCTTCATCATTGGTGTGACTGTGTTGGTGGTGGCCGTGCCGGAGGGGCTGCCGCTGGCTGTCACCATCTCGCTGGCCTACTCTGTCAAGGTTAGGAAGAACAAGCTCACACAATGCGTTCACACTGAGGCACTGCTGTAAAAGGGCCGCCTATTTACAAACTGTTCTCATGTCGTAGTGTGTCCATTTGTGCGCAACAGTGTAAAAAATGGGCTGAGGAGATACCCTTTTGTTTTTTTTAAGACTGGGAAATTGTCCCAGATTTTTAAGCAGTGGATTATTTTTTTGTGCAGTTTTGAATTTGACTTCGCTTGTGTAAACTTCTGAACCTCACACAGAGTGAAAAATGTGATTTGCATGCATACATGAGGATTGGCTGCAGTTAATGCTCACAGTGTGTTAAAAGCTTATTTGATTCACAGCAGCAAACAGGAGAAACAAATTCTGGTGAAGGCCAAGTAGGAAAAGAATCTTTGCTTCTTTGATTGTTGCTGTGAATTAAATAAGCATTTTAACACACAATGTAATCATAAGCATTCTTTTTTTTGGATTTGTTGCCATTATACCTAGTAGAGTTTAAGCAGTGCAAGTGCCTGATAAGCTAATGCAGGCATTCATCTAATACACTATGGATATTTTAAAGCATTTTCAAACGTGCAGTGGAACACATCGTGATCAGCGTGTTGCTTTCTACCAACAGAAAATGATGAAAGACAACAACCTGGTGCGTCACCTGGATGCTTGTGAAACGATGGGCAATGCCACAGCCATCTGCTCTGACAAGACAGGCACGCTAACCACCAACCGCATGACGGCTGTGCAGTGTTACGTCGGAGATGTGCACTACAAAGAAATCCCAGAGCCTGGAGCTCTGCCACCCAAATCTCTGGACTTACTGGTCAATGCCATCTCCATCAACAGCGCCTATACCACTAAGATATTGGTAAGCCACCTGTAACATCACCAAGTCTTTCATATGGAATTTGAAACATCTTCTATACACATATAGATACTATATACTATACTACTATACTATAATGTACATCATATGAGCACTCTCTGTAACCCAGCATCACAATATTTAAGTTATCTAATGAAACTAAAACCTATTTAGTTCAAACTTTGATATTTTGGGTTAGCCCGCAGAGATTTCAGCCCCCTCTGTACGGCAATGAAACCATATGACGAGAGCAGCCCTGAAAAAGTGAGACAGCTCTGCAGTGTTTTCCTCTTGGCAAAGCAGCTAGTCTTTGTCCTTGGCTGCTGCTTTAGATTCATCAGGCATTCACTCAAGTTGTCACCTTTAGAACGGTCGTGTAATTTTGTCTTATCTGATATTCAGATCATAGCAGACTGTAATTGAATCCAATCTGTCTAAGTGCTCTAGATGATCTCTTGTTTACAGTGAATGCAGCGAAGAGAGATGTTCTCAAAGCCAATTAGACCTGTATGCAATAAGAAATAGATATACAGATAGATCTAAATGTGTAGACAGATGGACTCGCACACTGAGTTACATGTTCTAAGAATCTGTAACCTGCTTCCTAAAATTCCTTCTAACATTGTTTATGTGACAAAGAATTTGGCAATAATATCTTCAAAGCAAAGCTTGCCAAGATCAGGATCTCTTCAGGTTGTCAGAGCAACATGCCTAGCTATTTTCCTGGCATGACCATGTATACTCACCTGGACACAAACACAAACACACACACCATTTGTGCCCGTGTGTTTGTCACTATTCTTGTAAACCCCTTTAGAGTCTATTCATTGATGGCTGACCAACTGACAAATGCCCTTATGGAACGTGCATTGGGAATGAGCTGAGCAGGGGGGGACATCTGCGAAAGAAGGATCCCACAGATTTCACTTCCTACCCCTCAAGGCACGATCACAGTCTTGGTGAAAAGTGTGTTGGTCACCGAGTTTCTAAGATATAGAGTTACAGTACATGTTTTCAGTCTGATCTGCTTTTAACTATGGTTTCTTTGAAATGTGGTAGATACACTTTGGCAAAGCGGTTTCTTTAGCATAAGTGTTTTTAGCGCAGTGTTTTTATATCTTTTTAATGTTGGTTCTGGACATTCAGCGTGGACACGTCTACACAGAAAATGTTTCCACTTTAATAAAGCTCTTATTGTCACAGCCAGGTCAAATCTGACCTCACGCCACACACCACACAATTCTCTTTGCAGTTCATACACACAAATGGAGACTTTGTTTTACACAGTGTATCTTCCCACTTGCTGAATAACCACAGTGACTCTGCATTTGACCCGGACCTACTGAGTAAATTGTAGTCAGAACTGCTTGGGTTTAGTCCAAGACAAGTAAAAATCAGAACAGTCTCGAGATTAAGTTAGACCATAAATTAGACCATTAGATTAAAGTTAGACCATTGGTCTCAGAGACGAAATGTGCTTCGGACCAAGTTAAGACAGAGACCCAAGAAACAAAACAAAGCCAAGTCAGTATCTATGATCTAACTCCAGTCACTTAGTACGGTCTTTTTGAATTAGGAAAGTTAGAAATGGGACAGAAACAGAAAAAAATGGTGGTACAGTCATTTTAGCATTAACAGTGTGGACTGTTTGGTAAGAAAACCATTGAGAGATAAAGGTTCAAGTCCTTTTAGGTTTTTTATGTGTAAAGTTTCTCTAAATGTTACATTATTTGATACACTCAAGATTAAAATGCTAAGACAGTTACATGGCATAGACAAACAATGGAAACCAAGCAAGAACAGAGGACAACATATTAAAGTATTTTATTTCTATAAAATGGTTAGAGCGGTGGCAAAGCTAAGAGAGAGAAATTCTAGCAACACGTTACAACTACCTATTTAAAAATGTTTAAATATCAATGAAAGTCTGTAGTTCAAATGGTGATTTACTTTTGTTGGTGGAGGTTACCTCAGTTTCCACCTTTCCATTTCTTTACCAGGACGTGCTACATTAACAGCACATCCTGGTATTATCAAAAGATGTTATCCCTTTTGATAAACCTGGAGGAATGCATTGCAGCATTACATCAGACTATTGTACCTCCATAGCTGCTTAGTTAAACAGAATTAAGCACCGGCAGAGTGCAGCTTAGACTTGGTGGATTTAATGGCACATTTAGTCTGTTTTATAATCTCTTCATTCATAAAAGTGGTACCTCAGACATGCAAAGTTGAAACTTAGGATAAACTTCAAATTATATCAGCGCACATACCTGTACTGTTATTTTCCATCAGCAGTCTGTACTGAAGCTTGCTAACCGCTGACTGTATTGCATTTATATACTTAATTTCTTATATATCAGTTCATCCATGCATGCATGCATAAATACACAATACATACAAGAATAGATATAGTACATAAATGGTAGATAGCACAGCACATGTCAGTATGAATGTATTTATTTAGCTCTTCATTAGAATGAAGCAGAAGAACAAGGGCAAAGCGAAGGACAGACATAATTAAGAAATGAAGTCAACTCAGAAATCAGGATGCAAAAGGGAAATTTCTGAGGAATATTTAGCGCATCCCCCTTTTCCTCCCCCCCGCCACCCCCACTCCCTCAGCGCCACTCCAGCCCTGCAGTATGCTGGCTGGTGTCTTCTTATATAAGAGGCCCATCCTGTGGGATGCCAGGATGGCTATGGAAGTCTTTGATGGCCACCACACAAAGGCACAAAGGCAAAGAGGCAGGTTTTGATACCCATATCAGTCCCTCTACTGCCTCTCTGGCTTCATAAAACGGGCAGTGTTATAGCGCTGCTTCTTTTGTCAGGACATACAGACTCTAAAGTGGAGAAACCTCATCCTTGAGAGAGAAATTCACGCATATTTATACATTGATCCCATGCACACATTCAGTCGGTGCATGCTCATACATACATGGTCACAAATAGTGTACCCATGTGCACACAAACAATTATTCATATATTCTGAAAAGCATGCATGTGCACATGCATACAAATAAGGGCACCAGTAGATGTCTTTTGCAGACAAGTCAAGAATGCTACGTTGCAATTTGTGAATGGCATTCGGTGACGTCAATAAACAGACGTCATTTCAGAGGAACATGCGTCGGCAAGAGCCTCCTAGCAAACAGCTTCAGTGTAGAATTAGTCCTTTTCTTTTTCTTTCAACCTTCACTTCACGTTCTTAGTCTTCTCATTATTTATGAGACACATTTACATTGTCTATGAGAGGACAGTTGCACACACACACATCTTACATCATAACACACATCTGTCATCAGATGTGGGTTATCATTCACACTCACACTGTAGTAGGTATTCAGATCACAGGTGTACATTCTCGCAGTGCAGCGGCATGTGTTTAGCATGGCTGTGTCAGTGTTCTGGGAGCTCAGTCTCATGTTGCTTCAGCCACCTGCTCAGGTCATTATTCTAGCTAGGGACAAGAGATGTAAATAAAACACACACACACACACACACACACACACACAACACACACTTGCACACACCTATACACACAGGGATAGCTTTAATATTAAGGGATGGGTGCCTGGAGACAGTTACAGTAGCTCAGTATGCAGTTAAAGAAATGCACTCAACAGAACATGGTGGCTGTTGAAACACAGATAATAGACCAACAAGATTCATTTCAAATTCAATTTGTCGCTCTACAGTGAGCAATTTCTTGTTTGTAATTAAAATGAACTGCCTCGCTCTTGTTCAGTAGCGAGCAGTGAGGTCCTGTTATAATGGGCTTTGGCTCACAGTGCTTTTGTCATCTGGACATTGCGTGCTTGTTTGTACAACATGGTGGAGAGATGACAGTGTCTTGGATGTCTTTAGCTTGAAGCACCCAGTGTCCCCATGGAATAGTTTTGGACACTGTGGGGGTGAAAGAGACAGATAATCAGTAGAAGAAGCAGAGACGGAGACATCTTCAGCAGAATTATGTCCTCTTTCCGCGTTCAGCACTTGCTCACACATTTGACAGTGTTGCTGAGATGGCAGTGAAAGAGAAGTCGTCATCACATTAGAATGACAATGCTTTGATGTTTCAGAGGCACAAAGCTTAATGGGTTCCCTGCGTTTCCCCCACACATGACATGGAAGATTTCATGCTTCAAGTTTCTGGTTTCCATTATTTTCTAGATCGTGTGATAGTGTTAATTAGATACATAAACAATTTATTGGTGGGAATACTATAAATTTGGGTGATTTTATCAAATATATAGAATATTATATAGTGTAGTTTTGTTAAACCTACTTACCAGACTTTTCTTGAAAGATGAAGCAAATTTAAACCAGTAACTTTTGTCTCCCTCTTAACCACACAAACGCTTTGATTTGTACTTATGAAGCATGTCTACTGGTGAGCTACAGATAGTCCCAGGCATAAAAAAAAAAAAAATACAGAGAAATTTCCACAGTTCCAAGACAGTAATACATCATTAAAGTACAGTAAATACAATAGCTACGTAGCCTACTCCAAATATTCTACAAATACCAACCTGTCCAAGAGCAGTAACGTCCATGTCTTCCCTTGGTTCCTTCTCTTCTTCCAGCGCTCTCAAATAATAAAAAAAAAAGCAGCACCAATGGTATTACTAGTTTGTCCTCGTCAACAATCAATTTCTTATCTTGACTGTAATCCTTCCTTCTCTGAACACAGAGTTTTTTGTTTTATCTGGAGCATCAGAAACTTTTCTTTTCACCATACTTCTAGTTCCAGTAGCCTACTCCTTATACTTGCAGACCACAAACCAATCTTTGCCGGCTGATGTAAAATGCATCACTACCATTGTGCCTAAGCAAGAACGTCCCTGTTGAGGGATTTAAGACTTTTCAGACTTAAAAAAATAAATTGATAAATGTGATATTTGTGAAATGGTTTATCCAGGCAGATCAAATCTTCAGGCAACATAATCTACAACTGTTCAACTTCTGCATCCATTGATAGATAAACATGTGATGTGCAATGTAAAGCTTTTAAAGACGCACAAGCTCTCAAACAACTTAAAAAAAAAAAAAAAAAAAACGTCGCACAGATGGCTCAGTGGTAGAGTCCATGCGCCCATGTATGAGGCCATGGGCTGCAGTAGACACCGGTTACACACAACACAATAGATTTGTCTCAGATGAGTCCAGATGTCAGGATGATTGGGAGTTCCTGGTGTGTAGCTTTAAAAGTAACATTAATCCCACGACCATATGTATCTGGCCAGATGACCTGACCTGCAAATTACAGCAGAGCAGCTTCACGACCGTCAACCCAACATGTAATTGAGTCATGCTGATCGCTGACGTGATATCAATACACCAAAGATATGACACCTCAAATCTGACCTTTACAATTGTCCCAAACCAGTAAAATGAGGATGTTTTAGTTAATGTAAGAGGCAGGGAACTTCAATTGTGGCAAGAGCAGTAACACAATAAATTTGTTATTAGCACCATGGACAGATTAGATCTCTGTTCTATGTAGAAACTCAAGTAATGATATAGGTATTATATTTGGTAATGGTTGTTATAAGTTGAATTTTGTATGGTGTATATTGGTATTAATAATTAATACACAGGTAAAAACAATGGTATACAAGGAAGGTCTTATCATATGAAATGAGATCTGATTTGAATTTACATTTGAGACCTGTGTCTTGTCTCATCGTTTTTGCAAAATCAAATCCCTGCAGTAGAAGGGCAAATAAAGGACATAACAACACATTAAGGGGAAAATAAGGGGAATAAATGGTCAGAGATGGAAGCTGAAGGCAAATGGGGTAATATACAGAGATGGAAAAGGAAGCAAAGGAAGGATAAGTCCAAAAAAAAAGGATGAAAGAAGATGGGAAAATTATACAAAATTATATAAGAAGATGAGAGAGAAACCACACTCGCGTGACAAGTGTCCTCATCACGGACTGGAAGACTGTATTACTGCCCTCCAGCATGCCTCCAGGCCTTAGCCCAGTTGGCTGGTACAGTCATGTGGAGAGCTAGAATATCTTCCCCTCCTACATGCAAAGAGGGAGCGAGAAGGAAAGGGGGGGGGGGTGGGTGCCTTGGGGGTAGAGCTTGGAAGCGACTGGGGAAACTGATAGTGAGGAGGAGGAGAAAGTCATCCAGAGTGGGGGAGGAGGACAGGGAAAGAGAGAGGGGAAGTTGGGATAGAAAGTCTGGAATTGGGGACAAAAAGAGAAAGAGGAGGGTGGGGTTGAGTGTGAAGAGACGAAGAAGAAAATGCAAGTAAAGAAAGGAACAGGAGGGATGGATTAAGGAGTGCCCCAGGTGGAAAAGGAAGTAAAGTTGCCAGCTCTCCCTCTGGCATATGTCCTTGCCTGCGGGAGCACCCAAAGACCAGGGAGAGGGCAGCTGGTCCATAGCCACGTCCAGGCCAGGACGTGCCAACCGTGGCCCAGTCATGCCAACTTTGGGCATCCTATGCCAGCAACTGTCCTTGTGCGTAGAGAGCCACGTCAAGCTAAAGCTCTGTGGAATCTCTGAGAATAAAAGGCAGCGGTGTTGCTGTCTGCCTTTTGTTTTCTGTTTATTCATTGCTCTTTCTTCTACCTCACTTCATTTTTGCAGCAGCTATCGTTGTTTATCCACAAAGTGGCAGGAGTTGCACCACCAGCCAAATGAAATCAGTCACTTGTTCTTAATTCTAAATCTGTTCACTGAATAGGAATTAAATTTTGTGTTCTGATAAAAATTTAATTAGATTTAGAGTCCAAATTAGGAATTTTAATTCCAACAAACCAAAGCTCACAGACAACTTTCAGTCAGGTGGAGGAGCTGTGGCCCAAATAAAAGATGAGCCTGATTATGAGACCAGCCTTTTGCAACACAATGTTTTAGATAAATACAATGCTGAAATGTGATTTATTTAGACAACCATAGTTTACAATAGCTATGTTTCTGATTTAATCTTCATTTCCATTAATTCAGTCTATAAAAAAAGATCTTGAAAGCAGCCATAACTTTAAATTCAGACACCTAACGTTTATTCTCATTACTACTGCTGTTGTCCTTTACAACAACCAAGGAGGGAAGACATCGACAATCAGATATACATGCTGAATGGTTAATACATAATGTCATTTATGTCTAATCCTTAATGTAAGATGGCCTTGCAAAATTCCAGAAAACAAACTCTGCCTTGGGGTACATCAAGTGCCTAAATTGAAATGTGCCAGCAAATTAAAATTGTATTGGAATTAAAATTTCACAAAACCTGAATTTTAATAAGCAAATATGAATTCATTCTCTTCTTCTTCTACTAAATTTGTATAAACCTTATAAAACAAGGGACAATGTATAGTGAACAAGTGGAATTACTGAGACCAGCCAAAAAAACACTCTCCTATCAGGTGTTCATTTGTCACATATAATCATACCATATAACTATACCAGTATAACTATGTTGAAATGTATAGCTTGAAGGCTAAATATATGACTACTTCCCTTGTTAAGATACTTCAAAGGAAAAATGATAGCATCTGGAATCTTTTACTTACTTTTACTAATCTTTTACTAGTTTTTATGTATAAATGATTAATAAACTCCAATACACCCTGTGTGGTCTTCAGCTGGTCATGTACACTCAGTTGTTTGGTGTGGTGTTTGTCTGTTGCTGGGAGCCTCTTCGCCAAACACTTAGCAGACAGCATAGATGAGGGCATTTGTTCCATCCTCTCATTAGCCAATGACAGGCAGTGTCTTCCTGATGTAATCATTGCTCATTAGGAAAAGGCATTAATTCTGTTATTTACCGCAAACTCGGTATAAAGTATTTATACTCTTGTCTGCATCTGTGAGACACACAGCTGAACATTAACCAGATATGTCCAATTACTAGGTTAACATGGGCCAGCGGTCTGATTGGGTTTTAATGATTAATGAGATTTTAGCTGACTTTCTCTCTAAACCTCTCAGCTTGAACCCCTGGAGCAGTTGCAGATAAATGGATATGTGAAATATGTCTGAGCCCGGATGAATCAATATTCATTGTTTCTTAAGAAATTGTGGTTTCAAAATATTGAGCTGCTTAAGCAAACATTGACAGCAGATATATCACTCACTGCACAGATGTTTTTATACAGGTTTGTGATATGGAGCCAAATTTCCAAGAATCCCTTCATGCCGCATGTTTAATATAGGATTTACTGAAACCAAAACTACAAATCGCACTGAAAAGTGATATTTTGACATTATATAACTCAACCAGGTAAAGTCCGTTTTAAATCATATAACCAAAAATCACATTTCTGCCTTAGTCTGCTATACAGAGTATACAGTAAAGTACTACACCCTCTACCCTTTAAAAAAGAGACCCCCCGTTTCCAGTAAAATTACACTATGGAGAAACAGCATCTCTGAAACTGATTGTGGCATTGGCTTGTTTACTGCATGGAAATATATTTTAGCAATTGTCATTCATCTTGAAAAGGCACATTAACATAGTTCATAAGCATTCTCTATCAAAACCTTGTTAGCAGGTGAACAAGAGTGTCCATTAGCTGGAGAATGTGAGCGCTTCA
This sequence comes from Scortum barcoo, assembly GCA_023238725.1. Lineage (NCBI taxonomy): Eukaryota > Metazoa > Chordata > Actinopteri > Centrarchiformes > Terapontidae > Scortum > Scortum barcoo. The sequence continues at coordinate 12,533,592 of CM041537.1, forward strand.
ATTGCAACAAGCCATTAATGTGATTAACTAACCTGCCAATACAGAATCTCTCGCAACACATTTCGGCAAGTGCTGAGTGAAGGAAAACAACAAGAAGACAGTAAAACTCAAAATGTCAAGCTATTCTTTTAAATGTGATCTTGGTTGGAGGCTTGTTTAGACGCAGATCAGGAAAACTGCAGTAAATCTATTTTGGGGCAAATAGCAGAGACTGAAGGTGTCTGCTTAGCAGCAAGTCAGAAGCATTATGTTCAGTGTGCCTTTGACATGCTGGATTGTGTGTGTACATGAGTGTGTGTGTAGGGTGTGTGTGTATTAGAGAGTGTACCTGACAAGCTGTTCTTTAGCTGTGAGTGTAGGTGTCAAGTGAACTGTTGGTACTGTTGGTATAGCAAGACCTCAGGGAGACACGCTTTCAGCTCAGGGCCAGCTAATAGGGATCCAAATAAAGCAAATGTAACCAAAAAGGACTGTGCTCTATATTACTTATTAACAACAGCACTTACTTGCAAATCTTCACAGTTGTACAACCAGTTTTATTCATGTTGCACAAATCGTGCTGATTTCTGAAAATCAGAAGACTGAAAAAAATCAGTCAAATATATGCATATGTTACATAATAGTAAACTGAATACCTTTGGGTTTTAGACTGATGATCAGATTTTCATTGTTCTCTGACATTTCTAGGCAAACAATCACTTTATTGAGAAAACAATTAGCAGATTCATCATTTGTGAAGATCATTATTAGATGTAGCTCTAATTTTTCTTGTTTAGCATTTCTGGAGAGTGAAATTGAACATCCTTTTTATACCCGCATGGCCTTTATCAAACTGAAATCGCTATCAGCTTGGGAGTGTGTGATTATGTGAAGAGGCACAGTAAGGAGCAGAGACTCACACGATGTGTCTGGACTTATGAGTATCGGTGTCAGTGCAGTGGTCAGTGTGTGTGTGGTTGTGGGCGATAATGAAAACAGTGCATTTAAAAAGAAACGTGGATAGTCATGCTATGTGCTTTATTGCTTGTATTTCGGTGTGATTTGACAATTTGGGGAGAGTCAGTAAATGGAGTGAAGCTGGAGTGAAATGGTAATAAATAAGGGCCGGGGAAAAGATGATGATAAAGGGAAACACAGAAAGATTCGAGGGACATGTGTGAAGTGAGATGAGTGAAAATCCTGCAAGAGAATCAGAGCCAAAGAGTAAGAATCCCCAAGTGGCGGAGAGAAAACCCTCTCTTCTCCCGAGTCTCTCTCTCTCTCTTTCCTTCCAAGTACGCTTTGCCCAAGTGTTACCATGGCAACGGCAAGTCTTCCACAAGCTGACCACGCGCGCACGCTCACACACACTTTGCAAATACAGTAAGCGTGTGTGCAACTTCACACATACAATGCAGCACCTGGACAGCCACGTGCACAGAGTTGGATGGACACACACACATGATCTACAGTAAAAGGCTCTGCTGTTGGCTGAGAATAAGCACTTCAGCTCTGAGAGGCAGAGAAATTGCTCCTCTGACATTACACGCTGGGTGAGATTTCCCTGCTCCTCAGAGTGAATGCATCAATCTATCATCAGCAAATTAATCAGCAACAGTTTAGATATTTGAGTGATTGTTTTTTAAAAGAGAAAATGACAAATATTCTTTGGTTCTTGCTTTTTCAGAAAACCATAAAAGATTAGCTGGTTTTCGTTTGGTTTTGGTTTTTTTAACAGTAAATTTAAATCTTTGCCTTTTAGATTGTGTTCTGTGGACTTTGAAACAATGTGATGGGCATTTATTTTTACAGTTTTCTGATATGTCACAGACCCAAAGACTGACTTGCTTAATCAAGAAAACAATCTGCATGTTTTTGTTGACAAAAACTGAGCTAAAAGTGATCATAGAAGAACCATTTTTAAGTGTAGAGTGTAAAAAAAAATAAATAAATAATAAAAATAAAAAATCACATCACCTGTCATTCAGTCCACGTCCACTGAGGTGTTTGCTGAACCGGAGAAAACCACAGTCCCAAATGTACAATTACAGATTGCGTTGGGTTGAGCTGTATGCCTGAAATAAGATTTGATTCCATCTATCTCATCTCCTGCCCTCCCACACAGAGCAACCCCTTCACCTGCTAGCTGGTTAATTATCACTAGCAGCTATTTCAAGCCTTACATCGGTCTCACTGCACTGAAGAATGGAGAATCTCATTGATTGAACAGATCGCAGAACAAACAGGATGGTCTGTTTGTTCCTAAAAATGTGTTCAGCTGAAGACTTGAGAGTCTCCACACCAGGGTTGTCTTTATTTACCATGTGAGAAAACACAACTGTAGGTGGAATAAAATCATAAACGCATGAAAGTATATCAAATGAGGGGGTGAAACAATCGTAAGAAACCTATAATGAGTAGTTAAGAGCAAAACAGCCGCTGGTGAAGTATAAGCACGTATTCCACTGTACTGCAGCAGATATTGGGCTGAAAATAGAAGTGCACATCCGAAAATCTCTTCCTCTGCCTCTCTCCAGCCCCCAGATAAGGAAGGCGGTCTGCCGAAGCAAGTAGGCAACAAGACAGAGTGCGGCCTCCTGGGGTTGGTCTTGGACCTGAAGCGGGATTACCAGCCGATAAGAAACCAGATCCCAGAGGAGAAGCTCTACAAAGTCTACACTTTCAACTCTGTCAGGAAGTCCATGAGCACTGTCGTCAAATTGTCTGATGGGAGCTTCCGCATGTACAGCAAGGGAGCCTCCGAGATCGTCCTCAAAAAGTGAGACTGGTTTTGTGATCGACATGATTCTAATAATGATTGCAGCACATAATGTCGTTGTACAGTTACATGATGTAATCAAGTGATGATGCATAGAAAATCCATTTTGAGAGCATAATGTGGTTGAGGGTATAACCTATTGCACATTCTCCAGGCGGTGAGAGGGTGGGCTGAGTTTCCGCTACAAGGTCACACAACTGTGACACTTTGCAGCACATTACAATAACAGCACAGTAACAAATGAGACAAAAACAAGCATGAGAGGCAGTTATAAAACTTTTTACACTTAGGATGGAGTAGAAATTCTCTTTGGACAGTGAATGACATTAAAATGAAATCTTAAATTCAAATGAATAATTTAGTCTTTTATGTTTCTTGATTTAACACATCTCACATAAACAACAAATGGCTTTATTTGGGCTTATATGTAAGAATATATACACAATTTCGCCCTAACCGACTGAAATTACTTTGGCTTACAGTTCATTTGCTTTTTTAAATAGCTTTCAGTAGCTGAATTCAGTTCAGCTCTTTGTGCTGCACTTCATGCCAGTACACATGGTTATTTTCTATTTGTATGTTAATTTTTTTCACTAATGAGAAATCCATTTACCGTAGATCAGATGTCAATGTAGTTTGGCTGCAATAATAATTTTGGCAATGCTCCGGTGGTGCTGTATGTCCACCATCATGGCCCAACATACTTCACAAATACTTTTTTATATCTGTGAAGAAGCTTGATGTCATTTTTAAAGCAATGTAATATAATAATGTTGCTAACGTCACTTAGCTTAGCTTACTATGAAGTGCATAGTTGTCATTTCAACATTTCATTTCGTGATTAAACAAGCTGTATATGACATGCTAATCAGTGTTGCTGATAGGTGTATTTTGTTGACTTTGGACATCTACATCCCAACACTCCACCCTGAATTACAGATGCAGCCATATCCTGAACGAGGTGGGTGAGCCGAGGGTTTTCCGTCCACGGGACAAGGACGAGATGGTGAAGAAGGTGATCGAGCCCATGGCGTGTGATGGCCTGAGGACCATTTGTGTCGGGTATCGTGACTTCCCCGGTGATCCTGAGCCCAACTGGGATGACGAGAACAACATCCTCAGCAACCTCACGGCCATCTGTGTTGTTGGGATAGAGGACCCTGTCAGGCCAGAGGTAGGAGAGTGTGACATATTTAGGTGACCTAGAGGAGTGGAATTTGGGGAAATGAGCTATAAATGAATGCTATAGTACCAGAGACCAGTAACGTCTACTTTAAGGTTTTACATATTAGATCTTCTGTCTTTTCAACACTTCATTTCTTAAAATATTAATTGTAATATCTGAAACAATTGACCGAGAGAGACTAGCTTGAAGTGTTTTCTTTTGAGTAACTGAGGCAATAGAAGATATATTGTTGTTGTCCTGCTGGCATTTTACAATTATGTGGCATGAAATGGTATATATAGATAGATAGATATAGATCTATGAGATTAAAAATGAGAATAAAATGTTTGTGCAAGTAAATCACATCAAATAGGAATTCATTTAAAGATTGCTTTAGACTGTAAGAAAAGTACAAGAAGTATAATGTCAGATCTAAACAGCTGGAGTCGTGGGGACAAAGAGTGACCAGAGCAGTGAGACTCCCGCACAGGGAGCTGACGGCGAGGGATCATGTGTCATTTGAAACACTTGACATTAGGGTGTGTGTATGATCAATTGCCTCACTGATGAATACTGATTCATGAAATGTACACTTCAGACTCAGACTCACCAATCAGCTGAATGTGTGCGGCTCAGTTTTCGTGCAGTTTGCTATTTAGTGTTGCAGCTACAGTGTAACTTTAAAAACTGTATTCCATAGATGATATTTTAGTAGATTGATTTATTATTGCCTGTTGTATTTTCATTTTATACATTACAATATTCTATCAGGAGATTTTTACCCTACTAATTTTATCTAGCTGCTGGATTTTGAATATTAAATATACTACATTCAAACTATAATACCATCACCAAATATGTACGGATGGTTACTGGGTCAAAATGGGAATGGGGTAGAGAAGGGTCAGAGGTTAAGACACACTTTCAACCTGCAGAGAAGTGATAATAATCTAAAAATTAAGGTTTGCACCAAACAGTGAAGTTTGAACTCCCAAACTTCAATAAAGGTGTTAAGAATACTTTAACACAACATTAAAAGAAGCTAAAATACATGTTATGGCATTATTAATTTTCTTTGGACCCATTCTATGTGATTATTTACTTTTGATACTTGGATTTGTTGTTTCTTATAAATGTTCACGTCTTGTTTTATAATTTGCTGTAATTTGAGGTTGTACTTTGTAATTTACTATTTTATATTACATTTTCCCCCCTATTTTTACCTTGAGCACCTCTTTCATGTCAGTTTAAGACAAAACAAACGATTCATAGAAATAATTTATCCATCAAGAATTTATTTCTTCACTAGTGTCTTTATGATGAATTTCACCAGAAGAAAAAGAGGACTATAATTGGGAGAAAGAAAGCCATGTGGAATGAGGGTATCTGTGTACAGTAGAAAAACTGACCTCACTTGACAGCTCTTGTGCAGTTACAGGGAAGCAGGAAGCTAACTGACTACTGCATTATTCAACTTCCTCCTTTCATCTTTTTTTCCCCATCCCTCTGCTCACAAGGTCTCTCATTCACCCTCTCCCCCAATCATCTTTACTTGTTCCCACCGCTCTTCTAAGGTTTGACTTTCACCTTTCTCTGGTTGCTCTCTCTTTCTTTTGACTTTCTCTGCACCCACCTTTCTGTCTTTCTCTCACTATGCCGTCCTCTCTTTTTCTGTCTAGAGCCGAGTTATGTAAGCGGTTGAGCAGACCTAGATAAAATAAATAAGTACAGAGAGAAGGAGCGAATAGGAGAAACCATCGTCCTCAAAATGAATAAGCAAATAATCTTAGCAATGACTAGAAGAACTAATGAGAAAACAATATCACAGTGTTATTTAAGGTTGTATATTCAAACAATATTTAAACTATAGAGTTTTATTGAAAAGAAAGACAATGAAAAAGAAGAACCCATAAATAGCAAGAAATATTCATATGCTCAATATTGCAAATTGAATATGCATTAAAGCAGATTTCAGCAAACACTGCAATTTTTGCAATCTGTTAATTCCATTTTAGGTGTTGGTATAATCCCCCTGCGCAGCCCCAAGACACGCAGTTTGCGGCATTTCCCTTCTCTTCCACCGCAGCACTCACTGAACATCTGACATTTTCAATAACTGGTGTGGAAAAGCGGTGCACTGAACACTGCTGCACTCCTGTAACATCTTTCCAGGTCTCTTAGTAAGACTGGCTAATATTGGAAATGAGATGACTTTCCGCTCTGCTAAAAAGGTCACACAGAGTGGTAAACATGTTTTTGGTTGGTTTATTAGTCTCCAATTTTTTCCTCCAGAATGCGATGTTCTTTTAATAACTCACTGCTCTGTAGGTTTCCCTCCAGAGGGACGAGAGAGGAGAGAATGAGTGAGAGAGAAAAGGGAAAAGACGGTAAAGAGGGAAAGACGGAGATTGGGAAATATAAACACATTAAAAATCAGATTTATCATCTGAGGGATGGCGGGTCGGGGGCGAAGGAAGATGGGTAAGGAGAGAAAGTGAGGAAAACGAGAGTGTAACCAGATCTGGATTTGAGACACGAGAGGCTTGTTTTTCAGTCTCACCTACTAGCCTCCTACCCTCTTCCTCTGTCGGGCCAGATTGTATTTTTAATAAGCCTCTACTCTCCTTCTCTCCTCCTCTCTCCACCTCCTCTTTCGGGTGACCAGTCAACTAGAGCAGTGCAAATCCAAAGGAAGGGAGAGTAAAACAGACAGCAGGAATGACAGATAGGCTGACAGGAACTTGATATCTTGATAACAATGACTTGAGAGCAGGGAAAGCAGGATGTAATAACTTGCTCCACTTGCCACAATATTTACTGCAAGAGCTTCTTTATTTTGTCAGATCATATTACTTAAAATGGACTGCTAATGAGTTAATGTAGCTTGGCTTGTTCTCCGTGTGTTGTCTGTAAGTGTTTACTGTTTTAACACTTTACCAACTTAGCTCACGTATGTAATACTGATGTTAATAGGCCTCTAAGTGCCTATTTGTGAATAGTATTATTGTCAAAGGAACCATTTAACCTCCTTGACCTTGAAATTGGTGCAAAATTCAGAATTCACATTAATTTTATTTTTTGTAAATGATAAGATGAAGATCTAATTTGATTTCATTCTCTTTATATCTATCTCTCTGTCTCTCTCTCTCTCTCTCTCTATATATATATATATATATATATATATATATATATATATATATATAGTATATAGTATCTTATCTATATCTATATCTTATACGGTCCTATAATTCCTAATATTTCTATAATTTCACTGTTCATTTCGTTTGATTCATTTCAAGTACTTTTTAAAGCATTGGAATTTTAATCTTTAAAGTAAGTTTTGAAAGATAAAAAGATAAAAAATTACCATTGCTCACATCAATGCACTCATGGGTTTTGCTGTTACAGCTTTATTTTGTGGTATTGCCAGTAGCGTATTGTGGCTAAAGTTAGCTAACTTTGCTGTATAACCAACATTATTGTGTACTGAGCTTACTGACTTTAATAGTCTACATTTTCTCAACTGTTTTAGGAGGGTTTAGCATTGAGTAATAAATTATAATTTTCGCATACGTCTTCTGTCAAGCTGTAGCATCTGTGATGACCATACAACTGAATTACCAGATGTGAACGTCATTAAGCAGGATGTAATTATATGTTTCTGTTTGTTTAACCCCCAGCTCATTAAAGACCTGCCCTTCTCCACTGTATAGATTTACTTTGTAATCCCCTCTCTTTAAATGAGTTAAATACTTCAGGTTTTACGCCCATGAGCAGCTTGATTTGACAGTTTAATGTCCAATATGTTGGACATTGAGATGGTGGATTCATTTGGTCTTCCATCCTATGTTGGACTTTGCGTGTGAGTACAAGTATACTCCCATGTGAATGTGCAATATACCCAAGTGTCTGTAAGTGTGAAGTGGAAAGTATGCATATCCCTGCCTCCATGTGTGTGTATATGTGTGTGTGAGTGTGTCAGAGAGAAAAAGACAGAGCATGTCCCAGGCCTGTGCAGATGTGCTAATGGATGTGAGTTGCTGTTACTGTATGTGCACGCCTTTGTTTATGTGTGGGTTTGGAGAGCAGTTCTCGCCCACACTGACCTTTGTCAGGAGGAAGATGTGTTTCTGAATTAATACTCTGCTTTGCTTGCTGCTTTTACCACAGATCAATCTCCATACAGTTATATCTCGCAGTTATTCTACTAGACTACTATCTGGTGGGAAAAGAGCTCAGATAAAATGATTTGTTTTATATTGTGCTAATACAAAAAGGGACAAAGGCCACTGTTTTGATAAAATAAGTATAAAGGAGAGGTTTTGTATATGTATTCCCATATGTGTGTGTTTTGTCAAAAGTAGCAGTATTGTTGATAGTGGTATGTTCATAAGGTGGCTATAATCTATTTCTTTATAGTAACAATGGATAGGAGTAATTGTATGTGGAAGGGGTTGCTTGAAGTGACAGAGAATTATCATCCAACCCTGCAGATCTTCTCAGCTCTACAGAACTTTCGTGTTTTTCAGCTCATTTTGGGTCAGTCATACTGTGGCGCTGTCTGCAGAAACCAGCTGTGAGCGATAAAACTGACATAGACTGACATAGTTAGTGACGAGCTGGTGAACATAGTGGAGCATCTAGCAGCAAAGAGCCAGATATTTGTCTCAGGAGCTAGTAGAGACCAAAACAAAGCACAGAGGAGAATGATTATTGAACTTCATTCAGTCATTCGGTGGCCAGGAATATGGCTGTTAATTAATGCTAGTGTTATTAATGCTATGCCTGTTTTAATGGGGTTACTGCTTGGCCTCTGGTGTTGCTGCTTGCAGCTCTCTTAAGAACTGCTCATCCAAACAACTTGACACTGCACTTCTTTAGATCCTCAGCAATACACTCGCCAAATGTGAAGTCAGTTGGGTGAATGCCTGTGGAGATAATCCAAGGACAGACAGACAGAGACTCATTCCATTTATAGTTTGAAGATGTTAATGTTGTTTTCACAGCCTCTTTCCACTGCCCCCAAGTGGCTAAAAAAAATCACTTTTGCGAGTTTACGTAATTTGTATATGTGCCATCTATATACAGTCCATATCCTCATGTTATGTGTCCTTCTTTAGGTGCCCGATGCTATTCAGAAGTGCCAGCGTGCAGGCATAACAGTGCGCATGGTGACCGGGGACAACATAAACACAGCCAGGGCCATAGCTATCAAGTGCGGTATCATCCACCCCGGAGAGGACTTCCTCTGCATCGACGGCAAAGAGTTCAACAGGAGGATCCGCAATGAGAAAGGAGAGGTACAGTAACTGCCGGCAGAGAAAGGCAGATTGCGAGAGAGGTTGAGCTCAGGAGCACGAAAGACATCTCTCTACACTTAAATCACAACCACCTGTCCTTTTATTTGTATCTGTGTGTGTGTGTGACCAGGTGGAGCAGGAGCGTATTGACAAGGTTTGGCCCAAACTCCGAGTCCTGGCCAGATCTTCCCCAACCGACAAACACACACTTGTCAAAGGTGAACTTGTTGCATTGTTCAATATTCATGACCACACCAGCACACACATATTGGAGTTTTGCAAAGGCAGTAAATATCTGATATTATTCTGAGATTATTCAAGATTGTAGTAACTACACAAGATCACTTTTCATTTCAGATGTTGTATTCAGTGTGTGTGCACTGCTGTGTGTGCTGCTTTGTTAATGTATGTATGTGTGTTTGACAGGCATTATTGACAGCACCATGGTGGACCAGAGGCAGGTGGTGGCTGTGACGGGAGATGGGACCAATGATGGACCTGCGCTAAAGAAAGCTGATGTCGGCTTCGCCATGGTGAGCAAACCCTATGTTTTCTTTTTTTTCTCTTTCTGTTCTCTTTTCTGCCTGGCTTGTTGTCTATTGAGATCGATCTCAGTCAACATCTGCAGATCTTCACCTCTGCAGTATTTGGTGTTTCTTCTCCAGCACTCTGCCTCTGGCTGTGTGGATTAGGAGCTCCCCCTTGTGGATTTCTGAGCTCACACAATTTCTCTGCAGTATTTTACACTTTTTGGGCTACTGGAAACCAAAAATAAACAATACTTATTCTGTTCGTGTTGCAACTCACAGCTTTATATTGATTTGTTATTGGGCTGTTGTGTTGTTGTATTGTTTCTCGATTTCCTCTTTCTCTCTCAAATTAAATAATTTTACTCAACCAGAGCACCATTTTCCCCTCAGTGCAGTAACATTAAGCAGTAGCTCCCAACCTTTTCTGTCATAACTCCATCAGATATACCCTCACTGACACCATCTGTCTTGCTCCAAAAGTTTAAGTGATTTTAACTGGTTAGGCAACACTATTAGGCAAAAGTGAACATTGCTAAAATAAATTTTCCGATATTTTATGGGGAAGGAAAGGCATTTATCACACTTGTCAGACCTCAAGGATACAGATAATGTCTTTTGAAGTGAAAACACTGAATATACAGTAAAAATAACTTTTGCTTGTTCACAAGAAAACGCCACAAGGCACCTTTTCATTTTTAATACTTGCAAAAATCAGCCTCATACTGCTTAAAAAAATCCAATATTTGTGTTTTTATAAAGGCAAATTCTAATGTTGGTTTTTTCAAATTATCTGGACTCCTCCACAGTCTTTCCACATACCCCCTGGAAACTGTGGAAACACCCCCTAACTATCACCCCAGGGTGGGAATCCCTGATGTTAGCTGGTTTGCTAAGTACTGATGGTCCTTAAACATTCATTGGGAAATAAATTTCTTCTACTCGTTTGTGTGTGTGTGTGTCTGCATCTACTCAATATCACCTCAGGCTGATATTTCAACTCTCCTCCTCTTTCTCATTGAATGGAACACGCTTACAAACATGACTTTACATGTAGCATGTCTTTCTATTGTCGCTATTAAGCACAAAGTCATCCCAATGTGTTTATGAGGTGCTGCACCTTGCCGCACATCCTGTAAGGAAGGGTGTCCTGCTCCTCCCATAAATAAGGAGTCTCCTGTCATCAAACCACCCCGCTTTTTACACACACACACACACACACACACACTGACCCCTTAATTAGTCAACACCATCATTATCCATCGTCAGAGCTGACTCATGATGAGCAAATTTAGAATCACCATAGTAGCGTGCCAGCTTTCCCAGTTTCTTTCTGACTGCACCTTCTCTGCACTCCTTCAGGGTATCGCTGGCACAGACGTGGCTAAGGAGGCGTCTGACATCATCCTGACCGATGATAACTTCAGCAGCATTGTCAAGGCGGTGATGTGGGGCCGCAACGTCTACGACAGCATCTCCAAGTTTCTTCAGTTCCAGCTTACCGTCAATGTCGTGGCCGTCATAGTGGCTTTCACTGGCGCCTGCATCACACAGGTCAGAGGGGGTTGTGTGTGATTCTGTGTGCAGGCATGGAATTTTAACACAAACACTTATGCAGCACTGCATTTTTGTAGGTAAAAATACAGATTCCAACGTGCTGCTATTGGTTCTTAATTGTGATTTCTATTGCATTTTCCCAGGATTCTCCCCTGAAAGCTGTGCAGATGTTGTGGGTGAACCTGATCATGGATACTTTTGCATCTCTGGCCCTGGCAACGGAGCCTCCCACAGAGTCCCTGCTGAAGAGGAAGCCATACGGTCGCAACAAGCCTCTAATCTCCAGCACCATGACAAAGAACATCCTCGGCCACGGAGTTTATCAGCTCGTCATCATCTTCACGCTGCTCTTTGTTGGTACGGGGTATAATTTTTGCGACTTAATGATGGGACACAACAGGGACTCAAGAGTTAATTACATCGCACTAATTCTCTGTTTTTTTTCTTACCCTACCTGTAGGTGAACAGATCTTTGACATTGACAGTGGCCGTAACGCCCCGCTCCACTCCCCTCCATCTGAGCACTACACCATCATCTTCAACACCTTCGTCATGATGCAGCTCTTCAATGAGATAAACGCCCGCAAAATTCACGGGGAGAGGAACGTCTTTGATGGTATCTTCAGGAACCCCATCTTCTGCTCCATTGTTTTTGGCACTTTTGCTGTGCAGGTGAGCAGACGTTATTCAATGTTTATAATTATCTATTTCTGACAGGTTATTATCATTTATATTTACTTATATGGCATGTCAGATTGAACAGTTGAAGGGTTTTTGAGTTCACAAGTGAAAGTGAAGATGAAATTTTTCTGTTTCTTTGTGCAAGATTGTGATTGTGCAGTTTGGAGGGAAGCCATTCAGCTGTCAACCTCTGGACCTGGAGAAGTGGATGTGGTGTGTGTTCCTCGGGCTGGGAGAGCTTGTCTGGGGACAGGTAACATGCAAACTTGTCCAGTTCTCTGTTGTTTTGCTTTTTCCCAGCTGTGTTTGTTTTCTCATTTTTATACTTGTTTGCCATCTTCTACTGTACCACGAGCTGGTCACCTTCCCTCCTGACCCAGTGCTCTGTCCTCTCTACGGATCAGGTGATAGCCACCATACCCAATAGCAGGTTGCGCTTCCTGAGGAGGGCAGGCCAGCTAACTCAGAAAGATGAGTTACCAGAGGAGGACGTCAATGAAGAAAATGAAGAGATTGACCACGCGGAGAGGGAGCTGAGGAGAGGACAGATCCTCTGGTTCAGAGGACTCAATCGCATTCAGACTCAGGTGAGGACACAGGTTCACTCCCCATGTTGTAATTTGCTGTTTCACTTCACAGAGAGATTTTGCTGGATTAATTGTGAAAGGAAAAATATATGGATATTTGGAATTTTGATTTGAAAAGGGTCTAAAAGAATCTTTATTTGATGGTAAAAAAAGTATGATTTTGTTTAGTCAGTTAAGCAGCATCTTACACCAACAAGATTAAATGTTGCCTGTGGTGTTTTCTGACATACCTTTGTTTGTCTATCTGTGTCATGTAATCAGTTTTCAGTAGGAAGTTGCACTAACAGTTATTACCTGAGAAGCTTAACCCCTGAGAAGAAGAGCTAGACTGTGTTATATGTTCTTAATGTTAGTCAGTAAATTTAATTTTATCTCAAGATGATTTATATAGGTGCAAGAAGATGCAGCTTTCTCTCGCTGGACTGACGTGATCAGCTGTGTGGACCTGTGGACGATCAACAGTCAAACCTCGGAGTTAAATACAACCGGACATAGCTATGAATTGTTCTCACTGTAATCAGCTCTGCACACCGTTATCACTGTGATATTCAAGACAGTTTTGCCTGTGTGTTGGATCTGATTTGCATCTCACTGATGTGTCACTAATGGTCCAGGGTGAAGCTATCCCACGACAGGATAACCGTGAACCAGCATTGTGCAGAGGCAGCCAGACCCGGTTAAGAGACAGTGGAAACACAGACTCAGTATTAAAGAAAAACTATGGTTTATTACAACTGATTATCATCTGTCATTCGTTTGATCCATTGTGCTAATATTGCACTCACCAAGTTATTTCTAGAGTTTTTTAATTACAGTGGCATCACTGAAAAAAGATCCAGCAGGGAAACAAGCGAGAGCAGTCCAGTGATAAAACAGGTTTTAAAGCCCTCAGGTTAGTCCGATTTATTTGGAAGAGACAAAGAAGGAAAACTATAAAATAACAAAATAAAATCATAGGTTACAGACTGGCTTTCTGGTTCAGCCACTGTACTTTGCTTTACCCTTTAGTTGTACACATGCATGGTTTTCCTATGTAATGGCAGATTATTAGTAGCATAATATACAGTGGGTGCACTCAGTTTGACTTTTACTGCAACAGAAGGTGATTTAACTAATCTGGCAAAAAAGTCACCCTTGATTAGAACCCATCTGATCATCTGACCGCTTGAGGCTGCTGCCCTCTTTAAAATATGTTGCAGCTGTTGCCGCCTTTCAGACCTTCAGTAATTATTTAGTGTGTACAATGTTACCATGAAGAAGAATCAAATGCCAGAGCTACAAAAATAACGCCCAAGTTGTACTCGTACTACCATAGTTTTTCTCTAATCCTGAGGTAAAATGAGTGAAAATGCCACAAAAGGAAATACCTTGAATGATATAAATGGCTACATCTGTGTGCCAGCAAGTCTTTTAAAGGACGGGATCACTGAAATTAGCAAACTCATTTTCTGTCTTACCTCTTATGATATCTAGCCATACAGATAGTTTATGCAATATTTTTATTTAGCGTCTCTTCAGGCACCCAGTACAAAGGATGGAAAAGGAATTGTGTTATGTGGTGCTGAAAAGACTGGAAAATTAGACTTTAAATGCTCAACGGTAACACCTCCTTCCAGAAATAATGTCCCACTTTCTCTGGATAATCCTCCCAGTAGTCAGTCAGTAGTTTTCATATGCCCTCAGTTCTTAGTAAATCCATGTGGCATTGTTTCTGGAAAGACATATTGCTGTTGATGTGTTTTAATGTAATTTTTCAGTGTTGTGAAAACCCCACTTAAACATCCATTCACCTCCATTGTATTTCAGTGCAGGCAGACATCTTGAGGTGAGGTAAGAGAGAACATGTTCTTTGTAATTTGGGTGAGCTAATCCATCTTCTTTTTTGTTGTTAAGGGGATACTACACCCTGGCCTTTCGCTGCCCCCATCGTCGTGTAATGATTGAGACATTACACGATGACTGACTCCCTTTACCACCAAAGTCACCCAGCCAGTCAACCTGTGTCGCCATTTGGTCTCTGTCACTCTGAGCAGCCATTTGTCCTCTCCTGTCCCGCTCTCCTCCCACAGATTGAAGTAGTCAACACCTTCAAGAGTGGCACCTCCTTTCAGGGGGCGGGGGCTCTGAGACGTCAATCATCCACCACCAGCCAGACCCAGGATGTAACCAATGTTTCTAGTCCTAGTCACGTGTCCTTGTCCAATGCCCTTTCCTCTCCTACAAGCACTACTGCTGCTACCGCTCCTCCTACTACTGACCGTGAGTCAGAACTCTGTCAGTCTGCTTCTCTGCTCTCTTTGCTTCAGGGGTGCCATCATGTCATGAACAAAAAAGTTATTATTCTCCACTTATTGTCTGGCTAATTATTCTTGAAACAAAGACACGTGACAGTCTCCATTTTGGGGTTGGCATCTCTGAAGATTAGTCTTTTTTTTCTCTCTCTCTTTCTTTCTGGCTCTGCTTTTTTCATTTCTCTCTATCTCTCTCTTTCTCTCTCTCTCTTCTTGTCGTTTTGCTGTTCATACTGGATTTCAAATTCATCTTGATATCTCCTCCCATGCTTGGGTGTACTGTCCTCTCATTAGTGAATGTGTGTTTGTTTCCTCAGAGTGCTAGGAGCGCAGGACTAAGGGTGATACCCACGGCGTGACATTTCAGGTTGTGAGTTTGTCTCCCTCTGCACATCCCCCATCCATCTCCCCCATCCTCCCACCCCTCCATTTTTATGTCTTGACAGACATTAATGTGAACTAATTCCAGTCAACTCAACAAGGGTCTGGGTAAACATTCAAGTATAAGTTGGAGTGTTGTCTTATGTCGTCAGCAAGTTTTCTGCTGATGAGGCAAATCACACTTGAGCCCAAGCAGATCTTACCTGCTATTTTATGTATTTTCTAGCCACACTCTGTCCGCTAAACAAGAAAACACCAGGGAATCTACAGTTTGTGTGGCAGAAAAACGCTACGATAGACACTTTGCAAGCTTTCAAAATGTTATTTCTAATGGGGATCCCAAAAGGTGCGACTAAAATCTACCCACAATGGAGGACTGTCACTGTCATTATCAGGGACTATCTCTGTTTAATGCTTTTGCCCACCTCTATCGTCTCCTTGTTTCTCTCTTTTACACACACACATAAACACACACTCTGTCTCTAATCTTTCTTTACTTGATGAGAATCGGATGTAAAACTCTGCTCCGGGCGTGTGGACAGGTATGGAGGGGACAGGAGAGCCACCATAAAGCAGAACTGCACAAGTAATTCATCCCGTCTTGTCGCTTCATACTGTCGGTGTAGTTGACTGTCATGTTGCCATAGTTACGGGCATAGATCCTTCGCAGCACCAGCGACGTAAATTCAACGCCCGCCCCCACCCTTTTCTGACACCCCATCAGTGTTACTTGTCAGACATCCTGTCACATGCACTCATCCAGACAGGCTCCTCTTATTATTTTTTTCTTTTTGCTTTATCTGTTTTGTCTCCTTATACCCTACTCTGCCACACTTACTACAGTCCTACAATACTTACAGTATACGCAGTATTCCCATACGTTTGACAGCCTAAAAACTGTAAGGATTTTTCTGAAAATACGCATTTACACTATGGAACATAACTTCTTATTATTATTTCTTCATTATCTGTAATAGAAGAGCAAAGTAGCATTTCTTTCAGTACAACCTCCCATGGAAAAGGGAAAAACTATATATATATATATATATATATATATATATATATATATATATATATATATATATAACTGTTTCTTTATAAAAAGAAATAACATTATTGGTACAAGCCTAAAAATACTGATACATGAAGTCTTGCATTTGTGGTCCAAAATAATGCAACTATTCATTATTTTACGATCCTAACTTTAGAGAATAAGCATTTTCACTGACATTTCAATATTTGTTAGAGCATGTATTTTAGTAGCTTTTAAGAAAAATGTTTCTATTTTTTTTTTATAGCTTCAACTTCAAAAAGATTTTTAGAAACTAGATGGTATTTACACAGAATAAGTCTGCTGAAGTAACATTATCTATCATGATATTAGAGGGAACATTATCAATGCAACCATGATGCTGTGACAACCCTTTTGTGTGTTGTGTATAGACCCCAGTTGTGATATAAATCAATGTCCTGTAAAATAATCAACTTAAATCTTTGTAGTTATTAAATTACACTTGTAGATCCCAATTTTCAGCACATATATGTTTTAGATGCAGACAAGGTTTTGATCAAAACAACACTTTCTATCAATTGAAGCAACTGATACTGTCCTCATTAAAGGGTCACATAGTTGTTTGCGGCCTATACTTGAGTGTTTACTTAGCCGTGCATGGAGTTGAAAACACGCTTTGACTGTCAGACCTCTGACAGTAAACTTATTATTTTCATTATTCACTTCATGTGTTTTGTGTTGCA
Organism: Scortum barcoo; assembly: GCA_023238725.1. NCBI lineage: Eukaryota > Metazoa > Chordata > Actinopteri > Centrarchiformes > Terapontidae > Scortum > Scortum barcoo. The sequence continues at coordinate 12,550,594 of CM041537.1, forward strand.
GTCTGCGTGCCAGTGTCCACTCCCTCACCGTTCTGTTGTCTTGTTGCATGTAGTTTGCGTTTCCCTCTTGTTTACATGTTTACTTCTTGTGTTCATATTATCTTAACCTGCTGTGTTCACTGTTTTTTTTTGTTGTCGTTGGGATGTGTTGTTTTACACTGCAATGCTCGTGTTGAACCAACCTCCTCATGCAGCCTTGTGTTTGACTGTCTCCATTGCCCTGTTTGGGACCGTGCTTCACCCACCCTGTGCTATATCCGTGTGTTTGTGTGTCCCATTCAGAGTCTGTGTGGATATTGTCCCACACAGCGATCTGGTACCTCCCAGAAGTTTTTAAACCACCCGATTGGATCTCTCAGATCTAACCTCCTTCCTTCTTACTGACCTCGTCCACCAGATTTCTTCAAACTTGCATGTGATATTCTCCTTTACCTTTTTCTGTGAGCATTCCATTTATTAACGTGGCTTGTTTCTAGGTATACAGCACATTGGACTAAAGCGTATACTTACAACGAGCGTTTGTGTTGCTTTGGTATTTGTTTTTCTTGAAATGTATGATTTTGTCGTGTTAGTTTTTTTTTTTTTTTTCTGATTGTGTTCCTCACGGCTTTCCTTAGTGCACGCCCAAACTGAGTGACTTGTGAACTGTAGTCATCTTGTGAAAGCAGAACACAGACTGCAGTTGCCTTTTCTCTCGTTGCTCCTTCACCTTCTCCTCCTTCCTCACCTCTGTATCCTCAATTGAGAGGTCCTCTCCTTCCCCCCTGTCCCTTCTTTCTCCCACTTCCCTCTCTCTCCTCTCATCCCGAGGGTCCCTCTAACCCTTCCATTTTGTGTCTGGCAACACCTCTCATTGCGGCTCTCCTTTTTCCTCCCCCCTCTTTTTTTTTTCTTTACGACAGATCCGCGTTGTGAATGCATTCCGTAGCTCCCTCTATGAAGGCCTGGAAAAACCAGACTCCAGATCATCCATCCACAACTTCATGACACACCCAGAGTTTAGGATAGAAGACTCCACGCCCAACATCCCCCTCATCGACGACACAGACGACGACTCTGCTCGGAGGAGGGGGAAGTACTCCAGCCAGCCCTCATCCCCCAACAAGAATAACAACGCCATCGACAGTGGCATCAATCTCACCATCGACACCAGTAAATCAGCCGCTTCCTCCAGCCCCGCCAGCCCTCTTCACAGCTTGGAGACCAGCCTCTAACCCTGATCCTGACCTCAGCTCTAACCTCTAATGTCATTTCCTTGCAGTCTGGGGGCACCTCCTCCAATTCCTCCAGACCTTTAACTGCAACCTTATACCTTGTCACCCTCCAAATATTTCTAGTTCAATTCTCATTTTCCAGCCCCCTAACCCCCTCAAACCCTCCACCCTTGCTTGACCCCAACCTACCACCTACACAGGGCAGGTCCTGTGGCAAAAGCCTCCATCTTTCCCTGTTAACCTTGAGCTCTTAAAGCTCTCTGCTCCTCTTGAAATGGAGAAAATTTAAAGTAATATGGCAAGGTGAAAAAGAAAAACAAACTTAACATACAATCAAAAAAGCGCAACAAAGCCACAAAACCTACACAGCCATCCTGCTTTTGTGGTTGTATGTGTACGGTGGCGGCGGCAGCGGCGGTGGTGTGTATGACTATATGCGTGTTAGCATGTACTGTATTAGCGTGTCGCTGGCTGCACATACGTGTGAACTGTGTCTTTAGTGGCACCGGGAGGAAGACGATGAGGAGGGAGACACTGCTGAGGAGTAAAAATCACAAAACAGGACAGACTCTAAGCTCCCCTTACACTCCCTCTCCTCAACAATAACATTGTCAATACTGATAATAGTTTAAATTAAATTGAAAAACATTGTTATTATTCTGATTCTCATTCTGATTATTATTGTTATTATTATTGTTGCTCCTGCATGAATGTACATTACCCAAGTTTTATTTAAAAGGGTTTTAATTTTATTGGAGTTCTTTCGTTCTGATGGGCTAGGCCTCGCGGCGGACTACTATTTTAAAGACAGCTTCTATGAGTTCCTGGCCTGCAAAGTTCCCTCTTCTGTGTGGCATGAACATGTACCCGACTGTAAAAATTTATTTCATCCATAAACGGAAATGTGTAATGAGGTGGTAGGGCTCAACTTGCACAGTAGTTTTGCACCTGTCGGAAAAGAGGAACGCAAAATAATAATGATGATGATAGCATTTATGGGATATATTCTATAAATATAAATATATTTAGAGAGAGTTTATCTTTGTTTGTCGGCATGTTGCCTTGCTCCTGCTTCAATGGCTCAAAATACTTTGACTTATTTATGTCTTAAAGAGAATGTAATTTGTTTACAACCTCGTAGAGATAAACTTCCTGGTTTCTAGAAGGAGAGAGGCGAAGCCGAAGCTTAGAAGGACCAGAGCTGTGTTGGTGTGTTATTACTGAAAAACCTTGTGCTGGAATTTGCCTGCTATCTTTTCAAATATTGTAGATATTTTTAGAGGATTGACAAACAAAAAGAAACCAAAATATAATGGGATACGTAGTAAATGTGGAATCTTAGTATTACTCTATATGATTGTTGGGATCAAGTTGGAGTGGCTTGCCTTTTCTAAACGGAGGCCTCCTTTTTGTGACAGAGGGGGAATATTTAATTCTTTTTTCACTACTTCTTCTCTCTTTTTTTATTTTGTTGTGTTTTTTTTCTGTGCTTCAGCACTGGCCTGGGGTCAGGGCTCGAGTCAAAGGCTGAAATCAGGACCTTTACAGTGAACTGTCTTCTAGATAAACCTGCTTGTTCAAAGGACTTGATGTTTTGAAAATATGTGTGACCATCAAAAAGGCTGCAGTCGAGTCATATTAGAAACCTGCAAAGTTATATTTGGCTTATCTGTGCCGCACGGAAATCAGACTTTTTTTTTTTTTTAGCTGTTTTGTTTTTGTTTAAAAATTGGATTATATTGTGTTGTTTATTTTTTATTCAACTTTGATTTATTTTTGGTTCAAACAATTTCCTTTTCCTCTAGCAGAGGGACACGCGCAGCCCCACAAAGCTGTTGGCATTTTTAACATCTGAAAAAAAAAGGAAAAACTGACAAAAAAACAAACAAATTACAACAAAAATGGAATGTTGCTTTGACTCTTTTTCTATATATAAAAAAAGCCGATCCTTTTCTGCACTATCTGGTTATGAATGAAAACTTCTGTGGTGTAATTCTAGATGTGCTTTTGTGTGTTTTAACCAAGCTTGTCTTCCTGCCGTCACAGAATATACAGTACTCTAGCATCTCAACTGTACTCACTAGTTGTAAACTATTTATTGTGCTTTGACCAATCAGACATTACCAGAGAGAAGTTACATGCAGAAGGCATATTTACTCTGTCTTATTGCACTCAGAAGGACAAGGCCACTTAACTAGCCTGTACTATTATTATTTCTATTACTAACCGAAGTCATTGGCAAGCATGACGTGATAGGCTCATTATGCAACTTGAAAAAATTGACGATTTTTCTACTTTTAAAAAAAAATCCTATACACTACTACAGTATATACAATCATTTATCCGAGCAATTCTATCTTTTTTCTTTTTTATATCCTCCTCCTCTGTCATTTCCCAGTTGATCTGTCCATCTGGAGAGGGTGCACAAGCTTTACCAGTCAGCTCAGGCGTGTTGAAAAAGTAACTTGGACCATTTGAATAAACCTGTCTTATTTAAGTTGGAAAAAAACAGTCTGGATTCTGATATTCTGCTTTAGAAGCTGTTGATTTATTTTGTTTCCTTTCCAACATTTTTAACTTGACAGTTTATTTGTTTATTTGTCTGTAAAAAATTAAAAACAATAAACAAAACAAAAAAAACATGACAACAGCAACAACAGCATTTTCAATAAAAAGAAAAAAAAGACTTAAGCCAAACATTCTCAAACCACTTTTACATCCAGGAGGACATTCAGCTTTAAGAGGACGCAAAGACGACAAGTTTAAAATAATCTTTGTAAATACAGCAATGAGTCCACTGAGGACAGAAACTCCATGCGGACTGGTGTGAAAACAGGAAATCTTCCTGACTACATCTACCATCATGCACCACAACGAGTCATACTGCCGACGCAGCTGTTTGGCTGTATGTAATCAATCACTGCTCCTGTCAGAAACACTTCAAAACATCGTGATTACATCCAAATGATAACACGTGTTGTAACAACCAATAATTATGTTGACGATGAAACCGACAATGATGATGATGATGATGATGATGATAATAATGATGATATCAATGATACTTCTTGCAATATACTCTCACCTGCCTCGATGTACTGTATTTAGCAGCATGCAGTTTGTGGAACAAAGAAAAAGAGAAATGCCAACAGATAACTTTTTGGCATACTTAGCCATTTATGGGTAAGTGATTTAAGTGTTCATCTTGTTTTTATGATATTTTTTTTATCTATACAATAATTGTAAATAAAGAACTCAATGTCTTTGTTCATTTAATACTATGCAAAAAGTCATGCTTTTCTGATTGTTACCCACCCTTAATCCTAGAGTGTGTTGCTGGAATGTTTGTGGTCTCAAAAGTCAGTAAAAACAATGTGATGTAAATTATTTTCTAGCTTGAGGAAAAAGTTAAATGATGATGAAAATTATTATTATGATATCACGAGGAGGATGACCATAATGGTGGTGACAGTGATGATGATGATGATGATGATGATACTGATGCTGATAATGATGATGATGATGATGATGAACTGTGACTCTTGCTGCTTGACTGTCCCATTTACCATACTCCTGACAGGAGCGCAAGTGGAAAAAAAAAAAAAAAAAAACATAATAAAAACAAAAAACCGAAAAATCACTAAATAAATCTCCCAGAGCAGCATGACCCAGCATGGTGTGTCCTGGCCCCGTGTGACATGTCCTGTTCTGATTCGTTGTGCTTCACCAGTGTCCACTTTAAATGTTTCTTCCATTTTCACTGATTTGTTTCGAAAAGTTTAAAGCAAATGTTTGGGGTTTTTGGTTTGATCAAAAGAAGCTGTTGATTTAATACACCATAAGCCTTTTAACCTTGTGTGGTTGGTGTGTTGATGGTTACGCACTGTAATTGCAACATCACTGGTTGGAGACTTTTGTTGCATGTCATTTCCCATCTCTGCCCCCCTTTTCCTCTCTGTCTTTACTGTCCAGTCTAAAATTAAGACATAAAAAAGGAAAAGAAGCAATGTTTCTATTTGCCTCGAGTTCTAGCCAAGATTCAATTTGATATCCAGTATTTCATAAGATACTGATAAATAGATTCAAGACTAAAAGTCTGCAGCCATATCAACGGCTCTGTGAGGCCGTACATGCCTGAAAGTATAGTGCTGCTTTGAGCTAAAAGCTAATGCCACAATATTATAATGCTGATGTTTAACAGGACAAACCATCTCCACCAACACACTTTAGCATGTCAGCATACTAAAATTGGTTAATCAAGAGATTAAGATACAATAAACTTTATTAATATAAGCTTTATTAGTCCTACATTGGGGAAATTCACTATTCACTATTAATTATGACCAAACTCAGTACAGTTGAGGCTGATTGGTGTGTCTTTAGTTTTGAAGGAATTAAATTCTAAACCAAAGTGTTGGACAAACTCAAATTTTGACCTAAAAATGGTTCTTTATGAAAAGAGAAAGGATAACCAAAGTCCTTCCGGCACTGTGAATGTCAGTACAGAATTTCATGGCAATCCTTCGTACATTTGGACCAAAGCCGTGAAAGCTGTCAATCAACCAACCCAACATTACCATCCTTAGAGTCACACTGCATGTGTGGAAATAAAACCAACTCATATTTTATTGATATCTCATTTATTGACACCTTAATTTATTTAGAGTTTTTTTTTTTTTAGAGCAATGCTTCCTTTTCTCAGGAACATCTTGTTAACATTCACTCAGTTGCAGGCATTCATACCTTGAAGCTGCCCAGTACAACCACAGTCTGATCTGTAGCCACTGGACACCTCCATCAAGGATTAAGGGCCTTGTTCGAGGACACATCAGCAGTGTTAATGCCGGAGAGCAAGCGCTTGTCTATCAGTTTTCAAGCCTTCATTTTCTGACCTCCATGTTGGGAACTACTGCCTTTGCCTACGTTCTTACATTATGTTACTGTTAGCATGCTGCACACCTTACTGTAATGGCTCCACTTTCAAGTGTTGTGATCATAAGCCCCCCAGAAGATGTTGCATTCAGCTGGGAGATTTTCAAGAGCTGCAGTCAAGTTAAATACTTTAACATGTGCAACAAATTTCTTCTCATGATTTAAAACTGCAGATGCCTGCAGCATGCTAAAGTAGGATTGTGAAGGACTGATCCTGTCCAGTTTTGATGATGGAGTCTGATGGACATGATCACACTGACTTAAGCCTCTTTCCATGTAATTTAAAATGGGACTATGCCTGCCAGTATCAGTACGATTTTTGACTCAATTGAAATGGAAAAGCAGTGCACAAATCTGCTGAGCATGTTTACTGAGATGATGAGCCCAAACTGTTGATGACCCATGAGAGGCAGATGGATGGCTGCAAAACAAGTGCCAACCCAACACTCCTCTTGCATTACTGAACAGTTTAGTCAGTGAAGACATGATCACTGAATATCTGAGTGATGGGGGCTTGTTGTGTAACAAAGAGGTCATGGGAGAAGATTTATATTAAAGTCTGGATCCACTGGAGGGCAGCATTTCACCAGAGATAAGTGAACACATTCTTGTTCATCCTTGTCTCTGTGCAGTGTCTCTTCAGCATCCATGTTCTTTAATTATTATACAAAGGTCATCATGTTTCATGTCATTCTAAAGTGAAAAGGACTCAGGACACCTTGAGATTCCTGTGAGGAAGCAATGGAAGAAGAAATCCTGAGCACAATTTTATTCTCAAGGTTTTATCAGTTCAGTCTGCAGAACTTAAGATTAAGTTGAACATCAGCCTTGTTCATGACAAGAAGAGGCAATTCTCTGGTCTGAAATAAAGAGTGACTGTGCTCATATTTTATCCCTCAGGGACTGTCTGAGGTTCTTATGAGGATGCCTGAAACTGACATTGAAGAGTCTGATAGTGAGGTTGTACATTTTTAAGTTGAATGTAGTGTTAATTCAGATCAAAGCCCTACATACGAATTTGAAATTATTAAACCTGCATAAATTGATGCTTGGTCACAAGGGGGCAGCGCAACAAGCTATAAACAGAACAATGACATATTACCATCTTCTTCCTGCTTATTAACACATCCAACAGACAAAAAAACATCAGCGTTTATTTGTAGTTTTGTGTCTGTCTGCCTGATAAGTGTGATTCTAACACTCACGCTCTTCTCCTGAAAGAGATATCTGGCTCTTTGCTGCTAAATGTTCACCTACGTTCACTAGCTAATTGCTAACTGTGTCTGTCTGCCATTTGTAGATAGGAACAGTAGTGTGAGTTTATCAGAGCTTTTTTGCTGCCTGTCATGTCTGAAATCCATGAGAGTGGACCAAACAAAAGTAAAGTTTTGGGCCAGAAAACATGAGCTGAAAGACACTAAAACAGGCCAGAGTACTGGGGTAATTGTGGGTTAATCTATGAGCAACCCCTTTTTAATTACATACTGTCTTTGATCCATTGTTAACATAAAGAAGGAGAGCCGCCTTTAATAAGATTTCAGAGGTTTAGTTTCATTTTCTGGTGTCACTAATCTCTTCCCAGTGTAAAATGTAAAGACATGAAAAGAAGTCTTAAAATTTGTGGCTGAATTTTCACTCTAAACCTTTGGTAACAGTATAAGATTGACCTTAGATTCTTTTCAGCGTAACCTTCAGGTGTTGCTCCCTAAAGTGTAATGTGTTTATAAAGTATACAGGTAAAAATCACTAATGTCTATTTAGACTTTACTTTGCAAGAATTGATCTTGCATGTATATTAGTATTCAAATAAATGGCGCCGTATGCTCAATGAATCATGATCAAGGTCACTGCTGCCGTAATTAAGATGCAGGCTATTTGTTCAGGGTGTCATCAGTGCAAAATAAGATGTGCATTATTAATTGATTGAACACACGCTGAGCTGAAACAGATCTGGGTTCAGAACATTGTTAATGAAGCAGAGAAAACAGTGTACAGTCATAATGAAAGGAAATGACTACCACCCCTCTCTGATGATGACGGCATCATCACCAAAATGATGTATAAATTTAACCTGGATGTTCATGTCTGTGTGTGTGTGTTTGTACTGTTTGTATTTGGTCATTTTGTGTGTATGTTTTTTGTTATGTGATTTTAGCGTCATTGATATGTTCCCAGGGCCCAGTGTTCCCTGGTTCTACATATGTGATCTCCCAGGGTCCTACATTCTTAGGGGTGGGATTAGGGTGAGGTTATCTGACACAAACACAATTGGAGAGTTAATGTTCATAGAGTTCATAGAATATTGAACAAAGATATACTGCTGCTCTTATGTAAGCAGCAATTATTAAACTTGCTAACTAGCTAGTTACAGATATAACCTTAAACAATGTTACTTCAAAGGCCAAGGTACATAACATTACCTTTGTGGCGTTAGAGATTAAAATACAAAATAGAGGCCCACAATCTGCTTTGTAGTGTTTCCCCACTGTGCCAGTCCTCGACATAGATTGTATATGAAGATATATGGTCCTAGGTCTGAGTTTTAGCACCTAGGCCCAGCTTTTTAATGGATCTGGATAAGTAAAAACGTTGAAGTAGAAATGTCCAAAGATGTTATCCAAGATAGCAAAGGATTGGTTGGTCCTCATCCTTAAAGCCTTTTTCTGCTGTAATGTTATAAGTGAAACATACTGTCTGAAAATACAAACAATAAAGCATCTACTCTGTGTCTGGCTTGTCCAAGTATGTATGAATGCTTTTTGTTTGATACTGAGCTTTTGCCTGGGAAAAACAGTGTCAGTCTTAATGCACAATGTCATGTATGTAGTCATCAAGTGAATATTTTTCATTTTAAAATAAATCAGCTGAAAACAATGACAAAGTCAAAAGTTGAAGGGATCCACTGTTTCAAAAATTACCAAGAATTTCTGGTCTTAAATCCTTCTCTGTTTTCCTTGTAAACTGAATATGTGCAACAAAGCTTGACAGGCACTGCAACAGTAACTGAGGGGGAGGGGATTAGGGAACAGTTAGTGAGGCCACACCGGACAACGTAGCTGCAGTGAATGGGACACTGTTTATCATGTATTGATTAAGCTGCATTGCTGTATTTGATTTGTGAAGAAAACATGATAGAAATACATCTTCTCTTGAGCCTCATTTACACTCTCTGTGAATGCTGTGCCTGGTTTTAAAGGCATGTGCAATGATTCATGTAGTCTATTAGGTTATGATTATGATACTAATTTCTTGTTGGAAACTTAACTTCATTATGAAAGTTCATGTTCATATATATATATATATATATATATATATATATATATATATACATATATATGGTAAAATGGGAAATGGAAGATTATTCGTGGTGCTCACAGCTTTGTAAAATGAAACTGAATCACCAACATGCCTCACTGTTACCTTTACAGGCCTGAACCGGTTTCCTTGGAACTACCCTCTACTTCAACAGTCTATAGTTTATACCATGGTCTATCCACAGTAAAGGAAGATTTGGTTCGTTGTTTTTCTGTTGTACTTTCCAATACTGTGAGGAGGCCAACATCTCAAGGACAGATATTTCAAAACCTTACCAACTGAAAACAAAACTCTCTGCATTTGGAGGAAAAACCTCCAGCTAAACCCAGAAAATGTCCATAAAAATTAATTATCTATTAGTGGAACCTTTTTTTATATATGTATATGTTGAATTCTATGCACACTTCACTCATGTTTACTTGATTTGTGTCTAGTCTCTAAAAGAGTCTCAGCAGTTAATTGGATTCAATTATTAGGAAGTGCACTAATTTTCCACACTCTCCATTTCTTTATGTTTATGTCTTTGTTCTGTCCAAGAATCCTCTAAGAAATTATTAGACAATTCCAGGAAACTTTAAAAGAGTACAGTGGCAATGTTTTTGTTTGTAATTTATGTTGCCTGACCATTTAAACCAGTCATGTATTATGTATGGAGGTGAACATACCTACAGAATAACAAACATTTTCAAATGAAATGCTGTGGCTTTACCAGAGCTACAAACGATGAATACTATCTCGAATATACTGCAAAAGAAGTGCAAGAGAGAACTACACAAGAGAGATTTAAGTATATTAACATTAACCCTGTGTTAGCTTTAGCATTAGCCTGGTGGTGTGTGTAATAGCATCAGCATGCGCGGCCGTGCCTGCTGGGGTGGCACAGCCTGTGAATATAGAGTGGGCTCCCACAGCTCGGAAGATTAGCGCCCGAGTGCATTCAAGTCCATGTGCGAGGGCCGATTTCCAGGAAGAATAGCCCTTTATTGGGCCCCAAGTTGAATCCCACTGCTTCCCTTTGGCCCAATAGAAGCCTGCAGTAACTGACAGTCCTTTACAATCAGCCAACACTGGTGGAGGTTTCGGGCTCTCATTCTTCTTTTTCACTCTTTTTCTCCAAAAGTATTGATTTTGAAATTACTCTTTCTCTGCCCAGTGTGTGCATGGGTTGGTATATTTGTTTTGCATTCGTCCATATATGTGGGTTGGTGTGTGTGTTCACGTGCACACACATGCACACACTGACACACTGCTGCACACGCACACATGCACACGTTTGAATGCCAGTCTTGGCAACTTGTCTTAATGGGATAAGGGGAGACTATGGTTCCTGTTGGGGGGATGGGACTGTGGGAATGACATGGGAAAACACACACACATTGCATTCATGGCAGTAAGAGCCATGTTGTCGGATGATTCAAATCAAAGGTGATATGTGGTGACTTGTTAGCTCCCAAATACACCTCAGGGATGTAAATAAGCTGCACAATAGCCCAAAAAAGATATGACACACCTTTCGGGAGGACTGAAACTTTTCTCCAGCGCAAAATACAACCATAATCAGAAAAGGTAATGACTCATATGTTCAGTGTATTCATAGTTCTGAACTTTTAGATCCTTTTGTTGAGGCTGATTATTTCACATGGTGCAAAACTAACCCACGGGTCACTTGAGGAGAAAGAAAGAAGTGACATTATAGATTACAGAAGACGGGTTGGTGGTGGTAGGGCAATGAAGCGTTCTGACCAGTAGGGGTCATCTGTGGCATAATATTCACCAAGGCCTTTATGCTAACAAGTCTGCCACAATATCTCATTTTTTTCTACTGTTTTGGCTTGTTACCAATTAAATTAATCAATATGTACAGCTTCTTGTTGCAAATTATAGCCATAGTGTGCACATAAATTGTGAGCAGTTTTACTAGACATGTTTTTTTAGATTGACTCATATAAATTACTTTTAGAGGGGACTTTTATTATATGGTAACCTCCTTCAGATTTATCTTGGGGATTTCATACCCCTGTTTAGGAATCATCATATCTATTCAGTTGTTCAATAGTGACAAAGTCACTGAAAGAAAACGTCTGACTTTGATTTCAGGTGGTGAATCTCCTTTTAAGGCTTTCTCCTGATCTGTAAAAAACTGGTTTGATCTTCTTTCCTGTTTGTTAATCTTGAATTTTGTTCTTTTCAACCAGTGTTTTAGCTGTTATTAGTGTCATGCTTCCCAGAAATATTATTCATTGGTGAACACCCCCCTGCTGAGGAAACCTGCGGTGGTGTTCAGCATCACATGTGACAGCTGTGAGGAAAACAGTCAGTGAAACAGCAAGTACCCGGGACAAGTGACGTAATGACCAGCGTAAAAAGACAAACACCAGAGCAAAGCTGGAGACCATGTAGACTGCGAAGAGGTCAAAGGTCACTGACCATGAGTCAAAGTGGACAGCTGGAAAAAAATCAAAATGGTCACTCACATCTGACACTGAAGATTATCCTTGACTAGAGACATGGATTACAATCTCCCTCTATTAAACAACCATTTTCTGTCTGTACTCAGGTGACATGTTGTAATTTTCTGTTAGGGATTAGAACTAATGATGATTTACAAATACTAGTATTATTAAAGAAAAATGGCATCATCATCAATTCAGAAGAAAAAAACAACAAAAACATATGTTCAAGCGACAAGCCTGCCACTGTAGGAATGGTGACAAGGTGTCAGATTTTAACAGATCAAGGCTTGTTTCTTGTTTTCTGCCAAAGGTCAACGTTCTTATAACCATGACATCAGTCGTTCCCTAACCTATTTATAAATTTTGATTGAATCCATGATGATGAAGGTCCCCTAACTTTAACAGAGTACTTTTCATAAACCAAGCCATGAAATTTCCCTAAACCTGGTGGGTTTTGTGCCTAAACCTAATCAAACCTGAACCTTTTCTCAACTCTTGTTGTTAAAGCTCCAGGAGCATTTCTCCAATGAAATAGGATGTATAGCCAGGAAACACACACATACACAAAGGTATACACAACATATTCACACACCAACACGCCAGCCTGCATGCTCTCTTTCTGTCTCTCACGCCCAGAGACACAATCACACTCTATTCTCTGGTGACAGCAGATGGACAGGTGTGTGATTACCGTCCCACCACTAAAGCTCACAGGTATAATGGCCCCATTTCCCCACTCATTGTGTCGATACTGAGATGTCAGCCGGTGATAAGTGAAATGACAAATTCAGAGGAAGATGTGGGGGCATCATATTTCTCAGACTGATCAACATTTCATCTTGACGTGAGGATGAGCTGAAGAGGGGGAGGTGGATGGATGACATTGAGAGAGAGGGAGGGAAGGAGACCACCGGCAGCCATTATTTGTACGATATCTCCAGTTTGTCTTCATTACCCATGGTCCATTGCACTCCAGGATGTACTAACAGCTCATGCATCAAAAGGCTGTCTGGCAGGTGAGCATGGAGACAGACAGAACTAGGAATAGCTGAATGTATAATTGCATATCAGGTTTAATATTATCAGTCTCCCATGAGGAATCTGCAGGGTGAAGGGCATGAATGAAATTATTACCTTGGTGCTCATCAAGCCAGTGAGAATGACAGTTATCAATACTGACACTACATTTGCATTTCTGTGAGAAAAATGGACCAAGGACTCTGTTGAATCACATAATTCTTTCAGAAAACTGTAAAATATTAACTTTTTGTGACTGAATGTTAATGACCCTTTAAGCATCTCTGATCTTGTGCTGCATCCTTCCAAAATGCATGTGAGCTTTACAACACAAAAATGACTTGGTAAAGGTAAAAAAATAAAAAGAAAGATTGTCGTTTGACAAGAAAACAGTAAGGGTCTACAGACATTTTTTTCCTTTAGGAGATTGCAAGTTGAGAGATGACAGGAAGTCAGATTAAAAGATGCAACAAAGGGCCCCGGCTGGATTTGAACCAAAGATGTTGTATTAAGGGTAAGTATTTTAACCCTCAAGTCACTGCGGTAGACAAATTTAAATTCTGCCCTGATGACAGTGCTACATTAAAAATGAAAGGATTACCTAAGTGATTACAGTTCATCCTAAGGGGAACATGAATGCCTTTACCAAATTTAATGATCCTTTCAATAGTTTTTGAGACATTGAACTTATGCTGCTATCATTGACTTTTGCATGGTGTACATGAACATAAAGCTCAAATACTGACACTGAATACTGATATCAGCCCTCAACACAGTTAGAGATGTTAAAAAAGTAATTAGTCTGTGCAGTGAAAACTACTTGGCTTGCAACTTTTGGTGGATAGAGGATGTTTACTGTCCCATGTCTGTTCTGCAGGAAAACTTTACTATGCAGCAGTGGTGCCAAGAAAGATAACTCTAGCTGGAAAAGATATTGAATGAACTGAATTAAAAACCAATTTAATTGTTACTGTCGTGTGTTGACATTTGAACAGAATAAAACTAACTTACTTATCTTTTACTCTTATTCACTTCAGAGCAACATTTATCTGTAGCTGGCGCCTGACTTCTGTTCTCAGAGTGATTGATAATAGACCTATCACCAGTCACCGATGTCACTTCATATATGTTTCGTATTTTACATTTTTGTCTTTGTGTGGGTGCCACCAGATAAAAAAAATCCCTGTAAGGGGTGACGTACTTTAAAAAGTGTTGAAAGTACAGTTTTAAAATATCATGTCTATAAAATACCATGTAATACACTGGTACCTGAAGTGTGGGGTCCAGTTCATTCTCATCATCGCTCTACCCACCTTCAAGCCTAATAAGAGGTCTAATTGGCCAGAAGTGAAAACATCTGTGAGGTGTGCAGTGCTTTTAACCTTTTGAACGTGCTGCTTCTGTACAGCACTGGCATGTCACATAGTGATTAGCCTTTTGCTTTCCTTGTTCACCTGCTCTGCCACATCCAGAAGAAAGGTCTTGTCAGTTATTAGAGAGTCAGACAGATACTTTGTCAACAACTCAACAGAACAACAGAGCAACAGAACAACGGGTGAAGCTGACTGCTTCACTCAGCCAAACCAAATGAGCAATTGAAGAGCTCCCTCTGCAGCACTCCTCCATTTATTGATGACTTTAGCTTCTGTGAGTGTCAAATATTCAGCGATATGAGTTAAGACTGTTTTCAGTCTATCCTCAGTAAACTACTCTATCGAAAAACTACATATTGATTACTCTTATTTGGTGCAAAAACCATTTGCAGCATACCTATTTAACATCACAAAGAAGTTTGATCCAATTATTTATTAAATCAAAGCTAATAATTTACACTTTTATATATCACATAATAACCCATAAATTCACTACTGTGCTCGCTTGTCTTGCTGTTTTATTAAAGTGCATGCTGTTACACTAGTGCTAGTCTCTGATAGTATTAATATTCAACATACCAATATCAGCCTTCTCAGCTCTACTGGCATGTGCTCGGGGGTGTTGCTGGCAGGTCTCACTCACTACTGGGTGGCCTGGTTCGTGGCTGCTGAATGCTCCCCTCTTGCCAAGCAGAGAAATCTATTGGATAAGGAAAGCAGTAACGTGGGGTCAGAGTGTGTGTGTCTGTGTATGTGTGTGCATATATGCATGCCCACGTGTATGTCTGTGGCTCAAGCTTAATTATCACACCCTCATACTATTATCTGATACTGTCACGCTATTGTTGTGAATGTAAATACTATCTTTTGTCGAACACCAGACTTGTCGCATGGGGATAAAAGAAATGCTGAATTCAAGTGGACTGAATAGATGCAGCGGATTGGCTGCAGCTAGTTTGTTGAACCTGAGTTTGGGATCTGTTGCGCTGGGCTCTTTGTCTTGCATTTCCCCTAGCTTCTTTTCTCTTCACTTTCCCTCGCAGTTTCTTTTTGTTGTTGGTGAAAATTGTGCATCAATGCGGTCTAAAGCTTTCTCAGTGAAGTGACCCGTGTTTAAATGTTCTGGGGGCGTCTTGTTGAATTGCTCAAACAAATTGCTGTTGATATGAAGATGTGGGGTGGTGTCTCTATTGAGCTGCAGGTTTATACACTTGGCGAAGCATTAGCATTGCGAGGCACTGAATGGCAAATCTGGCCGAAGTTATGACTTTGTCTTTTGTGTGTGAGTTTGGGTTCTTCTTCTGAGTGGGCTCAACTCCAAACATGTGAAACACATCAAACAACGACTTTACTATTGTATTAAAAAATCCTATAGAATAAAACTTAGCAAATTTTCAAGGTTTTTGCTTTCTTGCTTCCAACTCAAACAGCTAACTGAGGTTATTTTGCCCAGTCCTGTGTCAACCAATCATCTTGTTGCTGTCAAAAGTTTTAAATCTGTTCCCAACCTTTACAGCTGTCAGCTTTCATTTCAGTGTGCGACTGAGACAACCAACCCTCACCTGTCCAAGTGCAGATTTAATCAAAACGGGCTGTGTATTGGGTCCATCTACTGAGCTCAACAGATATTATTATTTCTGTATGGTCATTGGTATGATAACAATAAAAATAAAACATTTCCTATTGTGCACACTATATAAAATAGATCAGTTTCTTAATGTCTCTGTATTATAGCCTTTCCTGATTAAAATAGTTTGGGTTTCCACAGTTTCCACAGGCAAAATAAGTCAGCGTTTTTTAACAATAACATGTTTATACAAAGAGCCTTATTGAAAGTTGCTGTTTGTAAAAACAAGATTTAAAGTTGGCTCTTTCTTGTGCACAGTTTCTGGTGGTCTGGAGTCCTGCACCTCACACCCTGCACAATGATATTGACTTCTAATGCACAGACACATCAAGATACAAATATAATCTTACTCAAAATCTACAACATTTCACGTATTCATACTTTGTACGTAATTTAGCTTGGTTATGTATGTTGTTTTTGTTATGTTTGTAAAATTAACTGTCATTGTATGCTGATGATACTCTGCTGTATGTTTGGTGTACCTTGCTGAAAATATAGACTGAAAAGCTCCACACAGGCTCCCCACAGATAAACACTGACAACATAGGTGGGGACATTGGCATTGTTCTTAAGATAAAGTTACCCTTTTCACTAATACCAAGTTAATTTCTAAATTGGTTATGGCAGTGTATGATCACTTCTTCGTACTACTTCACACATTCAACACCTACAATGAGGCAGCATAATTTTTTTCACTATACACCATGTTGTACAAAGGCTTGGTAAAAAAATAATTGGTAATGTACTAAGCACCCATATAGGACACTCACTGGATCAGGGCCAGAAAAACTTGACTGAGACATCCCTACTGTAAACAGGTTTAAATGAATAGGAACTGCAGTTGAAGATATTAAAGCAGCAGTTGAACAGTTTTACATGCTTTGAGAGTAAGCATTAGAAATTAGCTGATGTAATGATTGATATTTTAATCTCAAGTCCTGTAAGTAAATTTTCAGTTTATATGGAAGCACTTAAGGTAGTTGAACTATCAATTGAAGTATATGCACTGTAGTGCCTAAAATTTTAGCTGAACTTTAAAAGTACTTAAAGCAGATGGAACTTGTGATTTTGTATTGATTTTGGTGGCTCCTGTGGACAAAAGTGGAAGCGTTACTCCTAACATTAGGCTAAATGTTCCTTCCGCTTCACTTCCTGCTGCAAGGAGACTATGTCCTTGGGAGACAACTTGAATTCAAACCCCAGCACCATTTCATTTTACTTTATGGGGGAATCCGACCCTGTGGCAGGCAGTGAGAGTAACTATAGAAATATCCAATCTTCTCACCGATGGTCTCATTTACTTAGCATTGCTTTTAAATTTAGACGGTTTCAAAACTGAATGTGCTGTGCTGTTTCACATCAGTTAAAAACTCCACAGAGCTGACTTAAATAATCTGTTTACATGTAGCAATGAAAGCAGTTGAAAGTCCCAGTTGAACTTTCTCAAATTCTCTTTAATGTTTTCATACAACATATTCACCAAGGGGCGGCCAGACAGTTCAACTAGATGAGCGCATGCCTATGGATGTAGAGACGAAACCCCCATGCAGCGGGTTTGATCCCAACCCAGGGCTCTTTGCTGCATATCATCCCCTCATCCCTTCTCCCTGTGACTGACTGGTGACCAGTCCAGGGGTGTGCCCCGCCTTTTGCCCAATGACAACTGGGACCCTGTGAGACAGGATAAGTGGTACAGAAAATGGATGGATGGATATTCACCAAGAATGTTACATTAAATTTTCAACTGGACTCCAACATTTTGTATGTCTAATATGGAATATGAGGTAGTTTCTTCACTTGCTGACTCCTCAACTTTTTACTCTCTCTACAAGTCAACAGAGTTCAACTACTTTCAAATCTTCTTCATCTGCTTTCAAGCTACTTTAACCACTGACAGGACATGTCTACTGTCATTTAAACTGCTTTCATCTCTTCAAATGGCAATTCAAATGCCTTCAGTGTTTACACATCAGCTGCCATTTCAATAGCTTTATCTCTTTATCTTCAACTTCTTTTCTTTCCCTTCTTACACAATTGATTTTTAGATTGCATTCATCTCTTTTGCTTAAACTGACATTTCAGTTTCATTCAAGGCTTCAATTGACGGGTCTCAGGTCAGCTCCTCCAGCTCTGCTAACTTCCACAGCTTCTACTTTCATACATAATTTATTTCAGCTGCTTTCAGTGCTTACACTTCAGCAAACACTTCAACAAATATTTTAACTCCTTTAAACTGATACTTCCTGCAGCACGTACACTTAAATGATCCCATTTAAATTTCTCAGTGCTATATATCATCTAGTTCCTGTTAATGGCTACAGTGATGTAATATGGATGATTTCTTCACTTATATTAGACATAATACTGCCACAGCTAGACATTTTACACTAACGATACATACAAATTACAAGACCTAATTCTGTGTGAGGTCATTTCTAAATGTTGAGTGTCTACACTATATAAACTTCAAGAGGTGTATTTGTGTTTTTTTTAGTTTTGGTCCAATAAAACATTGTGCAGGAGGAGTATTTTGTTATTGTTTGCTTTTGCAGTCCTGTTCTTGTGGAATGATGTGGAAGACAACGATTAAAAACTATGCATAATGCTGCTAAAGTTGCTGTGACAAAGATTCAGAGACAAATTATGTAGTATATACAAAACAATGAAAAACGCAGCTATTACATAACATCAAGTGAGAAGATGGTGAGAGAGATGGTGACAGACAGCCTCATCCACTGTCCTTTATTTTTAATACTCCTTTTCTCCTTCCTATCTTTCTGCTCTTACCACTTATCCCTTTCTATTCCTTCCACTTCTGTTTTTAACATACTGCAGTCCTCTCAGTCCTCCTATCTAATCTCTTAGCTTATTTTCTGTCTCACTCACGGCATCGAAAGACTGATGATAGGTATCCTAGCAACAAGTCTTTTTTCCGAAGTCGTAACTGGACAGCAAAGTGATTCTGCTCCACCCGACTCCAACAGCCAATGGAAGAGCAAGGCGGCCAATCACTTTAAAGCATCCTGCTTGTTCTGGAGTCAGTAGGCCAGAGGGATAATGGTTGAAGAGAATGACCTGTAGCCATCCTGTCAGCAGACCATCCAGTGCTAGAGTGAAAGCTTCTCTATTTCTAACACACGTTCTCTGGAGACACTCTCTCTTGACCTTCCCAAAGTTTCAAAATGTAATCTGTCAAAGCATTAGACTGGGTCAAAAGTTATTTTTGTGCACTGCAGCTACATGCAGCACTTTTAAAAGGAACAAATCTTATATTTGTTAAATCTGTTCAGTTTTATCCTCATCAAGCATTCCCCTTCTGATAATGTTGTACAGGGCAACATAAATAAAGGACTTGACTCTGCCTGAAAAGCACAGTGAGCGTTTGCCAGCCACTTTGGGTGGCCATACTTTTTATGCAGGGCACTTCCTTTAAGCTTCTAATGACGAGTGACCCTTGCGTGAAGGGATTCTTAGAGACTAGGTCAGACTTTTAGAGTCAGGGGAGTTCCTAGTGCACTGAGTCTATCACGCCTGGAAACCAGGCAATCAACTTGTGTATGAGCAAACCCTACAAACCCTACAAACTCCTTTTTTAAGCCCATAAGGAATAATTGTTTATCAAGCAGCATGGGTTATTAGGACTTTATGACGGGACGATCATTCATCATTAGCCAGTGACAACAACAACCCAACGCTTTTCAATGAGGGAACCCATTCATAATGTATGCTCGGGTGCAGAGTGACTTCTGGAGGGGACAAAGAGGTGTGAGTTGGTATGCTGCGAGCAAAGCCCCAGGAGCAACTCCTTTGACAAAGGGGACCAGACTGTTGACATCAATTCATAAATCAAACGGGGTCACTGCCTCTTTGAAGACCGAGACTTGACTTCCCACAAGTCTTCAACCAACAAACACCTCAGGTGAAATAAAGAAAGTATTTAGCCTTATATTGTGTGGAGGATTTCTGATGTCACTTCTGTGTTGTCATGTACATGCTCACACAGGCTGATACTAGCCTACAAATATGAGTTCAAATGTGGAACTGATTATTCGTGCATTTAAAAAAACAGATGAATGAACTTTTTTGAGAAGGACCCCTTAACTGTAGCTATTAAAGAATTTACCAAAATATGTACATTGGACATAATTTGCTTAAAAACTATAACTTTTAACTGAAAAATTATCATAATTTTATTTTTTCACATCTCTGCACTGTATTTACTTAATACACATCAGCTAAAGTCTGTGCTGTGATAAGCTAATATTTGCTGATAATATCAGCCCTGCTGATGTTTTGACCAGGCTCTAATGGAGACTTGATATTATTTTTTCCATGTCATATTGTGATGAATTATATGTTGTAGACTTTCGCTCAGAAAAGTCATTGCTAACTTGGTGTCTCTGTGGTGGAAATTATGATGTGTTTTGGCTAACTGAACACTGGGCTTGACAGCTGTCTGTTAAATTAATGTTGTACGCCTGATGTAATTCATTTTAAATACTAGACATTCAGATATAGATATTGTAAAATATAAATAAATTTACACAGAAAACATTTCCAGAAATGTAAATCAGTCCTTTACTCTGAAGATAAGCATTGGCCACTAGAACACAATATAGGTAAATGCAATTAACATATGGCCAATATGCCAGACCCAAATACAAAAATTGTTTTTCAATGAAAAAAATCTGTGAGTATGTGAAAAACTAACCTAAATCATAATTAATGGGCACCAGTGGACTCACACCTCTTTTTTTAAATAGCTTTTTTGTTTTTTAAACATTTACTAGAGTGCTTGAAATTGGGTTGTGTATGCCAAATCCCACCCATGAATCTGAAGATATTAAAACCTACTTTACGCAGTTATTGTCGGTGGTTTATTTATGTATTTATCTTAAAAAGCTCATGCTTAAACTGACACCAGCCTAACTTTTCCTTGGTCACCCTGCTCTCTCTGCGCCGTGGTAACGCTGATGAGAGAGCTAGACTGGTTACCACATGGCTTTTATCCAAGTCGAGGTGCTTGAGAGTGGACCGCTCGGAGAGTGGGAGCGCAGTCGCAGGTTCTCCATCGCCCGGTGCAGGATCCACCGCCACGTCTGGGATCTTCCTTTATATAGAGACTCCACAAAACCTCTTCACTCAGCGCGGACCCAGATTGTTCTCTTTTTCCTCTTTTGCCCCCTCTCTCCTGTTTTTTTTTCCACCCCCCCGATCAGGCTAAACCATCCTGTGTTTTTTTTTTTTTTTGTAAAGGTGATTGTTGGTGCGCATCATCGAGGGAGCCAAGAGGAGGTTTGCCACTTTTCCATAGGAGACTGGTGAGTAGACGCGCTATTACATGTATGTTCATTTCTGTTGGCATGATCAGTTCCGTTTCATTCGCACACAAACTATACAGACATATTTTTTTTATTATTTGACTGACTACGTTTTTTCTGTTTTACTTTGAGTGCGTCCATCTTAATAGGCTGCTAACTTTCTCGCAGTGAGTAATGATGATGATGCGTTAGAGGATCTTGACTGTGTTTCAAGTTACTGTCTTTTGCTAAATGCTGTATTGCAACGATATCACGGGGATGGCAGGAGCCAGGTTTCACAAAGTTAGTGGGTTTAGTTTCTTTTGTTTTTTTCTTTGTTGTTGTTGCTTTTTTATCTGCCCAATCACAAGCGTCCTCATCCCGGGTGGACAACATTAATGCACAGTGTATTTTCTGTTCTGTTTGTGAAGCTCCTTCGGCTGCATTAATGGTTCATGAGGTATCATACTTAATTCCACACTGCTCCGTCTTTATTTAGATGTTGGTTTGATTAATTAAAATGCAGTTACATAATAAGTGAATAATAACAGGACTGCTTTCAGTTGATTTGAACCTTCACACACATGTGTGGACTGTTCAATGGGCGTGGTTTTGCATTAATGGGACAGTCCCATTCACATTCAGATGTCCCAGGAAAGATACAAATTCCTGAAAAAGTCACTGAATCCTTTAAAAGTTTTGGTTATGAGGTCACCTTTTTGAAATATTCTCTCTATGTGTTTTTTCCCTCTCGCTCTCTCTCTCAGCGGGCTGCTGGAGCGTCATGACAGCTGAGAAGAGCGGGCCCGTTATAAACGGTAAACCAGAGGATGGCAGAGACCCGGAAGGGTCCAGCTCCAGCCTAGACAACGGGGATTACAATGAGAGGGGCCAATGGAACAACAAGATCGAGTTCGTCCTGTCTGTGGCTGGAGAGATCATCGGGCTGGGAAACGTCTGGAGGTTTCCTTACCTCTGCTACAAGAATGGAGGAGGTAAGGAAGTCTCTCTCATCTGTGCCAGGACACATATGGACTTAAACCAAAGAATCAAGGTGGTAGATGAGGTTTTGTGTGAGAAACTTGTTGAACATAAGACGTAAGGAGAAGGTAAGACAGGTAAGAATGGACAAGGCAATGAGAAAAGAAACAAAATAACATCTTTGATTAGATACATTAGTAGATATAATATTATAGTAAAAATGTAAAGGACGGAGGAGATATAGTGTCTTTTATTACCTCATACATTATGCACAGTCATATCAATAAAAGAAGTGGGTTCCCTCATTAGGCACCATTAGACAGCACAGTATGAAAAGGTCATCTTGCAGTATGAGTGTTGCATCATAGTGAGTCTTTTTATCAGGATTTTGTCAATTACTGCCACCTGTTTAAAACAGGAGTTAATCAGTAAGTTTTATTCTTTGGGTTAAGATACATTTTGAACTATTAAGTTGCTGGACTTTTCATACTAGTATTAATCAATTGGTATTCATGTTCTGCATGTTTTATCTTTTGTGTGCATGAAGGTGCATTCTTTGTTCCGTATGTCATCTTCTTCGTGTGCTGCGGTATCCCCGTCTTTTTCCTGGAGACTGCCCTGGGTCAGTTCACCAGCGAGGGAGGCATCACCTGCTGGAGGAAAGTCTGCCCGCTGTTTGAGGGTGAGAAAATATTCACTTCATTGCATTCAGAATTTTAGTAATGAAATTAAAAATGGGAGACGACACAGAGATAAAGTAGTCGGGCTGATGAAACACGATTCTTGCACATGCAACAAACACTATTATATAAACATATTTTTTCCATGATGATCTTGGGTCATTCATTCGTGTTTACAGATTTGATTTGTTGTACAAGCTACCAATTTGAACAGATGTCTTACTGATATTGGTCACTACAGGTGCAAGTACTTGCAAAAATTAAAAAACTACAGCTGTTATTGCAAAAATTTGAAAATCCAACCATTGACCTGCATTTTTTTGTTTTTTTTTCTTCTTCATTTTCTTTAACTGTCACTCTTTGCCTCTTCAGGTATTGGCTATGCAACACAGGTGATTGAAGCTCATCTAAACGTCTACTATGTAGTGATCCTTGCCTGGGCCATCTTCTACCTCTTTAACTGCTTCACCACTGAGCTGCCGTGGGCCGGCTGTGGGCACTACTGGAATACAGGTAGGAGGAGGGAACGGTCAATAAGACATGATGATATGCTTGCAAACAGAAACAGTCATGTGTATCTTATTGGTTTCTTGATTTTTTTCTTGGTTTCTTATTTAATGTGCAATGCCTGTACCTGCAGTACACTATAATAACATATCCGCATGTATCCACAGAGAACTGTGTTGACTACTATGGAGAAAATGCCACCAACATTACGAATCCCAATGCAACTTCTCCAGTCATTGAGTTCTGGGAGTGAGTACATTTTCATTTCTGCTTTTTTAAAATATAATTTTTTCCTGTTCTGTCATGTTCATTTGCCTTTATTTCAGTGTGGTTTAACTCCCATTGGGCATACCACTACGATGGCTTTCATTCTCTGAGAGTATAAAGTATTTATGATATCACAATTTGTCTGTTAACACCACGAAAGGACGCTTTGTCACTTCAGACAGCCTACAGGGTCCCGAGTCTTCCTTTAATGTAATTTTCTACCATAATGTTGAAAATCAGAACATCTGACAGCTCCAGACTGTTTGACTAACCACCCCCCCTAACCTTTCCCCCAATAATTAGTCAGCTCTTTTCATATTTGTGTGTCAACAGGCCCTGGTAGGCCAGCTGTCTCCCAGCTAGAGCCATGTGTGTGGCAGCAGATCAGGCCTTGTCAGTGTGTAATGCTGACCACACTTCCTGTCACACTGCCAGTAGCTATGTTTACACTGCTGGGTCAAATCTTTTAACTACATATAGCAATCAAATGGTTTGAATAAATTTGTGATCTATAATGTTGTGTCTCAGTCAAAATTAAGCTACATAATTTGTCAGTAAAAACATCAGATTTGAGCCAGCAATATAAACCTGACCCCAGAGAAAGACATGCCCAAAGGAAATGGCTAAAAGAGCCAACCTCCATGCTGGTGGCAAAAAATAGCAACTGCCCAGGCTTTGTGCAGTCTATGCCAAGACACACTGTCATGTTTTGTACTGTAAATACAGCATACACAAACATCAGAGCAGTAAGTTAAACAAGCCGTGTTTTTCTATTTGTAAGGATGTTTATGTTTTAACTTTCTATCTTTCATTCATCGCTTTAAAATGCTTAAATCACTAAGTTTAAAGACACTAGTCACAAACAAACATATCTTTTGTACATTGTGATATATTTTGTACATGTACATGCAATAATATTACCAATGCATCACTAAAGTAATAATATGTTTGGATAAAGTTTTTGTAATGAACGAGACTGAACAGAATTTTTGGAAGAGGGGGGATCATCACCCTCTGTGAGTCTTGTTACCCAGCAGATGTAATAATGTTATTTTTAACATTTTTAAAATGCACAAATGAGAAAAAAAATGTAAAACAAAATAACGCCAATACTCTTGAAATTAATTACACTGTATTTATGCAACCAGATAAAAGATACCTGGCTTCTCTTTGCTTAGGTCTGTTTGATACATACCAAAGCCTTAAAAACAACTAAATTTTATAATTTACCTTAGAGCATACGTATGCCTTTATATACTTTCATAAATAGTATGCACACAAATCACACTAGAGAAATATGCACCACTTTTCTTGTATTAAAACAAATTTACATTCATTTGAACTCGCACAAGTATATTTACACACATTAGCGTTCACATCTTGCCCTTTTGGCTGACCGGGAAGAGACAGAGAAGCTGTGTTGGACCTAGCCTGTGGCCGGCCACCAAGAACATGTCATGATGATCAATGGCTGGTCAGGAGCTCCGGGGGTGAACTCGGTGGCAAAGATTTGGCAGCACCATGTAGCTCTGTGGCTCCGAATCTCGCTTCTCATCCACCATCAATGCTGTTGCCTGGCTGTACTTCAACAAACAGGAAGCACACAGTTGATTCACCATGCTGACAAGCTATGATGTCATAATCGCCGATAACCTGCCCTGTATATTGCACCTACAGTGTTACACCTGTAGGTGTCTCATAGGAAGGAACGTCTAATTCGTAGACCTGTAGTGGGTCTATTCTATTACAGTAAGTCACCACAGCATACTGAAATCAGCCATTTCAAAATCAAGATTACGATCAATATGCTTTATTCGTCCACTTTGGGAAAGTTTGTTTTGGAATCCACAGTGTAATTCCACAACAAATTAACAGCACAGTGCATCAGCACAGAATATCAGACACATTATTTTGTCACAATATTTTTGTATAGAGGGCTTTCAGGCAGCAGATATTGCGTGACCCATTTTTAGAGGTTTGTGGCCATAATGGCGGAGTGAACCAGACTTGCTGTCTATTGATGTTGGCCACCACAGTGCAGCTGTCCCATCCTTGATGCAGCAACATGTCATTGTATGGCATCTCTCCATCAGAGCCACAGTGCTACAGATTACCTTTATTATGGAAGTTTGATTCAATCTGGGATGCGTAATTAATGCATCCTCCTGCTTGGTGTCTTCCTGAAGCCAATCTGACATGCCGTGACATCCCCACAGCAGTGACCACACTGCCCTAAAAACAGAATAAAGGCGTCAGCAGTTCCTCGCAGCTCTAACAACTATGGGAAGTCTACTCATGGGGAAAGCAGAGGAGACACATCAGAAGAGACAAGGTCTCAGAGTTAGAAGTTCTCACTTCAAGATAACGGATGAAAAGTGACTTGTTTGTCTTAGGTTGGGCAGGGGAGCCACAAGTGGGAGACTCTCTCTATGTCATTCTCACGTTGTGAGAGACTGTCCACATAGAAGTAATTCCATGGTTGCTGCTTGAAAATTTGCAGTCTTACCTTGTAGTCACATCCTCAACTGCCAGTGTCCAGGTTAGCAGCAGGATGAGGATGAGCCATCATAGATGGAGAGAAGAAGTTGTTGTGTGAATCACATAGGATGGATAAGGTCAACCTGTTCTGCTGGTTAGTCTTCTCAATGCCTTGTTGCTCTTTGAGTCACTAACATAAAGTAGATGTATGATTGTTCAGATGGTACAGTATGATGCAATACACTCATATGGAGTGACAAAGCAGGTTTGAGTATATTTTGAGTGTGCTGCTCTAGAGTGGAGGATCAATAAAACATAATAAAGGCCTTTATAACAAAGCTTATGTGAAATAGATTACAGGTTTGTTTTATTATAAGTTTGAGCCTTAAGAAATTCATTTCATTGCACTTTATATTTGTAGGTTCCCAAAATGGACCATAAAATAGTATGCCAAGTAGCGTGACAGTGTTTGGAAGCTGAGGAGAACAAGTGCAATATGTGGTTGGAGAATGCATTAACTGATATTCATAAGGACTATGACCGGCAAAATTGCATTACTATTTATATTGCACAACCTTAAGAATATATTTATTTTTCATCATCCTCCCTCTGTGTCGTAACTTATTTAAAACAGCTTGTGCTTTATCGCTTTGAGTAGGAACAGCAGCTAAATGCCTAAAAGACTGAGTCTGCAGAGTTCTGCTTTTTATGATCTACACTACTTCACCTTTCACACAAAGCATTTATAAAAGCTTCCCCTGATGTCACACAAGAGTATGAACAAAATGAAATTGTAACTCATTAATCGTCTGTATTCTGTGCCAAATCAGACGCAGAGTGCTGAAGATATCAGATGGCATTGAGCACATTGGGGGAGTGCGCTGGGAGCTGGCCATGTGTCTGGCTCTGGCCTGGTTCATCTGCTACTTCTGCATCTGGAAGGGACCCAAGTCAACTGGCAAGGTGAGACAGAGTAATGTATGTTTATTATTGTGTGTGTGTGTGTGAGTCTGTATGGGTGAGCTGGATTTGTTGCAATACAAAGAGCAAATGCCACCTATAAGTACTGCACGATGTTTTCATGCAGTAAGCGTGGGAAAATTGTGTAATGCATCCAACTCATGATGGAGGAATCTGTAACACTAAGATAAGAAGATAAGAATATGTGAATTCAGGAATACTTATGCGTGCTGTTGCTGCCTGTTTTTATTCACTGGAGCAGTTTTAATTTCCACAAGATAAAGCACTTCCCTTTCTTGTTCTCAAAACAACTCCCTCACCGAAAGCCGCATGTATTCCCCCCCTGCAAAGTAAGGACAAAATGGGTATCTGCATAACCCACTTCTACCTTTCCTCCCACCATCTTTTCCATGCAAATTCTCCTTGAGGCTCTTCTAGCAGCTTTGAGGAGGGCAGTGAGGGCTCTGCACCTTGCTTTGGCTGCTCAGCAGCCTTTAAGAAACTTCCCTTAGTTTCATTGAGCCAGAAGGAGTAGAGAGGTAGAGATGAAGTGAAAAAAGAGAGGGAAGAAAGAGCGTAAAGAGAAAGGTAAGAGGTGTGTGTGTGGAAAAATTAATGGGTGTGCATTCTACGTGACGGGGGGGAAAAAAACAACTACGCGGCAATGCCTATATCTCCCTGAAGTGTCTTTTGTCTGGTTTTGAAGTAAGAGGGGAGAAGGCTTCTTCATGGCCAGGCTTTAGCAGCCGGTCCAAGATTGATTCCTGTATTCACTGGGGGAAAGGAGAGCGTTCATGAGGAGCATGCAGAGTATATCCTCAGCCTCCGCCTCTGCTGCCTCTCTCTCTCTCTCCCGCTATGAGAAATTAACCACAGCTCGCTTGTTGCAAGAGAGAAGTGCTTTCTTCTCCACAGACCCTACAGCCCATTCAGTTCCGACTCTGCTAAGCTGTTTGCTTTTGTTGGCCGTGTTTGCCAGCCATTCTCACATTTAAGCCCTCCTGTTAGATTTACGGCGAGGCAGGGGCAAGTTTGACCAGTAAATTTGTGGTGGCTTAAATGTTTACCCGTGGTGAGCTGGAAGGAGCATGTGGAGCATCAAAAGTTCATGGCGAGATTGAATATTGTCCTTTTCATCTCCAGAGAGATGGAGAGATAAAAGGAGAGAAGGTTTAGGATGTGTGATCGTTTTATTTGACAAATTAAAGGAGGGATCTGCTGGGCAGGAGGCAACTTTTCCCACACTTTCCCTGTAGGCCATGCTGGAATTAACAGAGCTTAGAGTGGACAGTCTTATTGAGTCTCATGGATCCTTACTGTTCAAACACTACCTCGGTCCGGATTTAATTTATTTTTAAACTTTTGATTCAGGTTTTGGAGCTGAAAGATGTTCAGGATATTCAGTAAAGTAGAATGAATGATTGAGGGTAAAATCAAGCTTAAACTGGCATTTCTACATAATCCCACACTGTGATAATTAACTGAACTTCTCCCAACCTCTAGTGTCCATTCATGAAACTGCTGCTTGTAGTTGTACAGTAATGTGACCAGGGGCGTACGAGTAATTGGAGTGTGCATGCATTTATGAGTGTGTGCTTAGGCCGGTTTGTGTGAATGGTCCACTTTATCTGTGTCTGTAGTATGTGCACACCCATTTAAATGTTGTGAATGAACTTGTGTGTGTGTGCGAGTATGTGAGTGTGTACTCCTGCTCTCCCGTCCGTGCTTCAAAGAGAAGCACATTTTCCCACACTGCCAGCATCACTCCTCTGGGCTTCTCCTGTTTAAGAGACGGGGCCAGAGGAGCCTTCTTTTCTTTTCAGTCTCCTGGCCTGGCTCTGTTCTGTTCTGTTCTGTCCTCAATTGGACTTTGACTGGATGCCAGCAAGCAAGGGGATGTATGTTGCCCGCCTCTGCCTTCCAAGAGGCCTGGGTCTTTGTTTAAGGGGTTTCTAAGAGTCTTGAGATGTCGAGCACAATTCTGCAAAACCTGAATAGTTCAATAAAAATGGGAGTGTTCGTTAGCAAGTGGGAGCTACTGTACTGAAGGTGTCTGTGTGTGGAGTTGTTGTGCATGATAGCCTACCACATATCTGTATGTATATTCTTGCAACACAGGAACTACTGTGGGGTTCCAGGTTGACAATTTATATGGCAATTGATAATTAATGTAATTTATATAATGCCAAATAAGTGTGAGTGTAAGTGTAGCGCTTGAAGCATGGGCTGTGATGCTGCAGGCTTGAAAATATATTTTCTGATATCATGAATGTGGTCCATGTGGCTATCATGGAAGTCCTTATTTTTAAATGTTATCTGTATTGCTAGTGGATTTGGCTATCACTTTATTTTGAAATAGTATATCAGTAAATATGTAATCCTACTTACTATGTAATCCTCTTGTAATCAGCTACAAATTGGTTAAAAACAGTCATACAAAACAATAAGTATGTAAGAACTCACCATTTAAAAATCCACAGAATCAGTCCTCTGCTGATCTGAATGCCAAGCTCTCAGATACTCAAATATCTTGGCTAGTTGATTCATAATTGATATATTCAATGCAAATACCATTGCTCTGACCAGTCCTAAAATAAAACAATGTCTGCATTTACTTCTGTGGTTTTATCCTTCATGTAAGTTGTGAGTAGTTACACTGAAGAGAAGAAAAAATAAACCCATTTTTTACATCTTTAATCATCTCGTGTCACCTCAGCTCTTGTTGAACTGTGTTCTGGTCAATCCACTATGGCTTTAACTGAACATCAAACAGACATAAATTGAGCCCAGCTGATGTTTATGACCCCTGCTGGTTCACAGGGTTTACAAAGGTTGGACAGTGGTTTAATGTTACTGTCACATTGTGGCACATATGTGTTTGTGTGTGTGCAATGGAAAGAATGCCAGTTTTGTCCCTACTCCTCATCTTTCTCATTTATCTCCCAAGTCTTCTTTCTCTTCCTGTCTGGACAAGTGTGCTTAAATTATTGCCCCAGTTTATCAAACGTCTTTCTTATAGTTGTTGGTTAGAGTCCAACATGAATTATTATTGGCAGAATTTTTGCTTTTCACAGCTTTGCTTTAACTTTATTTGGCACACATCTTAACAGGTTATGTAAATAACTAGTGCCTCAACTGTGTTTGCAACTGTAATCTGCACATACATTAATATTCCAACTGTGTTTTTATACCTGCAGGTTGTGTATGTGACAGCGACATTCCCTTACGTAATGTTGCTGGTGCTGCTGATCAGAGGAGTGACACTGCCAGGGGCGTATGATGGCATCAAGTTCTACCTCTACCCGGACATTTCACGTCTCTCTGACCCTCAGGTAGGCCTGGACCCACTGTAACTCTCCCCTACGCTACTCAAGTTGTTGTCACCTACAGGTAAGAAAAGTTGCTGTTGTTGCTGCTCCAGGTCCATTAGTTTTACAGTTGATATTTTATAGTGGAGCTGATCTTTTTATGTGTGCTATGATGTGCTTTATAATGAAAGTAAGCAATACTACTCTTTACTTCCTTGGTCTTATGTCCTCAACTTGTAATTCTGGTATTTCTTAACGGCAGCTTAAGGCATCATGATGTTAATTTGATCGGCTGAATCAGTCTAACTGCTTGTGCTAAAACTGCGACTTCCTTTTGCCAGCTTACCTATGAAAGGTAAAAGTGGCAAAAGTAAAATTCTAGGGGTTAAAGACACTAGGCTCATGGGAATGAATTTATAAGCAAGCCTCACACCCACCTGGATCTGAGTAGCTGCCAGGGGGACAGGTGGTGGTGTTGTTTCTGTAATGTGAAGGGGGATCAGTACTTTTTTTTTAACACCTATCTCTGTTGATGCACTATATTGTACCAAAACACCTTCATGTGCAGAACACACAAAATACACAAACTGTTCGTATGCCCATTTAATGCTGAAACAAGCTGTTTGCCAAGCATCAAATGGTTCCTCCTTTGCAGCAAAAAACTAAAAATATGCATCGTTTTCATATTAAACATTTAGCTGCGTTTATACGTTCCACTCTAGTGGCTGTGATATTACTGTGGCTTAATATGGAGCCACAATTTTCATAGCAGAGCTGACACCTTCTGCCGGTGATGAGATGACCAAAGGTTAGGTAAATAGAGAGCTTTCTGCACCTGGAGGGGTTCAAAGATCAAGATCTGGGGCTAATAGAGGTGGCACATTATCATATAATTCATACAGACAGACGGACACACGCATATGTGCACACACACGCACACACACACAGAGAAGACTCCTTGACCTCGTCTGGAAGAGGCAGACAGCTTGGGTCGCTAGGCAACAGCAAGTGTCAGTGGATGGGGTGTCATGACAACATGAGTCGAGATAGATGGAGAGTCTGAGTGAGAAAGAACAAGACGAATGGTCGATAGATAGATAGATAGATAGATAGATAGATAGATAGATAGATAGATAGATAGATAGATAGATAGATAGATAGATAGATAGATAGATAGATAGATAGATAGATAGATAGATAGATAGATAGATAGATAGATGAGATGGTCATTGTTGTACATACTTACATTACTTATCACTTTTTAAATTGAAAATAAAATACATAAGTTCTGAAATGCAGGTTTTATATTGTAGACAAAATTGTGGGAAAGTGAAATCATCCAGATTCACCAACAGATAAGGCTTTTGTGGATTTCTTTGAGACAAATGTCGTTGAAATATAAGGATGCAGGTGAATGTTGGATATATATCAATGACTGATTATGTTTCAGGAAAGTTTGATGTCAAGTTTACATCAGAAGATAAATATGAAAGATCAGAAGTTCATTCACATTGGAAAATGTTTTGAAATTACGTCAGACTTGACTGACAACAGCAATTATCCACCACTCCTTGGTATGGCAAGCCCACCAAGCTTCGGGTTTCTTTTGATAGGACTGTAGCAACAGATTCTGTTGGTTAAACAGTATTTTTTTTTATCTTGTCAAAACCAAAAGCACAAGAGCAAAATTGTAGGATTACAAAGTGTGGTCATCTGCTCTAATTAAAACGGCAATCACTAGTGTGCCAGGCTAACTAACTTTTTACAGTAGTAACCTATTATTATGTCCAAGGCCAAGGAGCATATCTTTAAGTTTGTTGGGGATAAGGAGATTTTGCCTCAGTCTTCTAGGAAGATGTGATGTAAGTTTTTCAACCAACTCATGGCATTAGTATAGTAGTAATAGTACCAACTAGCGAGTTACAGAGGATAACATCTGCTGGCAACAGTTGTCATTCAGGAGGCACAATGCCGGTCACGGGCTAGAAATAATAATCTGCTTTTGTGTAAAAAGAAGAACCCGTTGTTTCAGAAATTACTAAGAATTTGGAGTGATAAAGTTTTAAAACGAGATCTTTTCTGTGCAATCTTTTCACGCTTGCAAAAATGGGTAGCTCTGTTTCAGCATGCACCACTTGACAACATACAGCAGCATTTCAGGAAATTATCAGCTCCAATTTGATCACCTCCTTCTGTTCAGACTCGCATCCTGTCTGAACACCTGTTTTACACTCTTCAAGGTACCAGCAGGTCCATGGGGTGGGACGCCATGGATGTGATAACAAGGAAACGTTACTGCCTCAGAAATATATCTTGAAATCAGCCTTCAGATACACAAATCAGTCTGTTTCACAGAACTTGTTGGGCAAAAGTGTTAAGAACACACCAAATCTTGCATCCTAGCTTGCATGAAAAAAACTGCAGTATGTAAAGACTTTATGAAGCCCAAAACATTAACTCTTGATAAACTGGCTGTTACTAGTAGTTTTCACATTTATATCAATGCATTTTAATACAAAAAAAAATAACAATAATAATAACAATTGAATTAAATGCTTTAGGTTCTTGAGATGTTGTCCTGTGAGATGATTGTTCCATCTGTGAATTTAGTGAAGTTGGAGATGGAGAAACAGTGATAATGGATAGATGGTGAATGAGTGTGAAAAATTGGATGGATGAACAAAGACACAAACAGAGGCACAGAGAGAGTGAAGGAGGGTGATAAAGAAGCGCTGCTGTTTGGCAGAGGAAGACATTACTTCTGACACCAATGTTAAATTAGCTTCCTCAGAGACAATCAGGGCTCTGTTCTGTTCACCAGGCTGTGTGTGTGTGTACGTGTGTGTGTATGTGTGTGTGTGTGTGTGTGTGCACGTCTCTTTACACCCCTGAACTTCATCATGCCTCCCCTATTCTCTTCTTTCCTATACCTTTCTCTCACGCCCCATCTCCCTCCTTGTCACCCTCCACCATGCTCTGTGCATCCCCCCTCCCCCCTACACTTTTCACACTCTGATATTCCCTATCCTTCCTTGTTATCTTTCCAAGTGCTGTGACTGAAAATGTGCTGCTATTTGTGTCATTTCCCCCAGCCTCTCGCGTGCCAAAGCTTTTGTCTCCCCAGTCAAACTTCTAACATTCGCTTTCCTCCTTGTTTTCAGCGTCCAAATACGTTCTTACGCCTACATCATGGACATTGGCTAGACAGGAAAATGTGACTAGACTATCCAGTTGATGTGTTAAAAGATTATATATCTGACTCATTATTTTTTCATAAAGTTGAAATGATGAACATGTTAGCAAACAGTTGCATATTTACACATCCATCCAATATAGTATACAACCTTTATTTATTCGGGTTATCTCATTGACATTGAGATCATAGCAGCATTAGCATTTATTGGGATTCGTGTCTGCCTGGTTAATGTAATATTCACTTTGCTTTTACAGTGGAGCATTTAGCAGCTTGAAGAGGCCGATATTATTCTCAGGGGTTGGTAGAGACTGAAAGAAGAGCTACTATGTTTACCTACTAGTAGCTAATTCTTCTATTTGGAGCTGAGCGGGAGGCGTACAATGCTGAAAATAGCTGCCTGCTGAAATACTGAAATAATATTGATACTAAAAGACACTAAACACTGGAAGTTTTTATATTTATCTGGTGAAAGTTGTTCACCTTGAATCTGAATTTATGATGTGTATGTACGAGCATGATGGACTTTTCAGTGAAGTATGAGACATATTTTTCAATTAGAAATATTTGCGTATTCGTAGGTTCTGGATTTTTCAATGGGGCAAAAGGAATAGCTATAAATTTCCTAATAATTAAACTTTTTGTGAAAACAACCCCAAATCAGACATAACTTATTACTCTACTTATTACTTATTATTTATTACTCTATCAAAGGAGAAAACTTGTCTTATGAGTAAAAAGTAAAATTACATTCAGTGTATGGCACTCACTTCAGCCAAATGTCTTAATGCTGCACTTAACATATAAATCTAACGCTTATGGATTACATTTATAAAAATGTGTGGGACGTGAGGAGCACCGAGAGCGGAACATTTACATTACAAGAACACTATCTTACAGCCAATGTCATCCAGCTTTCACACAGTGGAAACGTTTCCTGGAGCCACAGTCTCAACATAACCAAACACAAGCTGGCCAAATTAGGCACAACATCAACAAGTGATTCTCTCTGAGCCTGGGCCTTTAAGGTTTCACTGCGCTGTGCGGCCATCAGGCGCGGGTGAACTAAAGGGAACATTAATGAACATTAGGAGAGAAAGGCCTGTTCTTCCACGGGAACAGTCCTGTGTTTGTGAGGTCACAGAAGTTACCGTGGTTACTCCCAGGAGGGAGCAAAGACCGTGCGTTTGTTAATTGTTTCTCGGTGGGGAAATGAGATTAGTGGCTGAATAGTGATGTGAGAGAGTTTTCAAAGAGCCATGCTGCATTAAGTTTGAATCCGCTAGCACTCTATGCTATCCTGTGGGTCCTAGGGTCCTGTGCAGCACTACAAACTAGTTTCATAATGCACATTTTACTGATGTCTCAGTGAAGAAGGGTGTGTAAATCCCCATGAAGCTCATCAATCAATTACTGTGACTCATTTATATCATTATGCCTAAATATATAATTGGAGGGGATAAAGAATGTGATACAGGACTTGCGTTATACTTTAGCTGTTCCCATCACTAAACATTTACTAACAAAATTAAATATTAAATTAATTGGTGTACATTAAAACAGGGACAGAGACAGACTGAGAGTTTCCCGTCAGCTCAGTATATACAAGGATAAGCAATGACCCTGAAGAGGATTAAACTGCAAGAGAAAATTGTGAAAAAAAAAAAAATGTTCTGTTTAGGAAAGATAGGGAGGTCAGCTATACAACACCGCCCCTATAGAGGAATTTACTCACAGACATTTCAGCGTAGCAGCTGATTTCAGACCAACAATTCCTCATCCATGACAAAATAGGTTTTCTGTCAGTGCCTAATAAAATGAACATGTCATAGTTTTTCTAATGTACTACCTTTATTGATAAATTCAGGCAAATAAAACTACTTGATTTAGTTTAAATCAAGGACTGCCTAATATATTTGGCTGACAGAAAGAAAGATTGACTTTTGAGACAGGATGCAAACCATAGTCAATACTTTTGATGACTCTTTGTAAGATGTATCAACCTCCGTCCATATTTGCTAATCAGAGAAGACAGTCACTATTCACATAAGGGAAAATATTTGTTTGTCTGGAAAGCAGGAAAAGCCAATTATTTAGCTTTTCTAGTGATGATAGTGTCTTACAGACATGTGAGCTAAAGGTGACGGTTCACTCAAATTACAAGAAGGCAAACAGCCATGGTAGTGGCTCAGTGACTCTTTGGTACAGTAGTGACTTGAGCTAAATGCTGATGTTAGCATGCTAACATGCTCACAATGAAACTGCTAACATTATCATTGCATGGGCAAAATGTTTACTGTGTTCATCATCTTAGTTTTGTGTGTTACCTAACATTTGCTTGTTACAAAGTTATTAAATACAGCCAAAGCTAATAGAAATAGAAATAGAAAGAAAATCTGTCCCAATGATGGTGCTGAATGAAAAGTAAATGGATCACCAAAGTTCTTCAAATTCATCCTGAAGAGAAACCTTGACATGTGTGCCAACAACTGAACAACTGAAATGACAACCCTATGGTGGCGCCAGAGGAAAAGTCAGAAAAGGGGATCAGAATTAGAATAGAAGACTTTATTTATCCTAGTGGGAAATTTGGTGATCGCTAAAGTAAGTAGGATTCATCCTCTGGGGATCATGAATGTCAGTAAAAAAAAAAATTCAATCCATCCAATAGCTGTTGGACCTACCAGACTGTCCA
Organism: Scortum barcoo; assembly: GCA_023238725.1. Classification (NCBI taxonomy): domain Eukaryota; kingdom Metazoa; phylum Chordata; class Actinopteri; order Centrarchiformes; family Terapontidae; genus Scortum; species Scortum barcoo. The sequence goes on from CM041537.1 coordinate 12,586,894, forward strand.
CAGAGCCACACTTGCTATAAAGCACATCCCACTGGTATCCAGTCATTCAGATAGTTTGGATTTTATTTGCCAAGTCCTAAGATATCTCTCAGATTTATGCCATTATGTCAATACAATCAATACAATCAATCAACATTCAATTAATTAGGACTACTTTATATTGAATAAATAGTTGAAAATTGGTCATAGTTTGTTCTCTGGATTCTAAAGGGGAGTGTTTTAGGTTTTTAAATGGAATTTTTCAAATGTGCTTTGGCTTCAACAAACAAATTTAAATCAACTCCCACTCACTATGCCACTCTACTAATGTGTAGATCTAATCTAACTTAATAGTTTGAGTTAGAAAGGTAAAAAATATTGAATGTTAAAGTAACACCTGTATTGTAATGTAGCTGTTCTTTGTTAATCCCCACCAAACAGTAGGCAGGAATGCAGTCTGTGAAGTGAACAATGAATTTAGGCATGAGAAGATTTCATATCTACTTTTAGGACGTTAATCCATGATTCATCCTGCTCCACTGTTTGCCTCTCAGAGGGGAAAGAAAACAGTGGAGCTGACACATAATTTCATTACAAAGTCACTGAGATGATGAAAATCAGGTAGATGAGGGGTAACAAAAGAGATGTTTGGTTTCATTAGAGAAGATACAAAGTCACCTTGTGACATATCACGGTAATCTCTTGTAAATGGGAAAGCCTATTCTGCTCATTGTAATTCTGTGATTTAATTCATTGATGAAGTGGAAATTAAACTGTAAGCTGGATCAAGAGATTGACAAATTATCAGTTGCCTTCAAGGTTTGTGTGATATAAGATGTGTGTATGTATACCATAGGCATATTTGTTGTGTCTCTCCACATTTCCTGTTTGTACCAGTAGTGTCTGTCTCTCCAATAAGGGTGAATTTGAAAAAAAAAAAACCTAAAAAAGTGAGCTGACAACATGGGGACACTGAATGGTGTAGTGACCATGAAATTGATGTGAATCAAAAGCTGTAGCAGTCACAGTCACCACATCGTAGCCTGATTGAACGCCTATTGGAGATTTTGGACTGACTTGTCAGACAGCGCTTTCCAACACCGTCAACAAAACACCAAATGAGGGAATTTCATGTCAAAGGCTGGTTCATCCCTCCAGTCAGACACTTGATGGCTGGAGGGATCAAAGCTTCTGGCGGCTAGAAAAACAGTTCACTAAGATGCTTCATGCTGTTTGTTTTTACTTGAACTTGTTAGCCATCCACATGTGTATTGTATGTTTATGCCCACTTTTCCTTCAGGTGTGGGTGGATGCAGGAACCCAAATCTTTTTCTCCTATGCTATCTGCTTGGGCTGTCTCACTGCTCTGGGAAGTTACAATGCCTACAACAATAATTGCTACAGGTAAGATAAGAATGTGGATACTAGTGTATGTATGAATGGATGATAATGGATGGCATCAAAAGAAAAACAAGCTAACTGTTGTCTTTCATATTACTGTATACTTGTCAAATATATATAAGAATGTAGGTAAATTCATTCAAAGATTCAAAGAATGGATTGGCACATTCTGTATCATTTAATTTTCCATTCATCACACTTATTCGGGTCTGTTCATGAGACCGTATAAGAAAGTCTGTATTGCCTCTACTGTAAGGTCTGGTAAGAGCTCTAACAGTAAGTGCGATCTCCTCCTTGGTCTCTCTGTGTTGCTCCTCAGGGACTGCATCATGCTGTGTTGCCTGAACAGCGGCACCAGTTTTGTAGCAGGTTTTGCCATCTTCTCTGTGCTCGGCTTCATGGCCTACGAACAAAACGTCCCCATCGAGGCTGTGGCAGAATCTGGTGAGACAATGACAATCGTGAATAAGTCCCAACATCCAGAATTGTAACGCTGCCATACACCAAAAAGCAAATACTGTAGACCAGCCCGTCGGAGGCTCTGCGCTTCCATCCGTCATGTTGTGCTGAAATGGATAAACCAGTTATATAACTCCACACTCTTCACTTAGGCTCTTAGACCACTGTATTATTATTTATTCAAGTCAGTATGAATGATTTAGTGAAAGTGACAGAGCGAGACATTTGAAATGTTTGTCTTAGAGCATGGTGAGGACAGACCTTAATGTTTTAAATAATGGGTTCCTAAGCGGCTGCCACCAAGTGTAGGTGTTAAATAACACAAGGGCATGCTGCCTCTTATCCTGAACCAATTAGTCTTATTTCACAGCAGGATCTAATGTCATCTCATCTCATTAAGGTCCCCTTAGACGAGGCATTGGCACACTTTTGCTTACTCATTTCCGCTGTCTTTTTTGATAATGTGTTAAATTGAATATGCCTGTTTATGCCACAGTCGTTTGCCAGTGAGCATGAAAATCATGAGCTTTAATCTTACCTACTCTAATAAGACTCCTGTTTGTGATTTTTTTCTTTTTTGTGATGCAGGTCCTGGTCTTGCATTCATTGCATACCCCAAGGCTGTAACCATGATGCCTCTGTCTCCACTCTGGGCCTGCCTCTTCTTCATGATGCTCATCTTCCTCGGTCTGGACAGTCAAGTGAGAAAACTGAGATTATAGAGAGTGTTTCATTTTCTAAAGAAATGTACAGGTTGGACCTTTTGTTAAAGATGGCAAGTGTATTTAAGCATGATATGAGCTCATAATCACAATATACATTCCTTAGCAACTACATAATAAATGTTTTCTTAATATACCATTGCATTGTCATCTTCATATTAATGACTAAACAAGGCTTTGAGAAAAGATTGTCCCACGTTCGATAAGCAACATGTTTTCTGTTTTGCAGTTTGTTTGTGTGGAGAGTTTGGTGACAGCTGTGGTGGACATGTACCCAGAGACCTTTAGGAGAGGCTACCGCAGAGAGCTGCTAATTCTGGGCATGTCTATAGTCTCCTTCCTCATTGGACTCATCATGTGTACAGAGGTAAGATTCAGCTGTATTAGATCAAGGAAACATATCAAAATGATCCAAAATGAATGGGCTACTAAAAACACCATAGCTAAAGTGACTTTTTTATAATAAAGAACAGTTAATTATTGGGTAACCGGTAAGAAATGTGTACATATTTGTGAAAAACAAAAGGAAGAAACCAAATAAAAATAGTGAAACCCCACCAAACTACACAAAATCACTGAAAGTAACTATTTTTGGAAGTACTATTATAGCAAATATATTGTGGTGGCTTTAGTTACGTAATAGATATATTTACCTACAAGACATAGAATATGATTTATATTATGTGAATGTTTTTATTTTTATGTAGTCAATAGCTATCATTATCATCATCACCAGCATCACCTTTACTATCATCACCATAATTGCCATCATCATCATCATCATCATCACCATCATCACTTTCATCATCACCACCACCAGTCTACAAATCTGAGATGAAACCCAGCCAGGTACACTATGGTTGAATGCTTAACAATCCATGTGATAGTAGAAATGTGGATCTATGAGATTAAAATAATTCAATCATTTGACAGAGAGTTTATTATGTGATCTATTGCCTTCAGTGGTTCAGCATTTATGAAATGACCCAGAGATCTGTTTCAGTGGACACTATGTTTTTAATCCTCTGTGGTCAAGTTATCCATCTAAAAGCTGTATTCATGTCACCAGCTCTGCCATGCTTTTAAGACCTTTCATCTTTATGTCATAATAATGGAAGAGAATCTGGTTTCTCACACTATCAAGAAGGTCTTTCAACCACTAAAAGCTTTTGATGTATCCATATGCACTGCATCCATTTGCCCCCACCACAAAGCATACTGCACTGTTCTCTAGTGGACCATAATGGCTATGAAACAGGGGGAAAGAATTTAATGCAATATTAAAGTACTTTTTTTCTCTATTTTTTATCTGTTATAGACTACTGCATTGTCCAGTGACTTGGCCTCTGTTTGTCATTCCCTGTCGTCTCTAAAAATTGCTAATTTTTCCATCTGCTTTCACTTGTATTTCAGCAGTACCTGCACTCTAGAGACTTTAGTCTTTTCTGCTGCCACAGAGCGATCATGAATAAAGTGTCACAAGAAGCCAAGAGTGGGATTAAATCAGAGTTCAAAAGGTCTCGTGGGAGTGTGGTTCAGTACCTGCCTGAAAGATGGGCATAAAGACATTTTGATGATATTCTTAGCTGTTTACAAGTAGTTTAGAGCTGTGATGTAACCCCACTCTCAGATTTCATTTATGATGACCTTTTTAGTTGAAGCAGAACAGATGTCTTGAGTGGAGGTAGGGTAGGTAGAGAGGATGATAAAATGTGAGCACAGGCATAGTTGGACATTTTTTAGAAATGGTCTTTTTCTTGCTGAGAATTCAATGAGAAAAATGGTAGGCTTACATTCTCAAAGCTCCAGCCAGCAGACGGCTAGCTTAGCACAAAGAATGGAAACAGTGGGAAGCATTTAAGTCTTGTTGTCATGGTAAGATAAAATTGTACGAATGACATGTATAGATATAGCGACAGCCAGTAGAGATGTTGCGATTATTTTTTCCCCTTTAGCAGAGGCATGCCAACTAATTTACCCTGTTCTCACATAATCCAGAGGCCTACAATGACGAAAAACAATAATGCTGTTTCCTGAAGTAGGTGCTACAATACATTACTTTGATGTTTTCTGCATAAATGTTTTATTCATACCACAATCCCACATTATAATCCCGCATGGAACCTCTTGAGGCAATGAACTGGTGATAATTTTGGCACAAATCCTGATTTTCAGTGAGGTGAAAGAAAAATCAGTTGCTCTTTACGTTGTTTTATCATGACAGCCAAATCAAGCAAACCTGAATCATTTCATATTTGATGTGATCTAACTAAGTCTGATGCTCATATTGTAGCTGTGACAGAAAACTGACACCTGTCTCATCCTGTCAGGGAGGGATGTACGTCTTCCAGCTGTTTGACTCTTATGCTGCCAGCGGGATGTGTTTGCTGTTTGTGGCCATATTTGAGTCCATATGTATCGGCTGGGTGTATGGTAAGTGAAGTGTCTAATTTTGATAGATAACTAGAGTTCGTGTCTTACTGTTGTCTCTATAGAGAACAGTAGTCCTCTATCAACTTAGCAACTGTCATACATTTCAGCATTGTGTGTCATGCTGTTACCGTCCCTGCTGAAATTATATTTCTTCTCTGCCCTCTGCTGGAGAATGTGATCAAACACACACATCATTCACTTAATCTCATACAAGGCATACAAATGTTGTTACTGAGGTATTAAAAACAATATTGTGGTACTACAGTGGTGTAAAATGTTGCAATTCTGCCTCTTTCTTAAACAAACACAATGCCTATTTAATATGCTGTCCTCCAATGGACATTTTATACCTTACTCTAACTAAAGAGAAATCATATTGGGATTTTATTTCTGGGTTTAAATATCATCACATTTATGCTACTGCCTGCTTAATTTAAGCAGACAATTTGACAACAAGCCCCAATTATATGTATTTAGAAAAGGATATTTCACATGCAGCCATGCAGAATGATTTTGTCTCTGTTCAAAGAAAGTTTCAAACAACATTTTATCCACATCAAATCAAAAGCTCTGTTCAGATGGCCGGATACTGTCAAAATACCTTAGTCATGTCATTATTTTGATGTTGCATGCGAGAACTGTGAGTGACACTTATTTGCATTTCAGGTAGTGACAGATTCTACCTAAATATTGAGGACATGATTGGCTACAAACCTATCTTCTTCATCAAGTGGTGCTGGATGATCCTGACCCCAGGCATCTGCGCTGTGAGTCTCACTGCAGACACAAAATCAAGAGCAGCAGAAGCATCGATGACAGCAAACAACATCATGTAGATGAAGGGCAGACACATTCAGAAGATACTCGTTTCTCTTTCAGATCTTTCATATGGATTCCTAAAAATTAGTTTTTTCCGGTTCAAGATAATTTCTCACTTTGAGTGAGTTGTATCTTGTCATTTTTTCCCCAAAGAGCCAGTTATGCTAGACCTTACTGTTTTGAGATTTAGGTTTTAAATAGTTCCTTATAAAAAGTAAGAACACTGGAAAAAGCTGCATATCTAGTTTTGACTGATACCTGAATTTAGGAGAAAGAATAAACAAGTTAGACATTTATTCATGTAACAATTAGTTTTGATAATTTTCCAATGAATTATACTCTATTGTGTGTTGCCTTACTTTTACTAGATCTGTATTTACTGTATCAACTCTGAATTTAAAGTACGTGACCTTTATTTTTTAGGGAGAGGAGGCATTTCTTCATGACAATTTAAATCCCAGTCATTTAACAGTCATTTCTGTCTGCTGCAGGGAATTTTCCTGTTTTTCCTGATTAAGTACAAACCTTTGAAGTACAACAACGTGTACACCTACCCTGACTGGGGCTACGGTATTGGCTGGTTCATGGCCATGTCCTCGATGGTCTGCATCCCTCTGGGGATTATCTGGATGATCTGGAAGACTCCTGGCACCTTCTCTGAGGTAAAATACACATGATCATTAAGTAGCTTCCAACTTAACCCAGTAACTATGTACAAATATGTTTTATATGGTTTGCACAGACAGTTGACAGATACAATGATCATATAAAGTATTATTTCCATTTGTGTTTGCAAATGAGCAACTTCCTCCAGCGTAACAGTTTAATTACATAGTGAAGCTTGGTTTTCAACTTATCTAGTAGATCATTTTCCCAAATCTAACCCTGTGGCAGAAACTGTCAAAATGCACTGAGGACGTTTACACCCTAGTCAAGACATCATTTGAAATCAGGCTCTGGACATACTTTCTGCATTACAGACTGTAAATTAGGTACCAACAAGCACCCATGACTTACAAATAAAATATAATACTAAGCCAATATTCATTATAGCACCACTGAGCAGATCTGTCCTTGTTCAAAACAACAATGGACTGAGGGACCAGATGTTGTTATAGAGTGAATGGAGTACAGTAATATAGTAATAAAGGCTGTAAAAGCAGAATCATTTTTATGGCCGTTATTCAAGGGAGAGCTGTTTTTGCACTGGGAAAAGGTTATACCTGCATCTCCAGTGTCCCTTATAATGAAGGAAGCGAGTGAAACGAATGCAGCTGTTGTTCCACAGGCGTTGTGTCACACTTGGATGACCTCCTATCTTTGCTCAAAGGAGGATCAAATGAACAAATTTTTTCAGGTTTCTGATGTGAGATGATCAGTTGTGGCCTCTGGCCTTTGGCAGACCTGAGGCATGATGAAATGCGGAGGAATGATATCAGTGATGTGTTGATCATGACTTGAATGAAATCCACAGGGTGTATAAGTGGTAGACTAGGATAGTGTAGAAATATTAGTGTAGTGACTAATTATATAATAGTGATTTATATGATATTGATTCTCTCTCTCTCTCTGTGCTCTTTGCAGAGAATGAAAAAGCTGACGACTCCCAGCCCAGACCTGAAAATGAGGGGGAAGCTCGCCGCCCTCAGTCCTTACGCTGCCAATGATGCAAAACTCAAGGTTGATGGGAAAATATCCACCATCTCAGAGAAGGAGACGCATTTCTAACTGATCGCTAGACTGACCGACTCAGCTGCCTGCTGCCTTCACACTAAGTCCAACAAACGAAAACTGCAGCAAACAACAACAACATTATCCACCACTACACAAAACAGGAAATGAAAAAAATGACTTGGAGTGTTATTTTTGTTTTGTAAAAAAAAAAAGGAAAAAAAAGGGAACGCTATCACATGATTATATAGTCTGCTTCTGTTGGGCACAAACTTTGATAACACATGTTGTTTTCAGTTAACTTTGTGACTAAAGCAGCTGTTTCTTTCTTTTCTAACCATTAATAATTTAAAATCTGTTTGATGACATACAATATGTGGTTAAAACTTGTCCTGGTACCGTGTCAGCACTGGTCACACTAGTGTATGGGCCTTTAGAGCAATACCAATGTGTTGTGTTGTGAAAGGCTTACACTGTACATTTATTGGCAAAGTGCTGTGCCTCTCTATTAGGTACTAGGTACCCAAATGTGACTATCTAAGATGTAGCAGCTTGGGGACCAGTCTACATAGTTTTGTGTGTTGAGAGAGGATACTGCAGTATGTGCTAGTACTGAGGCTATAGGAGGGCATACCCTGAATACTCCTGCAAGTAAAACTTTGTATGTAAACAGTTTCATCATTGAAATCGTGGATATCACCTGAGCCAGCTGTGACTTTGAGAACTGTGGAACATTTTTAGGCCTTCGGTGATTCTTATGTACTTGAATTCAAAGTTGTCGCTGAGCAACACAAGCAAAAAAACTCAGATATTATGAGATTATTGATTACCGCGTGAGGATATGTTGTGTCCTTGAGGGGTTTGATGATTTCCATGGCGCCGCTTACTTTAAATAGACGTCTATGCTCGGGAGGTTTACAGTAATACTGAAGAGCAAATAAATAGACCACCACGGTTCTAAAAGTCTGTAAAACCATTCCCAGCAGTTTTTTAGAAATCTCCCATCTTGAGCAACAAATCTTCACATGGCTACAAGCAGCAGTGAGCGACTTGCAGGCTGAGTCTAAAAACACACCTCTCTTTCCTCTAGCTGCCCTCCTATAAGTCGTGGGTATCTGTCATTTCACAGTAATTATGCTGAGCCTAACACAGAGTGACAGACAGACGTGCTTCCACCCCTGCATTTTTATTTCCCGCTCCGCCTGTAGAGGAGTAGATGGACGCCCATCAGATGAGCATTTCAAAACCCATCTGTCTTCTTATCCCCCCTCGTTTATTCATTCTTTCTTCTTGTCCCCTTCTCTCTTCTCTCCCGCTGTCCTTCCTTCTCATCTTCAACCTCTGCTTGTCTGCCTCTTTTAGTGTGTTTTTTTTCCACTTCTGTCTTTGGCTTCTTTTCATAACGTCGAGGGCTTGAGTAATAACACTGGTCTTGTATGAATCTGCGATGCTGCTGAGAGCTTTGCGTTTCGTCACAGACCTGCACCAGTGATAGTCTTGCTATTGATTAGTATTTCTGTGACCTTCCTTCTGACATTGCCGAGCATTAAAGCTCACCGAAAGAAATGGGTCTTTTAATTTTGCCTTCTGAGCCACCACAAGGGTGAGAGCACAGTCTGTTCCTGTCATCCACTTAATTGTGTTAAGAGTCAATGAGCTGGTCTCATTGCTCGGATCAATCCCAGTCCATTACTGCCTCATCCAGTCAGCAGTCGAATTACTCGTCGAGTTGTCCTACCTCCCTTCCTTGCTTTGTCGACTTTCTTGCTTCCCTTCTTCTCTTCCCTCTGCCCTTGTTTCCTGATGAAAATGCAATCAGAGGAAAGCATCTGAGGGGATAAAACTCAAATGTCTCTCTTTACAGTTTTTCAGGAGGAGGCAAAGAAAGCAAGGGAAGAAATGAGGAATTGATGAGCTGAGGAAGTGTGCGATCGAGGAAGTAATGAGGGAAATCGAGGAAGTGATTAGTGACTGAAGCCCCTCCTGTCTAAGCTGTGACATCCTCTTAAACATGTGATTGGTCCCTATGGTGTGGTTGCATTATGACATTATCACCTCCTCACTGATGTTTGTGCAAGCTAATAGTCGTGTGCATCGGAAATTATAGCCTGCTGTTTAACACTGATCATGTCGATGTATATTTTTACATCTCTATCTAGAAATCTGTGGTCTATTTCTTGAGATGAAAAATGTTTTAAAAGAATTGCTGTATTAAAAAGAACCCATCCTTTGTTTTGACTTTTGATATGCCGCTCAAAAGATCTTGTTATAGAAATATAATGAAAGGTGTTTTACTGTTCTGTACTGTTCTACACACATTTTGGTATTCACAGGACACATGAACTGTCTGCTTACTCATTTTTAAGAATAAATATTGTAAAGGAATGCGAAGCGTAGACTCTGGCCTTTTTATTGAACTTAATCTCAATTCAGCACTGCAGCTGCCCTGAAAAAAATAAAAAGAAAATACTTTTAGATACTGACATTTCCACCAAGTCTCTGAAAGAATTCAATGCTTCAATTTGTGATGATGCTTTGTAGATAAAACACTAGAATCAGATAATCTAAGATGGCATTTTAGTAAGTCTGATAGAGTGACTGGATCATTTTCAGCAGAGAAACTTAAATGTTTTACTTACTATACATGCATGTTGCACCAGGTTTTAAAGGACAAATGACTAAATGGAATATTTGAAAAATAATGACTCACTAAAAGCTTGTTTTTAAACATCAATTTTCATATTAAATGCATTAAACAAGAATATGAAATTGGTTACTGGCAATTGTTTGTGTTTACAATAACCATATGACCATATGGTCGATGATTATGTAGGCTAATAGATATACACCTCACAGAAAACATCTAAATGAAAAAAATATCAAACATATTAAACCCCTACACACATAGTCACAGCTTGGACTTCATAATTATCTTCCTCATTGTCATATTATTTCTGTTGTGCCTTTCAGTCACTTTCCTTGTTATTTACACAAAGAGTTGTGTAACATTACAAAATTCCCAGCAGAGCTCCACCCCATTTCCACCTGACTAAAGGACTAATCAGCAAGAAAAAGTCCTTTTTTTGACATGTTGCAAAACACAGTAGCAAAAAAACATACATGTATATGAATGATGGCTGGATTCCATTTTGCTGCTTTAGTTTCAGGGTCCTTGTATTGTGCGCGCTCACTCACTGTCCTGACTTACTGGGACACTAGAATAAAACTGCGCCATCATTGATGTTATTAGTAACACCAGTGATGTGGAAATTTGCTGATAGGAATATGTCATTTCTGCTACCTCAAAAAATTCATATGCATTTGCAGAGCTATGTATGTGACAGCACTATATGACAAAATGACAATATTATCAACAGCATCTCTCATTCTTTCTCCTTAATCTCTGCATCTCTACTGTCACCATCAAATGAAGGCAAAATGCTGAAAGTGTCTGCAAACAGCATCTTTTTCATTTTTTCTTTCTCTGATCTTATTATATGATTTGTTTGAGGGACCTCCACATCGCTGTAGTCAAAATCCCTTACCAATGTGTTTGTGGGCCTCTGGTTGTTTCAGTATGTGTTTTTTTTTTTAGCACGTTTTTGTGTGCGTGAGAGAGAGAGTGTGTGTGTGTGTGTGTGTGTGTGTGTGTGTGTGTGTGTGTGTGCAGTCATGTGCATAGATCCAACTGTCACACTTCAGAAATCAGCTTTACTTTCTTTGATTTGGAGGTGACATCTTGACTTGATCCGGTAGTGTGAAGTAAATCTTCTTTTGTTGTTGTGTCACATTGCTGCTGTACGAAAACTTCTGAGGACACTCTATGAGCTGCAAAAGTTTCTGGACTCATCATCCAAGCAAACCCATTGAGAGAGTAATGTGAAGGTTAAATGGCTGTCAGTGGGAAAATCAGTCTCTCTCAGTGCTGTAAAATGACTTCTTGCTTTTCTCTTTTTTCTTTTTGGAGATAAGCTTTGATCTAAAACCTTAATCTAAAACAGTTCTGTTGGCTGACAGGCACACACTGTATACATTATGAATAAAATTTCCCAAGGCAGGTTTGTTTTATTCCAGTTCTGTCAATGTTTATTAGGCACATCCACTGTCAATTTTAGATGGATTTTTTTCCTGGAGGCTGCAGATCGACCAGTACAGTGCACCAGGTAGAAAGATCGGAGGATTAAAGAAATGACTAACCATTCAATTTTTAATCTTCTTTATCAATATCTTTAATCTTTTAAATAGCATTGATCATTTGTGGCCACTGGGGGGGGGGCAGAAAACATAAAAAGGAGTTTATGACTAAACCGCATTTGATTAATTTGTAATTTGTTGTATGTTTCATGTATTGTATTATGCTTCATGCACCTCATGTCCTGAAGTTAATGTTTCAACATTATCTTTCATTTGATGTTAATTATCAGCTAGTTGCCGAGCTGTCTGATGTTTGGCAACAACGGTCCAGATGAGATGGCAGCCAATGAGAGTGGTTCAAAGACAACGATACAAGACAAAGCAAATGTGCAGACCATAATAATTCAATAAAATAAGGTAATAATAATGATGATTATCAATGATTTTGGTATTAAATTACCTTTTCTCATTCCACAGAGTAATTTGTTTCATGATAATATCAAAAATATCGATAAGGTTGAAGACATGATTGTGTACAAAGAGACAAACAGAAGTGGACAAACAGATAAACAGATCGCAGCCTTTCAGCCAGTGACAGCAGCACCGAGAGAAACAATCATGTGCAGTAATTTGGCAGCAAGAGCAGGACAGGTGACAGGGAGGCAATCAAGATAAGGGAAAAGCAAACACACACATGCTGCTGTATCAATACAGTGACAATTGTACTGTGGGAACAGCACAAACAGGCAGCCTAGCATAGACGCAGTTACAAAAGTGATGGGGAGACAGACTGATGCCATGTGACAGATGAGGAAATACGAGATAGCAGATAGAGGAGCAGTCAGTAAGGGAGAAAAGCTACATTCTTCCCTGTGGTTATGGAGAAGGCATAACAGATTATATGACTCACGCACAGAGTTCTGGGGCAGTGCTTCAGGACAGAGCCAAGATAGAAACACAACGCACCATGGCCAAAAGTCTGCCTTGCCTAAAGATGATAGCAACCCAGATTTTTATCCTGATCTTTTGATAGGGAGCGAGAAAGAGAAATAGATGTGCAAGTAAATCACTTGACTGTAAACGCATTGAGGAATATTACATGATATCCTGTTGTTACAGAGCACTGGATTTGTTAATGCCCCTCACTTCTTGTATTTTTAATGTTATTTCATCCTCATCTTTTGGAGAGAATGACCCACTTAGACAGATTTACTTCATTTAATAGCAACTCAAGCTGTCATTAGAGTCAGCTCAATTTAGTTTTTCTTGGCAAACAGACATTAATGTATTATTTCATGACATTTGTGCCAAATCTGACCGAAGAACAAACTTCCTGTGTGGAATAGTCTCCAGGTACTTCTACAAATCTCTGCTGACATAATGGCTTTGCGAGTATGCGTGTGTTGTTCTTGGGTTTTAATCTGATGCAAATGATATCCTGCACTGCTGATAAGCACCCAGAGGCAGGACACATGGGCAGCCAAATGATTATGAGAGGGAAGGAAGTACTGTAATAGATAAAAACTGAAAGGCAGGGAGCAAACTGAGAGGATGAATGAGCCGTGGGGCCAAATAAAATACAGAAGGGAGACAGAAAAGAGACAAGGAACAGGGAAAGTAGAAATAAGTGTGTGTTAAAATTGATAGCTGGAATATAATAATAATCACATATAATTTAATGAAGATGTAGCCGAATCCCAAATTATATATGAATACTCCGCTGTGCTCAGTTTTTGTGTAATCCTTTCAAAGTTTGCCAAGCCAGCAGAAAATTCTAATAAGGGTCAATTAATTATTGAGACCATTATAAGACTATTGTGAGATCAAAAGAGCGAGACAACATGATTAAGAATAGCCTAGAATGTGCAGGATGACAGCAGGAGTTCACAGAACATCCCATATAGTGCTTTTATTAAACTATGGCTCAGAGCCTAAAATCAGACAGGGGTCGTGTTATTGGTTCTGTGCTTTAAAAAAAAACATCTCCTTCCACGCTAAATTTAATCAGTTTTTGTTCCCTTTTGATCCCCTGCTGGTGTGACATGAGGCAGGAGTTATTTCTGTTATTTCAGCAGGGGGCAGCATATTCCTAAGTACCGTGACTGAATAAGCTTCAACGTCAGGTGAAAATAGTATGGTGCATGTGTGTATTTCCGTTACTTTTGCATGTATGTGTGCTAATGCTTCTGCGTGTGGCTGCATATGTTTTTCTAAGTGGGTGTGTGTATGTGCGCACATGTATTTTTGTGTGTTTGCAATGCATGCATTCTGCCTAGAGCAATGTGTTTATGTCTGCATTCTGCCTAGAGCAATGTGTTTATGTCTTTGAGCAGCATGTGTGCCTGTATGTCTCTCTGTCATTATTGTTAAATTAATGGTTTGCATGCTCACAGTGCCTGACATGGCATCGTGTAATATCAGGTAAAATTCAGCCTTGCACGCTCGATGCAGACAGCCTTCTCTCTCCCCTGCAAGGAAAATTAAATACAATGAGCTCAGTGTCAATGTGAGTATGTCTTTGCACATGCATGTCATGAATGTGTGTGTTTGTCCCCTTCACTGAGAGTCTGAATCGTGCTTATCACAGGGTTTTATAGAGATAGAGTAATAGAGTGGGATGGATGGAGAGTGGATGACCAATATTGGGAAATATACGGCTGAGCTAAAACGACAAAAATGAGAGGGGAGAGAAGGATGGTAGAAGGAAATGGAGAGAGGAGGGGCATGAGTGAGAGTAATCTGGTGTGTAATGAAAGGAGGCAACACAAAGAAAATGGTTTCTGTACCTGGTGGGAGAGAGAGTAGAAAGGCTGGACAGGAAGCTCGAAGGTCAAAAAGGGTAATAATGTCCATTGTCCTTCATATGAAATCACCAGACAATGCTCAAAATACCAGATGATGCGAATACCACAAATACCATCAAATGTGTATATACATGCTATCCATTTTGGGAAATAAGAATCATTTTCTTATTATTTAATTGAATCATTTTATTATAAGCCTTTCAAACACACCATCATTTCCGTTTGGTCAATATCTTATTTTGAAAAAAAAAAAAAAAAACAGTCAGCAGAAAATGAAGAGGTGCACAGCGGAACATGGCAGTCCCTCTCTATACTCCCACTCAGAAATGAAAGTGTGACATGAGAGAATTAAAATCAGACCTCAAGTACTTCAGGAAAAAAATGACCTTAAAAGAAAGCGATTCCATTGTTATTACCTGGGTCTTCCTGCATGCCTGCAACATAAAATAGTCTGAATAAAATGAATACGTACCAGTAGATTAATCAACTAGGTCAAAATTAAAATACCAGGAAGTGTTCCGAAAGCAACATATCACAGGAAATGTCAAGATAGATAACGCAGTAAAAATACCTCAAGCTCCTCAGTGACACAGGTTTTCAAAAGATGTTTTCATCAAACATTCCTCGTGTTCCTGTGACTTTGGATTCCCCTAAATGTTTGTTTGTTATTCAAGATAAAATCAACATTTTATAGCTCTTGTTTTCACCTTATTCAGTCCCTTCACGACTTCCTCACCTGACCATTTTCCTATGGTATACCTTTGGCGGGGGGGTCCACATGCTGACATATGATGATAATAATAATTGGATTATGTAAGGTGCCTTCATTTTCACCACAGGATGGTTAGTTTTTAGATTTTCTGTTGAGCTCATAGTTTCAGGTTTTCATTTGAGATTCGCACTGGCTACAAAATATCCCAGGATATAACATACCTGAGAAAATACATCCCTGAAGATTTCAGTGATTTTCTTTGTCATTTACTTATTTTTTAATCTACATTAAAAGAAAGAGAAAGGGAGAAATTAGGCATTTTTCATGAACCATGTCTTCATTTCAACAGGTTCAATCATTTCCACTCTACAGTATATAACTCTCACTTGGAGGCTACCATAAAACACATGAATCTCCCCCATCATATTTCTTGGTATCCCATAATGAGTCAGGAGCGCGTCTCGGTCAATCATATTTGTTACATCTCAGTGCCCCACTGTATTTTTATATGTTGCTGTCTGTCACATAATCTTGCTTGTTTGTCCCACATTGTTTGTCAATGACATATTTCATCCTATGGGTGTATTTTAAATGACATCAGTGTGGTGGTCACCACATAGGAACTTAATAGCAACAAAAAAATTTACACAAATGGATTTTTGTTGTCATATTTAACAAATCAGAAGAAAAGAACAAGGGAAAAGTTGAATTATGCTACACCTCTTGTATTTATATTTAAAAAGGCAAGCAAATAAACAAATAAATCAGTCATCCAATCACTCTGTAGTTACACCATTTCAATTTTATTGCTATTAAAAAACACCACGCATGCTCTGAACACTGAACACAGCAAAGTGTATGTTCAGACACAATGTGTTGCAAAATTGAATGCACATACATACTTGCAGTGTGGAAGCATGTAAAAAAAAACTCTAACATAATCTACTGGATTCATTCAAGTAATTACATCTTTCTCCCATCTATGCACTGTGGTGATATGCTTGCTCCCTAAATGACACATTCATTTGCACTGACAATAAACAGTCAATGAAAAGCTATTACACTGCATGGTGAACCTTGACCCACATGTCAACACTTTCTCTGTATAATGGCTGTGCAGTGCACATTAGTATTATGTGTATGAGTGTGTGTGTGTGGGGAGAGATAGTGAAAAAGAGATGCTGTGGTGCAGGGGTAAGGATGTTAAATGGGACCCGACTCTGCACCTTCTTTGAGTTCTTGGTTCATGGGTCAAAAGAGAAGACGCCTCAGGACACTCCAGGCGGCTTTCTTTCCCTCCATCGCCCTCTCCCTCCTCTTCAGTAGACAGCAAATGAAGTGTAGCCTGAAAAAGTCAGCGTTACCACCATCTATCACCATCATTACCAGCATCTTTAGTGTGAAACATCAAGAAATGTTTATTAATTAACTAAATGGGTGATCTAGTAACTAGTTTAAGCAGTAACAAATTTTTTTCCCACATGAATTTCAAGCCTCAGCACCACCTTTTTAATGAACAAATGTTAAGCAGATTATAACGATCCTCATGTTTGGTTTGTAGAGTTTATATATGACGAATTTCTATTTTCCTATATTCCTTTCTTGCAAATTGTTCTGTTCTTGCATGTTGCTCTAAGATTGTCCCTCTCAAAGGGGGCAAGAATGTACATTTGATTTTGGGTTTGTTGTGTACCTGGTCACTTTGACTGGCTGATAGTTATTTTACTTTATGTGCATATATATTAATAGTACATAAAGTATAACGTATATATGCAAGCTTATTCTCTCATATAGCTGTGACCTGATGAACCAAAGCCCAGTTATTGAATAAATTGCCATGCCTTGACAGGGTGCCGAACCTGATTTTCTGCTTTGAACCATTGATTTATTTCCTACTCTCCAGTCTGTAGTTATTGGAAAAAACACATTTTGTGTGAGCCTTGAGAACAAAAAAATGGGTTGAAGTCTCATGTTTTCATTATCCTTATCTATTCACCTAAGTATTAGCTGCTCTGTTGCCGACCTCACAGTTTCATAGTTTGATATGGATTACTGTTACAAGGAGCCAGGCCTTGATTTTTTACCTGTGTGCAGCCAGAATGGCTGAATGACCGTGAAATGGCCAAGTGACTGCTGTAAAAGGTCAAACGCGGCTCTGTGTGAATGTAAAAAGAAGAGAAGTGAGGTGGGTCAGAGGAAGCATGACGGGGGGCGAGTATTGTTCAGAAAGATTTGCTTTTTCTTTCCTAGTTGAAATCTGCTTACAGTAAATTTAATGTTATTTGCTTCTTCAAGATACTAATAGTCAGTCAACTGTGAATGAAGTATTTCTTGGCTGGCCCTTCACAAGGGCAATACCTGAGTGTGTATCTAAGATTTAAACAATAAATACTGCATGAAGAAAATATATTGCAAATGATGAGAGCGGGTATGAAATGTGATAAAGTGATAAGTACATGATAATGAATTTATTCTCTTATACTGTGCGTTTTTTTCCGTTATGTATTACAGATCACATACACACATGAACATGAGTGTATGTGCCCAGATTCATGTGTGTTTGCTTAGTACACTCAGTGAGTACACTCATTGGGTAGGCCCTGTGTTGCACGGTTCTGCAGTAATAGGTTTTGGCAGCTGTGTAATTTCTGTTGATTTATCCCTGACCTTGGAAAACTCTTCTTCTGCAGTGCAGGTGTCATTTGTAACACACACACACACACACATACACACACACACACAAGGTGGACACACACATGAAGCAAACAGGCCAAATGAAACAGCAATTTTACTTACAAATCTACTCAGTTTTGCTTACACACCACACATATTCATAGATACACTAACCAGTCTCCACATGTATGCTCACAAACTCACATTCACGCAAAAACCCCTGGTACCCTCCGCCCACAAACGTTTATACACACATGCACCAAATCGGTCTGTTTGAATGGGTCACTGATTAGGTGGGACACCAGCTCTTTAGTAAGGGCTCTGGCGATAACTGTCACTCTGGGTCTGCTTTCTTATACTGTAGTTAATGAAACCAATTTACACAAAAACAGGCAGGAGACATAGCACATAGTAATGTTTAAGTTATCACATAAATACCGATACACCAGAATTTATGTACACCTTCATTTAACAGACTTATGTGTAGTTCATACGTATGTAATCTATGTGATTTAAGTTTTATGTCCACAAGCATTTTTTCAATACTGAAAGGCACAATGCACATCAAATTACCACGAGGAACCAACGTCACAACCAGCTGACAACTGCTATAAATGTTGTAAGAATTTAATGGTAAAACATGTTCACCTGAGATGATTGTGCTGCTCCCATGGCTTTTCTCTCACTCTCTTACTGTTGAATCTTACTATTTGTCTTTCCACTCATCACACTTTTCTGTCACTGATAACCAAAACACTCAATATCTACTTACTTGTGGTGCAACCATTATCTCACCTCTCTGCTTTCTGCAGCTTCTATCTGTGTGTCAGTGAGATCTGATCAATGGCAACAGTTGAATGAGGGAGAGGCTCTGTAAAAACAGTTATTGCACGCTTTCTTCCTTTTTTTGATTTTTAAGTATATATCAAAGATGCTTTGTATAATAAATGATCCAGAGCTTACTTTACTGAACCAAACTGGTTTGAATTGTACAAATGTACACAACCAATTTGATATGTTCCACGTGTATGTGTTTTTCACATGCTTTTTACAACTCTATTATTCGTCAATAACTTTGTAATAGTGACCAATTGCCCTCTTACCAGGCTATACTACTCTTATGTTCTTTTTATGGCACTGCACATGTCCCATCATCGAACCCCACAGGAGAATAAAAAAGTCTTTAGCCACAAGTGTCAATCATTCTTTCTATTAACATTGGACATATCTTACTACTGTTGTTAAACTGATTGTAATTCATTTTTTTATTATCCTGCCATACCACTATGCCTAAGGTGGCAAATCTGAACCACTGTTGCAAATCGAAAAACACATTTTTACACAGTGGTTAAAGCTATAATGTTTCAGATTAAAAAAAAACTTTTATCAATCTGTAGATCAGTAAAGTAAAATAAAACATGAACTGCAACTCTTATCCTAGGCCATGCCCCAATGTTCTCCCTTGGGTTTTCTCATGCTTCCCATTTACCCTGTATTTAGGACACTCCTCTTACATTCTCCTTTGCACATTAATTTATTCATCTACACTCTCACGTTAACCACACCTGCCCTGTATGACCACTTAGATCACACTCTTGAAAGAGTCAGTGTCAGTGGTATGAGAAGGTTTTCTTCATTTGCTCGTGTTTTGTTTAGCAGCTTTTCTTGCAGTGTGATGAGGCTCTGCCACAATATAAGTCACAGTCTGTAATAATACACCAACCAAGCAATTACTTAATTGGGACAATGATACAGTCAAGATAATTATAATGTAGTTCTTACTGTACTTGTATGCATTTAACTGCTTAAACATGAAATTCTACAAGCCTTGGAAACAACCATGGAGCATATCAGTTTCAGTGGGAATCATCTGCATAAAAGCAGCAGGAAGATTGTGCTTCAACAAAACAAGAAAAGAAAACAAAAGTGGATGAAGACCATATCTTTGGGGCACTCCATACAGTGTCTTGTATAACCAAAATAACTGCAAACTCAAATATGTGTGAAACTTTAAGCAAATGTTCACCTTGCATCATTCTCATGAATTTGACCTTTAAAGTACTTTTGCAGCCTGAGTATATTTGCCCCAAACAGCCAATGGATCAACTGTACATCCACCTTAGGTAGATGGCAACCTATGCAAAATATCCTCTGAGTGTGAAGTGAGTCTTTATTATGTATGGCCATATAGTGTGTATTATTTATGCTTGGTTACATAACAGCAACAATGCAGACAAACATAGACAAACATGTTGCATAGCAAAAAGATAAAACAGATGTAATATACTGAAAGCTAATTTTAAGCTCATTTATGACCCCTGCATTCCAGTTATTCTCGGGATCTGCACACATTTTGGGATTACACTTTAATTGATCTTTAAACAGATGACCTAGCGAGACCAATGGCAATACAAAAAAAGCTGACAAGCTGAGACAAGTTGGGATTTGTTATTTTGCACATCAGCTGAAGCACCGATTGTATTGTTGCTCAATCAATCAGCTTCATTGGGTCAGGTGGTGATGATGGGTAAAGAGAGAAAAACAGGGGAGAATTAGACAGCAGGGAGAGAGAGAGAGAGAGAGAGAGAGAGAGAAAGAGAGAGAGAGAGAGAGATGCTATCTGTCCAAAAACACCTCTGGCTATTCTAAAATGAAACTCCTCATCATGGCTGTGACCTCTAGCCCCTGTTGTAAAGCAAGGGGTAATTGAGGTTAACATTGTAATTTGACCTTTGAAGCTTCTGTGTGGCTTCTGTTGGAACGCTTTCTACTAAACTGTGGCAATATAAGAAACAGCCACCTTTTGAATATTCTTATCTACAGCTCCAGAAGGATTGTAATGTGAAGCAGCATATTAAGTCTGTGCCACAGAGAGCGAACATCACATGGAGGGTAGATAAAATGATTTAGAAAAATAAAATGGACTCTAAACTGAGAGTTATTAACAGAAAGTGCTATGATTATTCCCTTTCTCTCTCTCTCGCTCTCACATAAAACGATGCTCAGCGTTTAGTGTTAAAATTAGTTTCTCACTGTAAATATCCATATCATCCAGTGCGTCACATTCACACTAGCCTCCCTCTCCACCATCTCTCTCTTTTCCTCTCCCCCAAAAGGACATAACATACTACTCTATGCTTATACTCACCACTTCAGATTCTCTGGAGAACAGGAGCCTGGAGCGCTATAAAACTAACAGCAGCATAAGTGGCGCAACACTACAGAGAGATGGCGGTACACGTATACAAGGACCGTTGACACCTAACCTAAATAACTAAATAAAAAAATAAATAAAAAAAAACACACAGAAACACTCAGGCGTGCATGTGTGGCATAAAGTACACACAAATGCATACACACAGAGGCACCTCTTGGAGTCCGGGGACTTGAAAAACATGCATGTCGATGAGATTGGCTGCAGGCGGAGACACCTCCCTGTGAGTCACTGCTACTGCCACTCGGTCCCACTGCTCCACACCTAGTATGTAGAAAGGTCACCATGTAAAGCCAGCAGCGAAAAAAATAAATGAAGTTGTTCCTTGGGGTGACATCTGTCATGAGGTTTGGGTATGTGCTGTGTTTGTGTGTGTGTATGTGTGTGTGTGTGTGTGTGTAGCTGTTACTGCTAATTTGGCTGTCATAACCAACAGTTAATTAATTATGCTGTAACACAGAAGACACTTTATAGTATAACCATATCTGCACTGTAGCAGGAAAACATATGTCCAGAGAGAACGACAGAATTACTGAAGCACTCATGAAGCATGCAGTATGTTTAGGTATGCACAGAAAAGTGTGATTATAAGAGCATAAATATTTATCTGTAGATAATACATTTTAATGTGGCTGGCAAATAAACCAGCACAAAATCTATTTTAAGCTTGTCATAATGTTGACAGGATATCTAACTGAGTCTGGTGTCAAAATCAAATACTCTAATTAAGTAACATTACTTTACTAACTATGCAACATTAGGGGAATGCACGTTTCAGTCCACTACTGTTATGTGAATATGATTGGGTGGTTCATCTAGATGAACAGATGTTGGCACTTTAGTTTTTTAAGTGGAAGTTTCAGTGGATGTTTAAGTCACATGATTCATGCAAGTTGTGATTTATTCACTAAGTTTGTTTCCACTGAATTTTGCTGCATTTTGCTTTTATTGATACACCCACTTTTCTAACTGCAAAGTCCACTCAGGATTTTTACGCACAAATTAAAAAACAGATGGATGGAAGCACATTTATTGTCTGTCAGCCAACATTGCAGGTGCACTTAATATAAGTTGGTCGTGTGACAATATTTCTTATTCTGCTCACTTTAAACATGCATTCAGAACATATTACATGCCACTCTATAGGTGAGCAGCAGTGTGAAGGTGAAGTCTAACTTATTTGACTTACGTATGTGGATAATGATGTGTGACAATGTAGAGAGTCAGATATAAGATGCTGATGAACATCATAATCCAGCTCATGGTCTCATTTGACTCGATATCTAATTATTTTTCTGTGTGAGAGCTAATGTAGCTCAGAAGCCCCATTACGCTGGCTGAAAAGTATCTTAATTCCCAGCATTATATAGCTACCTCCTTAATTAACCCCATATCCTATCTTTAGCATTTTCTATCCTTTGCAATGTGGCTTTATCAGAAGCAAGGTTGCTTATGCCTCATTTCCACTGCGTGTTATGTCATAGCTTGACTCTGCTCAACTTACTTGAGACCATTCTTTTTTGTTTTTTCATTAGCAAAAGTTAGGGATTGCACCTGGTACCTGATACTTACATTTTTGTATCACCTCGGTTGAGGTTCCATGGATATAGTGAAAAGTAGAGTACAAAGACTACAGACCACTAAATAGTCCAAGAGAATCGTTGCTTGCTCACCTGCACAAATCTGCCGTTTTGAAATAGCCAAGCTACCATCAATAATGATGACACAATCCATATTTAGTTTATTTTTCAAGAAAATGTTGTCATTATGAAGATCAGGTAAGAACCACAGCTGTCCATTGGGGGATACCATCATGTTACCACGAAAAAAGCAAGTGGAGCCGAGCTGCACTATGAAGCAGAAATTAGGCTTGAGTCAGTCCAGACTGAAGTATCTCAGCAAATATTTCTTACTTTGTACAGATATTCATGAGCAGCAGAGAATAAATCTGGTTTCTGATATCAGTGATCCTCAGATTTTTCATCTTGGGCTGTCAAGAGGTTGATATGTTTGGCTTTGAGTGGAATATTTATGTCCCTGACGGATGACTTATCTAAAATTTCACAACACTTTGGTTAAACACCTGTAAAATATTTTTCCATCAGCCTTAGTTATGCTGTGTTTTTCATGCTAATTGGCTAATAACAACTAATTTTACTCATTTCTCATTACTCAGACCACAGCAATGAAACACAACAATTTAAAGTTGTTGTTTAAAATTGTATTTCCCTTGCTTTGTTTGATATTACAAAATGTGATTCATTTTTATGAAACATGGTCCAAGCTGATGAGGTGCTGTTTGTAATGTCTCGTCATGTCTGTTAAGTTTTCATGTTTGTCATGTGTTCTGTTTCCTGTTCTTAGGCTTGTCTTTTATTTTGAAATCCCTAACTCTCCTTTCATTCCATTGTGTGCTTCCCGCCGTTGTGATTGTCTCACCCTGCCCTGATTGTTTCCACCTGTTACCCATTACCTTGTGTGTATATATTGTCTGTGCGTTTCCCCTGTCTTGTTGCTAGATTGTAGCCAACCTTGTGTGAGTTCATGTGTTCTATGATTCAGCCATTCGTCACATCAAGAACCAAGTTTGCCTGGATTAACATTGTAAGACTTTCTTTATTAAAACCCTTAAAACTTTATCTGCCTCGTGTCCTGCATTTGGGTCCACCTGTTCTGAAGCCAATCTGTAACACTGCTTTACTGAGGACTCAGATTCATGAGATCTATCTCAGTGTGAGTGAACTTTGTCGTGGTGGCCTGCACTTCTACCTTTCACACCCAGTCTCTCTTCTACTGTCATTTACTTCCATTTTTCTCTCCCATTTCCTTTCCTCTATTTATCTTTCTGTCCCTTTTTTTTTGCTTTCTGTTATCCTATTTTTATCACCTTTCTCCTTCTTTGTTTCCCTCTATTTATATCTCTCTGTCCCTCTGTCTGAATGAAGTGTGAAATCAAATTAATATCAAGGAGAGTAGGTCCCTGAAGCATGTGGCAATCTGATAAGAAACTGCTCTAATTTTAGGAAAAATATCCATGCCTGATATATTCTTATATATTTTAAGAGCCCTCTTCAGACCTAATTGAGAGAAACATATTTTTGCAAAATCTTCATACCTAAGATCATAAAGGATGAGCTTTGGTGTCTGCCATTTTGAATTTGCATGCCAAGACATGTCTGGTAAATGACCTTACATGCTAATTATGTCAAACAAATTAAAAACTCCTTCTTGTATGAGAAACTTTTAAGAAGATTTTTAAGAGGCATTAATCCTGTCTTTGGAGGGATGAAACACTAAAAAGAATCCAACCAGTTGGAGATTTCAACTGATTTCTGTACACTCACAGTGTCTGTGCATAATCCAACTATTATCTGTAAAAAAGGCAAGATGGTGCGAGTGTGTTTGCATGAGAAAGAAAGAGCGAGAATTGCTAGCCTGAAGATGGAGTGCCTCCCACAGTTGTGCGCGGCAGCCATAAAATCATTATGCATACAGTACAACTACAGTAGAGCGTCTGCATCATGGTATTTATATGTAAAACACTCTGAAGATCACTCACGCTGTGTGGCATAGTTAGACTGATGAGTTCTTCTGAGACAAATCCGCAAAACATTACTGATTTTATTTTTGCCAGCAACAGAGATTGTAGAGCAGGGGGAATTAGCGCTTCCACATTAGAAGAGAAAAGCTAATTTTGGCGGCTGACTGCTTCGAAAAGATAGGGTACGTCTCAAAAGAAAGTCATGCCGAAGTGAAATATAATTTAAACCCACCTTCCTATCCTCATCAAAGGGACTAAACTTTTTTTTGTACTGTATTCAAACTTTAATTCAGAATTATTTTCTACCCACTCGAAAATCAGTTTAACTTCAGTTATGCAATTTCTGAAGAAGCCGGCCAAAGGTGCCTCCGGTCTTAGTGCAGCGAACTCGAGTGTGTGGAAATTTGTGTCTGCCAGGTCAGAGGAAGCAGACCTGAATGGCAGCATCAAAGCTAGAGGAACATCTTCTCTTCTAGAGGTTCATTTTACACTTAATCCATTTCTATATTTGCTCTTCCTCTTCCCCACTTGGTCTCTCTTTTTCCTCTGTTTGACCTCCATTGGCTCTATGCCCTTTTCTTTTCTTTTTCTTTCTTTCTTTCTTTCTTTCTTTCTTTCTTTCTTTCTTTCTTTCTTTCTCCAACTCCCTGTTTATCTGTTTGTTTTGCTCCATTTCTTCCACTTTTGCTCTTCTCAGACGGTGAATCACATGGTGCAGTTTCGCTCCGTTAGTAGAGTCCTGTCATATGACAACTCACCTATTATTAAATCAGAATAATGAAGATTATTAGTCATTTTTAACAATGCCTCAACTACATGCTTTCATTAAAAAAGGGCATTACATGTATAGTTCACTTCTTTGCTCCTCATTTTCTCACTGGCTTTCACATACATCCAATGAGAAGAAGGCAAATCTACAAACATTGGTATAGCACATTACCCAAATTCCCTATACCTAATGGTGTGTCAACATGGATAGGCTATTAAAGTATAATGATGTGCTTTGCGATAAGTGAATTATTTGGTTTACTATGCCATGAGCGGCTGCACGGAAATAACACGAGGGGAGAGAAGAGGAGGCTAATTTGGTCCTAATTCGATGCCCGAGGCGATCTTATCCGTTTTGTTCTTGTAAGTATGAAGTGCCTCTCCTCTCCTGTGAGTGCAATATGGTGAAAAGCTATTTTAGACCCTGTGGATGCAGTGCAAGCATCACATCCTTTCACATTTCCTCAACTAACATCAAATAGTGGACAGGATATTTTTCTGCTTAATTTTGCTGCATACTGTCAGCGAGTCACTTCCTCTTTTCTTTTGTGCTGAACTGAAATGTTATATGTTGCATGTTTATTCATCTGCATGCAATGGAATAGAAATAAAAAAAACTGCACTACAGTTTAGGTTAACTGAGTGGTATTTCACTTTCATTTTACAGTACACTTTGTCTTTCAGAACTCTTGATAGATTTAATGCAATGCAATAATAAAATAACAATGAGTGTATTTTGTTGAAAGAAACAGTGTGTGGTATTGAGTGTACATCACCACACTCGTCTGATATCTGACATTTTGAAAAGTGTGCAGCTTTTTTTGATTTTCAACCTTTCCAGGTCTCCAATCACGCTGGTGCCAGTTGATACAGAACAATATGTCAAAGTGGAAAAAAAAATTGTCAGGACATATAGGTTATGTTGTACTGAAAAAGATACAAAACAGTGGCTTTGTAAACATTTTCAAAGGCAAAGTCAAAAGTATTCAAAAATGACCTTAATAGCCAAGGGTCCAAAGTAAACTGCAATGGTTTGAAAAAATGTTCCAAAAAGTCTCAGAGTGATAGCATACAATGCATTCACACAATCATTCACCTTTGTCTTGTAAAAATAATTCAATTTTTTTTTTTTCCAGGAATTTGTGAATTGATTCAGAATTGTACAATTTCCTCCCACCCCATCCCTCATGGCTATTTTGTGATTTTGCTCATTTGTTAAGTGTGAGGAAACATAGAGATTTTTTTGTTTGGACTGAAAATATTGTCGGCCACAATATTCTAGTAACCTGGCCTAGCAGGAAATGGCAGGATGATGTATGTTATCTCTGAAAATATTTCATAATAATAATTACAATAATATGCTACAATGACTTTACACACCACATCAGAGTTAGAGACTGCGATTGCAGCCTCCCCTTGAGGCTATTCCATATTTGTCATGTCTTGCATAGATGCAATGGAGCACAAAAATGAAAAGATGCAAACGCTGCTTACCACATCCTTCAGCTACTGTATGTTCAGGCAGCTCGAAATTTTCTCTCTGCATGGACAAATGGGCAGTATGATGTCAGTTTGGTTGTGCCTTAGGGAAGATTCAGCCTTTAAGCAAATAGAGGTAAGGTTGTATAAAGAAGGGTCGTTTTATCAAGGTATTATTTCATTAATAAGGTACTGCAGAGATCAAAGTCTATAGAAGATAAAGAATGAATATAACAATAGAGCACAGGATCATCTTATCTGGTCTTATCTTAGATGGCTAGTTGGCACCAATGTGCTATTAGATGTATTTTGTATACTCTCTACATACTTTTTTGGCCGACCTGGCAGTGTGATGCTATGCATGGCATGTAGGACCATTCATGGTCCCCAGAGGATGAAGCCTGCTGACTTTGGTGAACCACTGACTTATAATTTTCATCTAACGTTTAATGTTTTCACTTACCTATTAAAATACCTTTTCACAGATTGACTTAAACATTCATGGTTTCCACAAAATGAATTCTAATGACTTTTGTGATGTTTTTGCTAGTGCCACCATGTGGTTGATATTAATGGCTTTGAATGAAATGTTTGGATCCAGTGCTGTCAAATGTGGCAGAGACCCATGTTCAGGATGAATTATAATAATACTTGCAAATAATACCTGCACATGTAGTTAGTAAACTACACAGATTTCACACAGGATCTGCATTTAAAATGCAATATGTGAGTTATGAAACCACATTGGAAAAGTAAATAAGTCATCTTCAATTTCCTAACATTTATAAAATAAAACACAATGGCAGTGAAGTAAAGTTCTTATTTATTTATTTATTTGATTAATTTCAGGTTGTAACAAAGGAACAATTGAATCCACTGTGTTCAGTATTCATTTTCAATCACAGCACACAGCTTATGACAAACCCAGGCATGAAAATTGATTTCTGATCATTCTATAATTACTTTGAAATTCATTCACAGTGAAAATTTCAGCAGCAGCAATTCACTGTCAATCACTTAGTGGAAATTAGCATTGAGAAATTGATCGACTGTCAAACTGTAGAACATAAGAATTGATCTTGGCCTTTTCCAGCATCATGGATGCTACACTGGAGGCTATAGGCCAGCAAACAAGGAGTAAATACACTGTAGCTCCAAGCAGTGATATGGCCAGGCTCTAGTTTAGCTTTTTAGTCACAGAAGGAAGAAAGGAAAAATGTTTGGTTATACTATAAAATGCCGCCTGGAATTTACAGTGTATTTTCCTGCAAAACACATTGTAAATTTGCTGTATGCATCCTGAGTAGACTTGGGGTGCAAGGAAGTAACACACAGGAATCCAGTGCAGAGATCTGGAGTGTTATGATCTACTTTCCTGGTTTTAGTGATGGCTCTGGCAGCAGCGTTCGACGTTGTCTCTATGTTTTTAGACTGCACCTCTAAATTTTGTTGGTCAAAATCCTGATTGGAAGATAAAAACATTTTTTTAGGAAAAGGAAGAATTAAACTGTTAAAAACAACCTTTTCAATGACTTTACTCAAAAATAAAAGGTTTGGAATGGATATTTATTTATTAGTAAGCTTCTTAGTTCCTTTTTGTTTTGTTTCTTTGTGCTAAAAAGAGGGAATAGTTGCGTATTCTTAAATCTGATGCAGGTAGAAGGCATAATATCAAGGCAGTAGGTGGAGGATTTCAGATGTTACATAATCTCTTCAAGGGTTTCATAGATGATAGAATCAAATTGTGTCGTGTGAATTCAATTGCTTTTTTGTGCATGCAAGGACAAAACAGACCTCCACCTGAAATAGAGGAACTGACAGCTTATCTCATTTTCATAACTTTGTCAATAAAGAAGGGGAAACTCATTGCTTTGATTCATTCATTCATTGCATGATTTCGTGGGTAAAGGTACACAGGAGGGTTTGTCAGCCTGTCAACAGCAGCAAGTACAGCGCTGCTTTATTATTGTTTATGGCAATCATGTCAGAGAAACAGAGAGAGCGAAAAGAAACCAATCACCAACAATCAACAACTTCATCATTTGCCTGTGTGGTCTGATACATGCCTTTTTGCATAGAAAGGCACACACCTCTCACAAGTTTCATTCATATCAGTAGAGAAAACAGACACTGCATCCAACACCATTGTTACATTAAGCTATGGTCTCTCAAATGTTTCCACCCATGGAGTAAAGGGCTGTGAATACTGCATAGGAAACTATCTCCTTGAAATAACATAAGATTTAAGAATTTGACAGAGAAATATAAATCATGCTATAAGTTAGCCAATGCCAAGCTGATTGGGAAATGGTAATAGTTTGGATTTATATCCTCAGTTATCAATCCTGAATGATTTTTTGATATCAAACCCACTGTATGAAAACAGAACTTTGCACAGTTCAGTAATAGTCTGGTGCATTTGTCAGCTGGGCCCATTGTCCTCTTTTTACCCTTTCTAAATGGCACTGTGACGAGAGCTGTTACTCCAGGACTAATGATTCAGCATCACGCAATCATCTGTGTTCATTTAAGGCCTCAGTGCTACCCTCCCTTCTCTCCCTTTGACTTTTCTCTCTCTTTCTTCCATGTTTTTCCTCCCCGTTCCTTATCCATGTTACTCCCCCTTCATCCCTCCATCTCCTCTCTTATGCTTCTTCCTCTTTTCTTGCCTCTTCCGTCTGTTTCACTTGTCATTTCTCCTACTTGTTCTTCATTTCCTCTCCCTCTCTCCTCCTCCTCCCTATGTTATGAGTAAAGCATGCCAGTCAGAGCCTAGTAGGCAGAACTGTCAGTACGGCTCATGGTAACCTTTCAGTGATGAAGACATGCAATAGTTAAGCCAGCAGCAGCGCCTGGCTGTCGTTAATTCTCAACTGGCAGTTCCCCCTCTAACCCTTCCTCCTATTCTCTGTTTCCCTCCGTTTATATTTGTTCCTGTATATGTTCATAAGCCTTTTTTGTTTTACTTTGTCTTTCACGTTTGTTGTTCTTTTTCAACACTCCCTCTTTTTACTTCTCCATATTATCCTGCCTTTTTCTCTCTCCTTACCCATCCATTGCATCTCTGTACTTAGAACCACAGAGGGTGAATGGAAAAGACATATTTTTCAGTACTGTGTGATCCTCCGAAATATCTACACTTCCACAAATACAGTGGAATACATGGGAGAAATGGAGAAAAGAAAATCAGACTTTTTAATGAAAATGTGCTGCTGAGCACTCAAGTCATTAAATCCTAAAGGGTCGTGGCAGAAACCGAGCGGTGTCATGTATGTGGGGCCGCTAATGAACCAGCAAACCTGAACATGACCCATGATAACCATTCTCCTCAGTCACCCGTACCTCTTACAGTCAGACTAAAAGTAGATGTATCTTGTAGTTGTGCTCAAGCGAGAAATGTCTAATACAGATGAATTTTCAAACAACTGTCATGACTACAGCCAAGAAGCCTGAAAAATTATTAAATATTGATTTTTTAAGGTTTGGGAGTAAGGAATCGTACAGTTTCTAAAAATACACATGATTAAAATAAATTAAATGACACAGTAGAACTACAGTAAAATAGAAATACATTATTTTTTTTACCTTATGTTCTGAGAAACAGAATATTAAATCACCCACAACAACAACAACAATCATTACAACTAATAATTATATGACTGACTGGGCACCTGTCCAGGGTCTAACAGGCCTCTTCTCCAGTGTGGGCCGGAATGGGGTCCAGCAGGTTGACAATGGTAGACAATGGATGGATAAAACTATTTATTTAATAAAATATAATATATTAATTATCAGGTACATGGTAAACACAAAGCCTTTACTAAGTTGTTCACATATAACTCCATTTTTGTCACAGGTGGGGTGCTCTTTCTTGCTGTGACTGCTTTTTGGTTGGGGAACCTCCATGATAACATTTTCAACATTTAATTGTCAATGTTTGCATCGCCACAGAAAGCGGTACTGTTGCATTTCATTCACAGATCTGTTACCTCGGCAGCAATGACAAAGTTTGTGTACATGCTATTAATTATGTTAGTGTTGTGTTTTTGAGAATTCAATACAATTGGCAGATTTATAATGCACTAAAAATCAAATAGGAAGCAGCTGTGGTCATACAGTAGCTTGTGTGTCTGTAGAGGTGTAGATAGTCTTTATCCCAGACCAAGTTGACCACTTGGTTGTCCCAGCTTACTCAGAATCATCATTTCTGGTGTTCAAATAAAACAGTCTCTAAGTAATTCATATCAGATAACATCACACAAACAGAGAATGATGATAAAACACTTTATTCAGCAGCCACTATTTATTTACATGGTTGTAAAAAAGTTAACTTGCTTAGTTTCAGATTAATTTAAGTGGCTCAGTGTGGTAAAATGTCACAATATATTATACTTAATCTGGCCACATCCCTTCATAGGCCTGTGGGTTCTTTAGGCAAGGTTAGCTCGGTCACAATGCGTGTTCTGCTTCAGCAGGTGGCTCAGCCACAAAACACCCGCTGGAAGCTTTTCACTTGTCATTGTCAGTCTGCATCACAAGTTAGCCAAACAGACAACCATCCTGAGAGCCATGTCACAACACATCTGCTCCTCATACTAAATGTCTATTTAGAGGCACCGATATGAAGAAATGCCTGTCTTTTCGCCAAGACAGCCAAAAGATACTGCAGCAGAAGGGAACGGATTTCACCGACGTTGACAAAGATCGTCTTTTTGCGATTGTCTTTTGGAACTGATGGTAAGAGACTGGCACAATACAACATCTGTTTGCCATGGGGCTGCGATGTGCCCTAATGCAAGTTGTCATCATTCAGTGAAGATTATTACTCCTTCCTCTGTTTTTTAAGATGTTGTGAACGGCAGTTGTTAGCATTATTAGCATTTGTTAAAAATTTAGGATGCCAGATGAGTTCTCCTAAATAAAAATCTGCGTGGGAACTTAGAAAAACTGTACAAGAATCAGTATGATATGTAATAAAAATAACCTCAACATAACATCAGATCAAAAATGAAACCTGTGTTATTAACTGCACAGATGATAAAACTCAAATAGTTTCTAAGAAACCCTTGATTTCATTTATTATTCAATTTCCTATTCCTCTGTGAAAAGAAAAAATCCAAGAGTATGTTCTGTAGCAACATGATTTGTGATGAACTTGGGCTCTGAGGGTATAAAAGGATTTTAATATATCCATATCCTAAAGACTAAAATAGGGCGGAAAGACGATGTTCAAAGAAACAAGTGCCACGCCAATTCTTCTTTATCTGTATGTGATCTCTTTGCCATCAGGCTATTATATATGATCATCTTTGATCACAGATGCAGAGTTGTGAAATCACTAGCAATGATAAAATCTACCAAAAATCCAAGTGCTAACTTCAGTTAATTATTTTTCACTATGTATTCTTTTTGCCCAGTGTTTCTTTATATTGGCAATAAAAGACTCATTCTCCATGTCCTTTTTTTAATAGAAAAGGAATGCCCATTACAACAGTGCAGAGACATTTGTAATGTATTTGAAACCTGTTATATATATATACTTTGTACCCTCAGTGTTGTCCAGCAAGCAGCTCACCAAAATCAGACTTAATGGTATAACTTATTGAGCAAGTGCATTGCTAATGCCCATTTAATGTTTCATCATCTCATTCATTGTGTTATCTTGTAAGCAGACACTCTCCACAATTCAAAACTAATATTTAAGGTAAATTTGATTATTTGTACTGTATTGAAAAACAGAGAGAGGGTTTTGCACCAGTAATCCATCTGTCTCCTTATGAGTACTCATATGTTACGAGGAATTGACAAAAGACTGGTGTAGTCCATAACTATAACTCTGCACAGCTATTGACATCTACATTCTTATAATGAGCACTTAGCAAGCATCAGTGTTTTCCCTCTTTAGTTAGTCTCTGTCTATATTGACTACTTGCTAAAAGGTTGCCGTGGACTGATCCGTTGATGGATAGTAGAGATTGTGTGTCCGTTTCTATAGATATCCTAACATGGTCATCAGTCATGCCACTTTCTTGAATCTAGTCACTCTAATTGTCACATGTGCTGAGAGAGACAAGCTGTCACACTAAGGACAGTGATTTTCTCCCGCAAAGCTGAGTAGACCACTACAATCCACTGTCCTAAACACAAATGTGGTAATCTGTGCTCTGTGTCCTTAAATGCACAGCTCTCCTCTGAAAGAGAAGGAATGTTACTTTGAAGAACAGTTCAACACTCCCCGCATCACACATAAAAAAAATTATTCAAACTTGGACACACATCGGTAAACATTGCAATGTTGTATGACAGTTGTTTATGACAGTTGTTTATTCAAAGCTGAACCAGCATCCTAGAGGTTATGAGGCTGGATGATGGAGTATGAAAATATGTTACTATTAGTTGAAGGTTTATGAATTCAGAATACATTTTATGTGTGTTAGAAGTGTTATTTACCAGTTCAGAAGAGTGGATTTAGTGGTTACTCATAAACACATCTTAAAAGCCCAAAAGAATTAAAGGAAATGTTTAAAAGACATTTTTAAAACTTCTAGATTCTTTTACAACTCCCAGGAGAGAAGAAAGAATACAAGATGAATGTATTCAGACCAGAGAGAGGTATAAAAAGCAGCTAAGAAAAGACAACAGGGAGCATAAATGTGCCCAGTCTCCAGATACTTCTCTCGTTATATTTTCATGGTGCTCATCAATTTATTGAACTAAAGTGAATGACTTTTGAAATTTAAAATGGTCCTTTTAGTCAAGAGTTAACTCACAACAACTCAACCTTTTCTGTGCATGTGTCTCAAAATGCTGGCAAAACACAGCTCTACTTTTGTGCTGGCTTGCTATTTATTTTACTGACAGCTCCAGTTGTGAAAGCATAATTTTAGCCCTTTAACACAAGACTGTGATGTTTTTTTAATGGCTTGATGATGTGTGAAGCCCAAATCTGTTAAGTGGATAGCATGGGATAAATGCAACAACTACACAGTATTTACGGTGGGGGGTAATGCTGAAGTGAATTTAGGGACTATTTGGGAATTGAGGGATGAAATTAGTTCTGAGTTTTTATCAATCTGAAATACTTTCACCTGTTCTGTTTTTTATCCTGGTTTAATAGTAAAGCTTGTTAGTCCTGAGATGGAGCTGTCCACTTCACTGTGGTGCTGAATGCCATCCACAGACAGAAGCCATTGCTTGGCTGACATTAGCTTACTGAGTCCACCACATATCGTACTCCATATGCAAATGTCCTTCTCTGTGTTGATATTTTACAGTTTTTATGTACTTTGAAAAAGAAATAATGTGTTTACATTTATGACTACCAGAATTTATATGTTATATGTTAATGACATAAAGCAACCATTTATGGCTCTGATCACATAGCTTTTTTTCCTAACATTCTGAAAATGAATTGAATGAATGAAAAACAAAGTGATGAAAAACTGGAGACTAAGAAGTTTCAAACTGCTCTGTGATGTATTTCATACACACAAGGCTTTGCTCAGTCTTAATTTACTATTATTTCCTTGAGTGGGTGTCCATTATGAGGCCAATGACTGGAGGATTGGCACCAATCATCCATGTGGCAAACCATTCATTCGTTACCATAGAAACGGCCCGGGTGAATAGGGAATAAGTAGGGGAGCATGGAGAGATTGCTGACACCTGCTCTCCTTCATTTCCTATCACCACACACATATACTGTAAAATTCCCCACAAACACATATACATTATGTAACCACACACACACACACCCAAACACACACACAGACTTACACAATCATAAAACATATTCAAAGTCTCGTCAATAGGACTGTATCCTCATAAACAACGTGAAACATCAGCAGATTTTACTGGATTCTGCAAGTCTTAAGAAGGATTTTTGCTCACTTTTCTTCTTAACCTTCATTAACCCACAAGTGTGAGAAAGCTCCAACATACTCAGAGCAGTATGTTGGAGCTTTGGTAGTCTTTGTTTGAAACACAAAGAAAATGCAAGACCCATCTCAACTGAGGGCTGATCTAGGTCTGTCAATCTATGTTTGATATCATATAAATTGTTTTCTGTCTGATTGTGTGTTTGCGTATTAATATTTGGTCATTACAAAAGCAAAGGTGCAATTGGCATAGTTGCACTAGTTGAAATTATGGATAATACAAAGTATCACCTTTTGCTACCCTAGATAAAAGGCACATTGCTTATTGCATTGTCTGTAATATTCACAAATGCTCTCTTCTAAAGTCATTCTCCCAACTTTTTAGCTGTAATATCTGCTGACATGCAACATAAACATGACATAAAGAAAAAATGATATAAATACGTACGCCATTCAGGCCTCCATGTCCTGTTGTTTGCTGCTGCATGTCTGAACTCCTCAATCCTCATGCTTATCCAGACAGAGATAAAGACAGAGATAGAGTAAATCACAATACATACGAATTATTACAAATGTCATGATTTTGAACAAGGTTTCCTTCCTCTTTCCTCTCCTACTCCAGCTCTTTAGAGGCAGATGTCAGCGATTCCTTGCACAGTCAGGGGCCTACAAACAGCTCCTTGTACTGCATATTTGTACAACAGAGCGTGTGGTGTAGTGGAGGATGTCCAGGAATGTCATGGTACTGTTCAGCTGCATGTCACAGTATGACTCACTACTCAGGCAATGGACACACCGTTAAATAATCCATAATTCAGGACACCTTGGTAAGTCAGCCTCCACAGATCTAAGCTTATTCTCAAGCAGGTGCAGCAAGACAAAAGTGGAAGGAGAGGCAAACACACACTCAAATGCTCGGTGAATCAGGTTGTGATGTGATCCACAAAGGGAGACGGGAACTGTATACACCTGATTGCATTCAGCAAGGAGCAGCATTTGCATAAAAACATATCACAGAGAAATGTTTAAACTCAATGTGACCTTAGCATACACGAGAGAGGAGAGGGAGCTCTGAGTCCTCCCTGGAGGAGTTAGTGGGGTGTAGGAGGTGTGTGATTGGGTCATTACACAGCCAATTATGCTGAACTAACCTACATCCGATTGGACAACTCCTGGTCTAGCTAGACTAATGTGGTAAAAGATAAGATAAGAGATGTGGGGCACTGCACAGGAATGTGTTTTGGGGGAAAAAAAAGAATAAAATTCTTATATAAAAAATATATATATAAAATTCTTTAGATGCTAGAAGTTTATAGTTTTTGGCACATTCACATTTTAGTATAAATAGATTTCCAAGAGACACCATTTTGTGCAAAATATCCTATATTCAAAGAGGGAATAGACTAGGTAATTACGTGCATCCAGTGATTCATACTCATGCAGGCTCTCTTTCCTCATTTGGATTATCTCATTCGTATTTACATGCAAGACTTTGTTGTTTTGCAGCAGAATGTGTTACATCTAAAACCTGGAAATGTCCAGATGCTAGTAAGTGGATGTTTTAAGTGCTTTCTAGCAACACATGTACTTGCATTTTTCAGCGAGCACCAATGGGAGTTAAATGCCAAACCCCAGCAACAATGGCACCAGCCTGGGACGCCAACATGCTTTGAACTGTACAGATCCAGTACGGGAAAAGATCAGGATTATATTAGATGTGGAATCATTCAACTCTGCATGACTCCGATGTCTCCTTCATGTGCTGCCTCTTCCTCCTCTAGGGGACGTTTTAAAAGCTTGTCCTTGAACTGTCATATATAAATGGCAGCAGGGGAAGATTTGGGTGAGTAAATGGATACAAAATACAAATTAAAGTTCAGGGTTTTTTTTCCCCTGTTATCATATTAAAATAGGGCAATAAATTGCACACCATTAAAATATTAAATCACATGTAATTATAAATTCTGGTGCTGTACACACATATTATGTAACTTCTGATGTCTGAACTCTACAGTCTTTCATATAACAAAAACTGAGTCAAACCTAATTAATTTGTACAACAATGATCCATTTGTCCCTATTTTGATAGTCAGATGGGTTGAATACTGTTGATTTCTGTTCATCAGTGATATTCTTGAAGGTCCATTACACTGTTTTCAATCAATCACTTTATTTGTCCCCGGTCACCAATATGGAACAATTGCCCATTTGGTTTTGTTGCCTTATTTGATCCTACTCTATCTGAATTCATTTACAATGTGCCCTAACACTAGATGAAATAAATGAGAATTGTAAATTATCGGAATTTTGAATATCTGATGTATCTGAAAAAATGAAATAACAATATTGTCTTAAAATGAAACCAAACCAACAATCCAAGTATTTTTTTTTCTTGAATGACTGTCAGACTGTTTTTATTATATAAAGTGCAACTGGTTTTAGCTACCTTGACACCATTAAAGTCTATGGGCTTCAAGCTGCAAACAACATTAAGAATTTGATGGAGCAAACCAAATTCAAATTAACCCCCAGAAACCTCATTTGAAAGCTCATAATGGGGGTTCCATAAAACTTATTGAGGCCTGTTTCAGCAGCTGCTGTAGCGACAGCAGGAGCCCACAGGAGCTGGAGAAGCACACCAACACAACCTACGGTGGCCTCAGCCACTGGTCCTCAGTTTCGGTCCTCTCCTTCATATAAGACATAGCCTCCCTCCTTGTCCCCTGGCTGTCTGCTTTACTCCTCTGCCCCAGATTTCGGACTTTGCCGTTCTTACCCCTCAATCCAAACATCAACGTTAACTGTCTCCTTCAATCTAGTAGCCCATCTTTTACTTTGATGTCAGCCTTTTCACTCTACACGCCCCTGGCTGCAGCCTTAATTGATACTTCACCTCAGACAGCCTCAGCCCTTCGGTATGCTGCCCATCTTCCCAAGTGGCAGTCAGTGCTCCTTGGTCCCACACCCCTCTCTAACCTCACTGTACCCACAGCTACAGCTTACCTAAATTCACAAATTTTCCACCTGCAGTGCTCTTTATTAAATGTGATGATGATCCCCAATGATCAAAGGGGCAGTCTCACAATCCACAGTCTTAGGCCCACCTTGCTTCTTAAGTGACCCTTGTCCACGACCTTTGCCTTCAAAGCGCTCCAGACAAATGTGGTCAAATTTAACTAAGACCAATCAACCGAACAGCCCACAGCTCTGTTGCCTAGCAACACCTGAGTGAATATTTCATTTATCACAGCAGGGATTAGCATTTTAACGGTCACATGAACTGAATTGACTTATTGTCCCCATCTGTTTGCTTTTCAAAATGTCGATTCTTAGGTTTTTCTGTGCCGCAAACCCAAAAACCTTTACACTGTTTCACCTAATTCAGTGGTTCAGTGGATATCTCTGACAAGCACCTCCCATTTAAGTTACTGCAATCCTCTAAACTGGTCAGGGGCAAAAAAATGCCTAAGAGAGCAAGAGCACTCACAACCTACACAACTGGCACCATCTGACAGCCAGTGTTGCCGGTGTTGAGGGTGAAGGTGGCAACGGATGCAGATTTTCTGAAAGCCATTAAGTCTAAATATCAGTCCCGACTCGTGCATCACATTCTGTCTGCCTCAATTACTTTGACAAGGTGTAACAACCCATAAAAATGGTTTTGGGAAGAGAGCTGAAACCCATAGAAAGGACACATCTTTCTATTCCATGGCAATGTAGGTTCATATAACAAAGATGCATGCCATAAAATTACAGCCATTGTTTAAATATCTGATAGATAAGAATAGGTACTGTGCTTTTTTGACCAAATAGAGTACCAGTGGAATGATAGCTTCAGCTTTAATTTCTCATGCAGAACCTGTTTATTACAAATACATGAGATTCAATACAAACCAGCTGAGTGGAACATACCAGTTCTAGTTCCAACCACCGAGTCCGTCCAGCGAGCTTGTCTGGTCTGTGATTCATATTTCTGTTTGACCCAATCAAACCCAGTCATCCAGCATCTGAAGGCCCCCCACTCTGCTCTGCTCTGATATTATATGAAACTGAAGATTGATGTGGAACATTAATACAGGTGTACGAGCAAGAAAAATGTCCTCCGCTATAAATTATAGCATAACTAGAGGCCAAAGTGTATTGATGTTGCCATAATACAACCCACTAGCCCCCTGGACTAAAGGAACAGCATTTTGTTTTGATTTTTCATAGTCGGTCAATAATTCCTCTGGTGCTTTCAGACAAAATGGATGTGGATCAATAGTTTGACATTCAACTGTGAGAGAAAATCTATATGCTGGAGTACTTATATATTTGTTTATTAGTAAGCAGATGTGTTGTGAATAATAAAATGTTGTGAATAATAATATGTGAATATGATTATATGATTATAAATGATGATCTAATGATTTTCAGCCCTGCAGCAAAATAGCATCTTTGATAATGGTAATGAGTGGTAATATGGCGCAATGGGCATAACAGCGATGCAGCAGTCCCGTGCGCTGTGTTGATGTGTGCATTGAAATGTGTACATTTTAGCAGAACATAAACAATAAAAAACAAAAAGACTGCAGCTTGTTGTCAGATTTAAAGTGAATACAGCAGGAAAAATGTTGATACTGCCAAAAAAAAAAAACTAAAGAGTAGTGTTTTAATCATACAAAGCAGCTAACTACAGCACTAGAGACAATGTCCAGGTTAATTGTGTACCCTGGATTTTACAGTTGAGTCCTGGTGCAATTTGGGTTTAAGTGGGATAATTCTCTCCAATCCATCAAGTTATGAGACATTACACAAAGTAATTAGCTAATGCCTTAATGCACAGCTAAATAAAAATGCTTTCTAGGAGGTATTTATCATTTATTTGAATGCAAACAATACAAATTATTTAACTACCAATACTTTAGAGGCTATTCTGTAGAATTAAGAAGAGAGTAAACAAGTCTTGCTCTCTCTGCTGCACTTCAGCTCACCCCCAAAGCCCCTCCCAACAGAGCCAGTTCTTTCCTTTTAGCTCACTTTTCTTCATTGGTCTTTATCTGTTTACTTGTCTTTGTCCTGTAAACTGTTGTTGGCAAAAGAGGGATAGGCAGTTTTCTTATTGCTTGGTTTTTCGGTGGTTATCCTCTATTGCGTCTGACTGAGCTTGACTGAGAGGGGAAATGAGCTGCCTGCAGTGTGTTACAGGAGCAGGGACTGACAATCCAGCAGATAATCCACCGGCTCTCATTGGTTGCTTTCATTTGGGCAAGGTGGACTCTTGCAAATTGCCTTAGAGGCAGTAATTGGAGACAGAGGAGCTTAATTGATTTTCACAGATTTTCTGTCTCATATGTCTGGACATAATGACAGTTTCAGCAAATGTAACAGAAAGTTATTTTTATACAGGTTACCCATACTTTAGCTTGAAGAGATTTGATTCACTCATTTCGTGGAATACAGGCATTTATTTTGTCTTTGGCAGTGAAACAACAGAGCCTACAAATAATAATGTTTCAATAGAAAATACAAACAGCAGAGGCAGGGTTGGCAAAGACATACATTGCAAGTTAAAATGGCTACCACCGACTGCTGTGCTCTGAATCTCAGATATGTATCTAGTTTCAATGAACATTCAAGAGTGATCCAAATTCTTTGTTTGTCTCTGAGTCTCCAAGCAGAGTCAAGTGAGGCTGAGAGAGGTGGTGATGACTAAACAAATGTGTTAATCTAATTTAACATTTATTCATTCATGAGCTCTTTCATTAGTGTGTTAATAAAATCGTATTAGTGACACATATGTGGTCTCATACTTAATGTGTTTAAATAGGTTGGCAATTTTGTTTATTAGTGAAATAAAAGATAATGGATGGATCATCAGGAAATCTGGAACAGTACTTTGTCGGAAGAGTATTTTTATAATGCCACAAAGGTGTCACTCTAGAGGTGGAAATAATGGCTGGCCCACCAGAGTTAAATACCCCCACAACTATTAGATGGAAAAGCAACATTTTCTTAGCAACTTTTCCATGTATTAGTTTTACTGTAGATACTCAACGTAGGGTAATAAGACAATATGCTTCATTACCCTGTGGCAAGTTTCACTTCATAAGCATTCTCGTGTTTGCACATAATGAATCTATGTATTTATTATGACTTATGGCTGCTCTGTCATCAGTCCTGAAAAACAAGCGTTTCTTTCTTAATTGACTTTTTACCTTATACACTAAGAATGACATGTTGCATATTCATCTATTGCACCGTTTCCCCACCTGTGTCACTGATGTTGTAATAAATCATGACAGGGGTCAAAACAATGTCACAGCACATTAACAGACAACACATTGCTCATCACTTGCCTGTGCACATCTCTGTTAGCTTGACACTTTGCCAACACTTGGACCATGACAGTTCTTTAAAGGTAATTGATTTAGGAGAAAACTTGATTGCCTTTTGATTTTGATTGATCCTTCAATCTGGCACTTTTCCAAACATGTCGTTCAAGTTTCTAGGGAATAAATCAAACTTCTGATTCACTGAGTATTTTAATCTTTACCCGTCTATCATGCTGGGGTTCCTTAAAGATGTTGCTTATTTTGACGTAAGCTGGCTTGGCAGGAACGCTTTGGCCCTCACCGACTTCTGCATTCCTTCCTGGCTGTGAGAAGAGTGAGGGAGGCAGGGAGGGAGGCCAGTATTTGTTTTACTTTGCCGCTGTGTTTCCACCCTCCCTTTTTATAGAAATGCACCCTGGGTTCTTTTTGTGAATCACCCGGCAACAGACACATCACTTTGTCTCCGTCTTTTCACTGCGGGCGGAAACATCGCACCGAGGCTCTTCTGGAGAGGCCTAGCAGCGTCCTACCTGACTGACTTACCAATGAAGAGCCAGACACATTCTATGGGCCTGCAGTGTTACACATAACTGGTCCTGACAACAGTCCCTCCCTCTCCCCACCACCCGAAAAGAACAGAGGCTTTTAGGATTAAGAGACATGGAAAAATTACAGTACAGGGCCCCTACTCTGTGTTTATGTCTGTCTGTCTGCTTGTTTGTCAGGGTGTCTTTCTGTTTACCTCTCAGTCTTTATCTCTTTTTCACATGCCCAAACACACACATTGATTTCCATAAGCTCTTAAGTGCTAAGCCAACAATGTTAGAAAAAAATACATGTTAGTTCAAGCTACGTATTTCAGATGCTAATGTACACTTTGCATTGATTGCCAAGCACTGAAACTGACTTGAACAGTGACTGCAGACAATTCACACACTTCAGACAGGCTCAGAGCTAATAAGGTCTTCCAGCGTGATAATGCCACAAGACTGTAATGTTATGTAATTATGCTGATGGAATGGACAGAAGCATTTTTTTCAGGTTTTGACCCCGTTTGGAGCATCCTGTGGGTTTCCAAAATGTCAATGTTAAAGCGGTGAAGTGCTTACTGCCCCCAAACAGTTAAAACATTAAAAAGTAAAATCCCAAGAATAATAAATGTACATTTTTTTGGAACATTTGAATCTGGTTCCTGTGTGTTACAGGTCTGTTTTCATATATGTTTTCATTTTTAGCTGCAATATCAGTACGGCTGTTGGTCTGTCAGCCAATACTGGCACACAGTCAACAGCCAGCCAACACAGTCAGTCGGTCAGTCAGCTAGTGGTCTGGCTGAAACATCCTAATTTCCTAATCCTAATTTTTTTAGCAGACTGCCATGAAATTTGTACAAGCATTCATCTTCCCTACAGGATGAATCCTAAAGACTCCACCATGGGTTTTGAGTGAAATGCCTCAACAACTATTGGATGGACTGCCATGTCCTTTGGTACAGGTGATCATGCCCCTTTCAGTACACATTAACTTTTTAATATATGCCCATCATGAGGTCAGAATTTAATTTTTTTTTAAGTATTTGTTTTTTTATGACTAACTACCTGCTAATCTGATGACTTTCCCATCATGAGCTGCATTAGCAAATATTAGCCTGCTGACATGGTAACCTGGCACAGCGCTCTCTTGCAATATGGCGACCATAGTACACATGATACCGGTTAAACATCAGCATGTTAGCGTTGCCATTCTGTAAAAGTCAGTGTGTTGACATTAGCATTTAGCTGAACGCAACACTGCCTCAGTACAGACGCACAGAGGTGTCGGAATGGCTTACACCAGCCTCTTGGATCCTCTGTGTATGTCAATTCCACATGTAGTCATTCCAGTTTATCAATATACAAAATTAAATCCTGCTTGAGTTGCAGTTTTCAAAGAGATGCACATGGGATGCTTTTAACATTCAAGTCGTGCATAAAGAGACTCACTGTGTTTGCAAAGCCTCATAGAAATGCTGAGAGTGAGCGGCAGCATATTTTTCTGAAAGGCTATGTAAATATGCTCGCGTTATAAAATGCATCTGTCGTCATTATCACTGTCATCATCATCTGTATCACCATTTTGTCTCTCTCACATGAGCGATAATCTGCTCTACAGTTTCAGAGCCTCACTTTTGTCCCCTATGTCTGAGCAGTGAAACTGACAGGGGGCCAGCTGTCTGCCTGTGTGTTTGCCTGTACTCCACTCTCT
Source organism: Scortum barcoo (assembly GCA_023238725.1). Classification (NCBI taxonomy): domain Eukaryota; kingdom Metazoa; phylum Chordata; class Actinopteri; order Centrarchiformes; family Terapontidae; genus Scortum; species Scortum barcoo. The sequence continues at coordinate 12,630,138 of CM041537.1, forward strand.
ATTACTACCACCTCCTTCTGTAATTACAAGCTCCACTGCACACAGGCTCACCATCAGGTGGGGCCAGGGCCACAAGTGCAGCTCCACCAGTTCTCATCATTGTGGCATTTTGAATTCCCACTGTATGAGAGCTGCGGGCCAACGGGAGGCTTTTTGCACATCTGAGGTGCCACAGCCTGCAGGCCAATCAGCCAGTTGGGATTAGAAATGCTAAATTTTGTCTCGTATCATTAGAAGGTTAGCTCACCCCTCATTGGTTCACCATCTGGGCGTTCTTTCCTTCCCTCTCAGTAGTGTGGCTTTTCAAAAACACTGTATCAGCATCGCACAGCCTACAGCATGGCGGACGGAGACAAAAAGAACCAAAGATGGAAGGGAAAGATTTGGGCAGATGAGCACAGTGGGGGGCGGGGGGATGGGGATAGCAAAGGATTCAAGCCGTGAAAGCAAGGAATGGTGTGGAAAAAAGAGAAAATTAAGCAAACGGATGGGATAATGCGGGAAAGTAGGTATTTGTTATCGGTTTTTGACCCACTCCAGTATTTCATGCATCTATAACAATGACACAAGCTGTGTCAATGCATAAGATGCAACTTAACATTAAAACACAGCTGCTTCGGCATCAAAGTATCACAAGTCATGATGAGGTGTCACCTGACAGCTTTGGGACACACTTATAATACGGGAAAAATTAAATATCACCACAACAGTTTTCATCAGCCACACGTTTGTCATTTCCAAAGGCGGATGTAATTTTTTTTTTTTTTTACATTAACATTGGTTTAATCCTTATTCATTTTCACAACTCAAACTTTAACTGGTAAACCCTGCGAGAGTCTAATCTCCCAGTGAAACCCTAATAATTTATCTCGATGTGGGAGCTAAAGTCTGCATTAAGACAGCTCATTTGGGATGTTCCACAAGGGTATTTCATTTTGGAAAACAGCGGGCTAAGAAGATTATAAGCACAGTTTTCAATTTATCTCACACACCCTGACTCCCTTTATTGGCTGGGACCCTCTTATCATGTTTTGCCAGGAGCTAGAGCAGCCATTGGCATCTTCCTCTGTATCTGCTACTTTAGAGTGGCTGCATTTGATGCAACATTACACTTATTTTTACCCATAGCGTGGCCTTTTTTTTTAACACAAGCTGTTTCACATTAATCGCCCTAAAAATTGGGATGGATGGAAGTTTAGAAAGAGCAAACAAGTGTCACGTAAGTGGGCATAACTGTTTTTGATTGCAACTTTATGAAGTCTAGTCACCTTTAGAGATAGCTTGTATCAAAGGCAAACCAAGGATTTGCTAAAAAATATTAAGCAACCAATAGAAGTCTATAATACACATCAACTGGCCCTTGAGTAAGTCAGGAAGAGAGAGAGAGGGGAGAGAGAGAGAGAGAGAGAGAGAACTTGCTGATGTAAAAAAAAAGCTGCAGGAGTAAGGATATAAAACCTTGAGACAAGAGGATGCTCCTCTCTCAAACCCGCTGCCATCTCAGTGGTGGAAATGTTGGAGTTGGGGAGGGTCGACTTTGAGGTGACATTGACGCTGTGTAGATGAGAGTGAGGATCTTGCGCTCCATGTTACGTCCCTGCTCGCTTCAACTCAGACGGCGGCAGCTCCTCTCCCCGTCTTCTCCTCCCTCCTCTCTTTCAGCACCACTCCTTTCAGGACAGCACCTCGCTCTCAAAGACGCATTTGTCCTCCATCCTCCCCCCTCAGGATCGTATATGTGCTCGCTGTCGTCGGATGCAAAGTTTTCGCCTTGGTTTTATTCTAAAAGTGCAAGGAAGTAACTTTTCCCAATTTCGGATTTTCCCATCGGGGAAATAATCAGGAAAATAAATTGATTTCATTGTAAGTATTCTGTTATACAGTGTGCATTTTATATAAAATAGGCATGCAATTGTGTTTGCTGACTTTTATTTGGCATGTGCAGATGCGCTGACTTGTGCACCGATGTGCGATTCCACTTCACCTAATGGCGACGCAAGAGACTTATCTCATGAGGATAATTAATATATTTGATCTTTCAGTCCTACAGCCACGTTTTAAATATGTCAAATGTAAATATGTGATCTATATGGGGGGAAAAAATTAACGTTATGCTGTGTTCACTTAATCTCAATTTGTCCTGGGGGCGTGCGTGTCTTTGAAGTCAAACGTTACATGGACCCGGAATACTATTAAAGGAGTTGATATAAAATGCTTCTGTTGTAAAATACATTAAATGATTTTCCCATATTGCCTCGTGTTGCTCTTCACCATTACGCACACGAGGTGATGGAGAGCGCACAGAGCGCGCTCCATGTTCCATTGGTTATCACGAGCAGATGTTCATTTTGCATTTCCCGAAGTAAAAAAAAAAAAAAAATTAAACATATCTTTAAATGCAGAATCCTAATAAAATTATGCTGTTTAAAACGGTGTTGTTCATTGTTTGCATTAATTAAATAAGTAAAATAAATGTAAAAAAAAAAAAAACGGTTCTGCAGATATTGTCTGCGAAAATGTCTGCTTAAAAACTCAGTGAGTTATTAGCCTCTCCAGGTGATTCATTAGATATTATCGTCGCGCCTGACTCCTAAGTGTGTTTAATTGCTCTTCTCTTGTACTGCAGCAATAGGAAGTGGGCCATTTAATTTAGAGCATAATGAATCAAGGACGAAAGCAGGCTCTAAATTTCTGCTAACATGCATTCACTGCGGGCAATTAAAAGTGAGTCTTATTGCATGAGAAGCCTTTATTTGATCCCGTGGGGTTCACGGATCGCGGGGCACATTTTTTCTCTCTCCACCCCTGAAGAAATGTCACAATTAGAATTGATGCGTGCATAATAATCGTGTAAATTTCTATTTTTCCAGTAATATAAAACTTTCAGCCTGGGTCAGAACAGTGTCCACCTAAAAAAAATTGTTATTATTCAGTTAATGTAGAAAATAATTACACTTTTTTGTAGTATCTTAATTTTTTGGTAGTATCTTAAATGATTGAGTCAGATGGATCCCTCATTATTAAGGCTTGAGATTCCACTTCAGAAAATATTTCTAACAAGTATATCTACATGCTAGTAAAATGATCTCCCCTAATTCATGTCTCCTGATATTTCCAGTGATTTTTAACTTCATATATATTTCTTTATGTTTTCAGGGTCGCTGGACAGTTGCTAAGCTGCTTCTGCTCTTGATCACTCTCTTTACCCCGACTACTCGTCTCCACTCGGCTGCTATCTGGGAGCTGGGTGTACAGGACGGATAAACTACTGTGTGCCTGGACCGGTGCTGAAACCCCCTCCTCTCTACTGGTCAGGACTATCTGAAACGCACAGTGACCATGGCCACCAACGGGACCAAAGCCTCGGACGGACACGTCTTAACTGAGACGGTTAATGACGCGCCCACCACCACGCCAAACGACAAACCCAAAACCTTGGTGGTGAAAGTGCAGAAGACGAAAACAGATTTACCCGAGAGAGAAACGTGGGCTGGAAAATTTGATTTTCTTCTCTCTTGTGTCGGATACGCAATCGGACTCGGAAATGTCTGGAGATTTCCTTATTTATGTGGAAAAAACGGAGGAGGTAATCAGGAATTCTTGGCAATTTTTCATTTCTCCATGTACCAAAAGGAGTGCAAAGATCTCAACAGCAAAACGTGACAGTTTCCTTCCGGAGGTTTTTAATTAAAGTAAATCTAAAGTGTATCCCCTCCATCTAAGCCGTGCGTAATTGCGCACAAGCAGAGCCTGCGCGGTGATCTGCGGCGCAAATGTCTTATCTGGATTAGGATGAATGTTGTTGGTTTATGATTCACCTTCACTTACACACCTTTACCTTTCACCTCTCATTCAGGGGCCTTCTTGATTCCCTACTTTTTGACCCTCATATTTGCTGGCATGCCCCTGTTCTTTCTGGAGACGGCTCTTGGTCAGTACACTTCTATTGGAGGGCTTGGAGTGTGGAAGCTGGCCCCCATGTTCAAAGGTAAAATACACGTTTACGTTATCCTTAAGGCCATAAACTATGTGTTTTGATTTTTTTAATTAACTGGCTGCATCATAAGGGTCAGGTTGAATAACAAAAATTCACAGTAAGAAATTCTAAATACATTATAGAGGGTAAAGGTCCATTCACAAAAACTCCCAAAACATTCAGATATGTGTAATTAATGTCTTAGTTCAACAAAAAAATATTTCAGCACAATTTAACATCATGCCTGTACTCTCCCATTGTTTCAGGTGTGGGTCTGGCTGCTGCTGTTCTGTCCTTCTGGCTAAATATCTATTACATTGTAATCATTTCCTGGGCTATTTACTATCTGTACAACTCCTTCACTACTGTGAGTATTAGATTTTTTTATTCATGCTGTTCCCCAATAAAGGCAACTTCAATACCTTTTGACATGTAAAGGGAGAAAGAAATCCTGAAGTAGACAAATATTCCTTTTAGATTCCCCATTAGATTCCTTTCCAAAAAAATCTTTTCACACAAGTGTCCCTTTAAATCTGACCTGTTTGTCTTTTTTTTTCTTTCTTTTTTGTTTTTGCCCAGGTTGTATTTTTTACATAGTAACCCTTTCAGTTATGTGTCAGGTTCTGTCTGCCAACACTCTTATATAAGAGTGTACAGCCCTTAACAGGGTATGACATTTATTACTTCCTTTCCCACATAATTAGCTCCTTACACAAGGTATTGATAAATGCATTTGGCGATGAGGCATTCATTCCTCTGAGAAAAGCATGAAATCTCAATGAGTATCATGGTCTTGGCTGCTCGACAGCCAGAGAGAATGGGACCCGGCAGTGGGAGAGTGGTCCAAGTAAAAAGAGCTGTCTGTGTGATTTTTCTTTTTTTTTTTCTTTAATTTTCAGGAGCTGCCATGGCAGAGTTGTGGCAATCCCTGGAACACAGACCGATGCTACACCAACTACAGCATCGCCGACACCAGAAACCTCACCAGCGCAGTGGTGGAGTTCTGGGAGTAAGCTGGACTTAAGAGTCTATTTAAAACCCAAGGATACTGGTCTGTTGTGAACAGATTTAAACCTCACAGAAAGGTCCTGGGCCCTAATGTGCATAATGAAGATCAGGGTTGGAGTCTTACATGGCCAGCTGGATCTGAGGATTCAATAGTTGACCAAATGCTTTAATATCCACCTATCTGACTATATACTTTATACTTTTATATAAAATTGTGCATGTACAAACCTAAGAAAAATATGTGTGTTAAAAAATTGCATGTAGATGTGTGCATTCAAGCATGACTTCCCTTGACTGGGGCGCCTTAAAAAAAGCTTTAGGGGTGAGAAAAGAAAGCCAGGCAGAGGGGTCTTTGTGAATATCCAGACACGTGTGTGTATATTTGTGTGTGCATCCATGCGCACTGTATGTATGAGATCAAGGATCCATTTGTGCGTTGTAGTAAGACCACTTTACTCCTTCCCTGCAGACGTAACATGCACCAGTTGACCGATGGTCTGGAGAAGCCTGGGGAGGTCAGGATCCCACTGGCTATTACACTCGCTATTGCATGGGTGCTCGTCTACTTCTGTATCTGGAAAGGCGTCAGCTGGACTGGCAAAGTAAGTAGAAGGAGAGGGCAATGCCAGAAACAAAAACAAAATGGAAAAGCAAAATCCATCGGGATTGAATGTGCGTCATCTTAATGCTCAAGGTCACCAATTGGCACAATGACATAATAAAATTCTTATGCAAATGAAGGGATTACATAACTTCACTTAACCCTTTAACCCACTATGCAGCCTCGACCAAGTGTAATTTGTTTCATTTCATAATGATGAGCTGAAATCTAAGTTTAAGTTGCAGTATTTTTATGATTTCTCAAGGTTTACTAAAATGAAATGTTTGAGAATTTCACAGTTTCTCAAGGTTAGCAATACAGTGACATGCAGAACTCTTTAAAAGGTGATATGGCACTGTATGTTCAATTAACCTTTAATCCAAGACACACAAGGTATCACAAGCACCTACATTTCCACTAATGGAAACAAAGGCTTCAATTTGATTGCTGTAGAGCCACACTCTGCCCACTGAGCTATACAGACACCAAACCATAACATTTGAAATAAGCCCTTTTCACTTCACACCACTTTATAAAATCGTTCAGCTTCCCTTACATTTGGAAGATTGATTATTGCAGATTCATCATCATTTTTGTACATAGCAGTGTCGATGACAGTTCACTTCTTACTAGTGCATTTGATCATGAATGATCTGACAGCTCAGTGTAAAATGAGTTCAGATAAGGAGGGAAATATTGCGCTGGGAGTGTGCTGAACCCAACCATTCTGGGGTCATCTTGCCTCTGGGGAATGGCTGACTAGGTCATTGTGCTGTGGGGATGGTGCCACAGTACTGTCACACTGTTCATGATGAGTTCAACAACTTTGCAGTTTTCGCCTCTTCTACAGCTTTGTTGCCCTGCAGGACAAATATTCAAAGGGAAATCATGCTCACCAGCTGTGTGATTTCACATTTACGTTTGGCTTATAGAGACAATACTCTTCTCTCTGACAATAACTTTGTGTCTCACAGGTGGTGTACTTCTCGGCCACATACCCTTATTTTATGCTGTTCATCCTGTTTTGCCGTGGTGTCACTCTACCTGGTGCATTTGATGGAATCCTCTTTTATGTCACACCAGACTTTGACAAACTGAAGGAGTCAGAGGTATGTCTAAAAACTGTTTCTGCTCAAAAATACATATAGCATTTTGCTGACCACCAAAACAAAGGCGGCTGCAGAGGGTGCACTGACGTTTTGGCTTCTTGGGGCAAAGCTGTACAGACAATTTGCAGGTTATGGTAATGTAATTAAAGAGGGCTCTTTATGCATCTAGTACCTTATTTAGTAATTAAGAGCTCAACCTTATCCTAAAAGATTCTTAGTGAGTGCAGTATTAATATTTAGACTCATAGATAATGTGATAAAATCACTGTTAATTGCAAGAGCAGCAAAATATTTTAAAAAAGTCTATCTAACATTATTATTAGTGGATCTTCCAACTATTTCACTTTGAGCAACAAGAACAACAAGCTTCTGAAAAGTTGAACCCCTGTCATGGCTATGTATATTCTATTTATTGTGTTGGTGCATGGTCATTGAAAAGTATAAAGTTGGTCTCATGTAGTATAAGTGTGCCAGTGGTATTTAGATTGATGCAACTACAGTATGTCCAAAATATAAAAGCCTATATGACAGTGCAGATTTTTAGACAATGTTTTATTCTGTAATGATTGATTGAATAAATCCCTTAGCTACATCATTAAAACTCAAGAAGAACATGAGATGAGGTGTGGAGGGAGAATGCAAGATCTTACTGAGTTAAGTGGATCACATAGCACCAAGCATAACAAGACAGCATTTACTGTTGCACTTAAGCTCTCAAGTATTGTTCCCACTTCCTGCCATTATATCAAAGATTTACAAGGATAAAGCTGAGGTAAATTTGTGCACATGGCTTGATCAGCTTGAAAGAAATGTTGTTAATTGAACATCTTTTTTCTTATCTTTGTGGGTCAGGTGTGGCTGGATGCTGCCACTCAGATCTTCTTTTCCTACGGGCTGGGATTAGGCTCTCTGATTGCTCTTGGTAGCTACAATCCCTTCAATAACAATGTATACAGGTAGGTGATAATCATATGCTGTATTTCAGGTTAATTTACCAAATGAATTAAATACCTGTTCAGATTAAATTTTATTGTCTAGCTCCGGTCACTCACATATCGTTTTTTTTTTTTTTTTTTGAGGAGACTGTGCAGATGTCTCTTCCTGGGATTATTTTTGGTTACCTGGCAACATAGTGTCTACTGTGCCTTCTATTTTGGGACTATTTGAGCCTCTGGCTGTATCAGCTGTTTCATTATTTGGGCTCTATCCTCTGTTTTACACTCATAGGCACAGACATTTGGTTTGCTTCAGCCTCTGTCACATTGTGGGATAAACACTGGTCTGCAGCCCAGCTACATCTATGCTTCCAGCTATTCTGAAACTGCTGGAGCTCACTGCCATTTTAAAAGAACAGGTCAATATGAATGTATTCGGCTGCTGTGCTACTGCAGGATGCAAAATGGCTCTTTGCTGCCCCCCCCTCCCCCATGCTTCTCGACAATGTGTGACGGGTTGATAAGGAATTGATATAGGCGTGACAATGGATGCCTTGTGCTTTGTCTCTCCCCTACAGAGATTCTGTCATTGTCTGCTGCATCAACTCCTTCACCAGCATGTTCGCTGGCTTTGTCATCTTCTCCATCGTGGGATTCATGGCCAACGTAACAAAGAGACCCATCGCTGATGTGGCAGCCTCAGGTAATTGCAATCAATGTTGAAACTCAATAGTGACAATAGGCACAGGCAAGAGATACTTGCATTCAAAAATTAGTCCTTGAAATTGCTAGATGTTATTCTTTCAGTCAAAAAGGGAAGGTTTTAGCATGTCACTATACGTCAGTTCTGATTTCTGGGATTATTAGAGAGAAAATCTACTTGGTGATTTTGCAAAATTCTCTGTCCTTTCTAAATACTACAGTTTGACTTTCAGCACTCACAATGTCTCCCAAGGACAGTTTGGATTTGAGATGTTCTTATTTTATTCAGTATTTAATAAACTTTGTTTTCTCTGTAGTTAAACAATCTTTTATTAGTATTGCTTTGTAAATGCACATCACCATTTATATTATATTTATGTTTTTCAGGACCTGGCCTGGCATTTTTGGCGTATCCTGAGGCTGTGACCCAGCTGCCCATCTCTCCTCTCTGGGCTATACTCTTTTTCTCCATGCTGCTGATGCTGGGAATTGACAGCCAGGTAAAGAAAACCCAATAAAAACAGCCTCAGCTGCGTTTTTTGGCCCATAATCAGCAAAGTGCTGGATGACCTCTGCCAAGGAATGCTTTGACAAATAAAACTAAACATTGAGGAAATGCTGATGTATAAGGCCAGGATACCATTGTTTAAGGATGGAAACCTTTATGGTGTATCGAGATGTAAAAGTCTTACCAATATAATTGTAATGTGTCTCGCTGTTACTCCTTCATTCATGAAAGTTAGTTCTAACCCTATAGATAAACCTAATGCTGTTATTACAACATGACTCTGCAATCTCTCCAGTTCTGCACTGTGGAAGGCTTCATCACTGCACTGGTTGACGAATTCCCCCATATTCTCAGAAAACGCAGAGAGATCTTCATCGCAATCGTCTGCCTTATTTCTTACATCATTGGACTGTCCAACATCACACAGGTGAACACTTCTTTCTTATCAGATAATCTACCAACTTGTAAAGACATTACTGGGAAAGTTACCCCCAAAACAGACTAAATGACAGGGTTTATATTGTTGCTACAGATGTCAGAGTTCACTAGAAGCACTCCAACAAATTCAATTAAGTAATTACATGACTGAGTAAATTGACTTTGCCTTTGTCATTTTATCTTTTATATTTCTAACTCTGACATTGTATGCATCCCCTATGACACCAATGGCGTGACCTCAACCCAGTACCCAGTAACCTGCAGCACTGTTATCTTAGCTAGGTTGTTATCTCAGCTCGCCCTGATGGTGACCCTCATAATAGAACCAAAGAGCAGCAGAAGTAAAAAGGTTGTTCGCCCCTCCATGGAATGTATATTCATGGTCCATAGAGGTTAAAGTGGCACAGCTGCAGTCACAAAAAAGAAACACTGGTTACTGCACCTGATCATTACCTGATCAGGTAATCAGGCTTATTCTATAATAATTTTCTGTTCTTGATCAAAAATAAAAAATAAAAAGGGAAGCAAACAAAATTCAATTAAAAAGTTGTCTTACATATCTGTCTCCTAAAAAGACAGAATCATTGCGGGACAAGGTCATATTTTCTAATGATGCTCAAAGGTCCTTCATTGTCCCTCCATGTCTGCCAAACTGGATTTTCATCATGCAACTTGCACAGTCCTGTTTGAATGAGGCAGTTACCCTAATCACTGCTCCAGGCAGAGTAAAATATATCAAGCTTCACAGGGTAGCAGTTGACGAACTATAGCAGGTCCCTCTGAGCTGGTCTCCATAGCGACCTGATAGCCACAAGAAATTGTGGACAGACACGAAATGTTTCAAGGAGATGTTTGATCTGCACTGCTCCTGTCTGTGCTGCACATCTGCAGTTTCCACAGCGAAGTCTTCGCGCTGTCCTCACCAATGAGACGTCTCTAACTCTCACCAGCCACAGCCACTGGTGCTCTCCCCCTTGATGTTATTCCACTTGACCAATTTAGTACTGTCCTGCACATCAAATACTATAATCGCTTCTTCTTTTCCTCTCTTTTTGTTTCCTGCCTTTCTCTTTTTGCAGGGTGGACTGTATGTCTTCAAGCTATTCGACTATTACTCAGCCAGTGGAATGTGTCTGCTCTTCCTGGTCTTCTTTGAGTGCATCTCAATTTCCTGGTTTTATGGTGAGCCACACTTCTGTCTCAGTAATCTTATTAAGGAGGTTTTTTTCCATCTAAAAAATGGACTACACATTTCTGTCTTTTGCTGCTGACTTATTGGGAGCTAAAATCTCAAGATCTAACATCAAAGATCAAGATAATCTGAGATCATGAATTATGCACTGCATTTATATTCACACAACACAGTAACTAAAACTGCATTCGTCATGCTTTATCTTTGGCTCCAGGTGTGAACAAATTCTATGACAACATTGAGGAAATGGTTGGATACAGGCCCTGTCTGTGGTGGAAGGCTTGCTGGGTTGTTTTCACTCCCCTTATTGTGGTTGTAAGTGTTATCTGCAGGTAACATGCAGGATTTAACCAATAATGTTTCAGACACCAACAAGGAAAATAGCACCTCATCATGGACAATATTTAGCTTTATGAGGTCTCAAGTAAAGCTATATACAGAGAATGACTGCTATAATCCTTAAATGCAAAACTATATTATGTTTTTTCTTGTAACTTTAGTTTGATTGTTGTGTGCACAGATCCAAAAGTCTGTTTACGTAATTACTTTTACTTGCGTGCTCCGTACTTTAATATAAATCACAGCCATTACTATCTCATACCTTCATATAATAACGTGTGCTCTGGCCAAAGATTACCTCAGACCAACATCTTATTTCTGAAATTTTACTGTAGCATTTTCTGCATGCACATAGCCATTTATAATCTATGAGTTAAACGTCCAGGTCGTGGTTTTAAATTTGTGTAGTTCTACAGTTTTAATTTCCTTCTTACTGTCTGTGAGCGTGATGATGAAAGTGCTGAGATCTATCTTCTGATCCCTCTTGTCCAGGGAGTCTTCTTGTTCAGTGCAGTGCAGATGGTTCCTCTCACCATGGGTGACTATGTGTTCCCAGCCTGGGGACAGGGGGTTGGCTGGTGTATGGCCCTCTCCTCCATGACCCTCATCCCTGGTTACATGGGCTACATGTTCCTCACACTCAAAGGCACATACAAAGAGGTAAGATCAGTATGGATCCACTCTAATAGTTCATACCATTTGTGAAGCAATGAATACCTGCACAACACTGCACATAATTAATTAAATGTTATTATAAAGAAAGCAAGTTGTGAGATGCTTATGAAAAATAGTACACATACATGTATATGCAAGTTAAATCTAATTATGATCCATATACATTTACTGAAAATAAATGTTACACTTGCACAAACATGTATGTATACTGGTATTTAAAAACCAAGAGTTTTGGTTTGCCTAATGCAAATATGATAGCCACAGATTTTCAGGACATATGCATCACTGCACCCACCTCTGCACATTTCACACATCTATTAGCTGGTTTGAATTCTAATCTACAGCCAGCAGCGAGGCAGGCTCTGCATTAAGAGTTTCAAGTGGATTACTTGGTATGCAAGATTTCTGGCTGAAATATATTATTGCATACTGCATGATAGACAAATCCAACACAGGAGCACAGTGGAGTTTTTAGAGGGTGCTGATGTTTGGGGAGGATAATGTAATGTAAATGCGACATACAAGCCCTGAGGATTTTACAGAGCAGATCCGTTTTCACCATAGACAGAAGCTTGAATGAATATTTAAGGTCACACTGTAGATTTTTACTGACAGTCTGGCTAAGAATATGTTTACCAGAATATACTGATCCAGGATTTATATCATTAACACTTACAGTTATGACATTCACATAATGGCTGGCAATGAAAATAATGCCTGAAATGTAATTTAGCAGCAAGAGGACTCTTCGTAGTGGATGTTAAAATGCTTAGTTTAGCCCAACGTGATGTTGTTCTGTGCATTGTAACTGCTCTGATTCAGTGTTTTTGTAATGAGCAAATACACACAGGGATGCTGGGTAAAGATGTGATAAATTGCCATGAAGAGTAGAACAGTGATAAAAGGATTAGTAAAATAGAGTTTCTAATTACTTCTGGTAAACAATTTTTGATGCCTTTTTACTATACCAGCCACTGAGTTCTCAGTAAATTACAATCTGTATCCAGCAGAATGGTAAACGGCATTTTCATTGATCTGATGATCCTAATCATTTGCAGATAATACCTTTTTCAGCATGCCATTTACATTAAGAGCTTTTTGATTTGCAGTCATTCACAATGCGCTGAATAATAACCTCACATCCATACAGTCCCTAGTGACAGATATAGCTTTATAGCCACCAGTGACAGAATAAATGGGCCATAATTACAGGCAGTGCAACATAGGCTGTAAGAGGCGATGTGCAGGTGTCAGATCCTGCAGTACCAGCTGATGGCTGATTGTCTAATTGTAGCAATCAGCCAGTTGATTAGTGCTCTGCATCCAGGCGGACACTTAGTTTCACAAACACTCCATATAAATGCCTACGGTGCCGCAGAGCTGTCGTCCAGCACTACCCGTAGCTTAGAATATTTGAAAGATTTTCCAAGTTTGGTTTTGATTTAGCTTTGTGGATAGGTTTGGCCCATGAAACAGTTGTTATTGTCATGAATATTGGCTTTTATTTTCCTTTCTTAACCATATATCAGGCTGCATTACTCGTTTAACCATGTATCACATCAGGGAAAATACATAAATGTCTTCTCTGACACTCAGAGCTCGAGGCGGTGCATTCATCAAGCTCACAGCTGTGTAGCTGGTGCATTTTGTTAGAGCTTATGGGTTTGATCACAAACTTTGCAGCTGTTAGGTTCCTACTAATGGTATATGACAGTGTCCAAGTGTGATTGTGCCACTATCAGTGTGTTTTTCAGCAGTGGTTTTATTACTCCTCTTCATGCTTTTCCTTTTCAGCGTCTGCGGATGATGATCAAGCCTTTGGTGCTGGTGAGGGCTCAGGAAAATGGCCCAGACCAGCAGACAGAAAACCAGAGTCAGAACCCTGCCAACGAGGAAGCCTACATCTAGAAACTTCTGCCTGTCTCTCTGTCTCGACAGCCAGAATGGCGATCTCCACAGAAGAATCGTAATCACGGTTGGGAACGACCACCAGACTTCCATGTCTGCTTTTATTCACCTACCTCCTGGGGACACGTGAGACCAACCTGATTACACAGTTATTTTTAGGGGTTTTTCTGTTTGTTTATTTGTATAATACAGAGTTATAAAACTTAAGAGAAAAAACAAACTACCCAGCAAAATTATTGTGATATTATGAATTTCATTATGCAAAAAAGTTAGTCTTTATAGAAAAGGAAATGTGACTTAGGAAATTACTGTATATTGAATATATAATTTAAATTTGGAGGCCCACGTTGATTAAATAGTATCGTGCTACTTTGAAGATATTAATTAATCTACTAAACTACAATTCCTGTACAAAGAAAAATATTGGTTAAATGCATTTTGCTTGTACATGAAATAAATACATTAAAATTATTGCAGTGTAGTAGGTGAAAAAAATGCAATTTGAAAGTTTGTAAAGTGAAAATTGAATATTGACCAATTAAAGGCAAAGAAAATATGGGAATGTGCAACAGGTAAGGCCAAATCTGCTTGTATGTATAAAATATGATTTAGTCAGACTATCACTCCCTTGCAGAATCCTGCAGTTCACCTGAAATGTTTACCACCCATGTCTGGGGCTACCTTTGAAAAGCACAAGCACAGTATGGAATTTTGAAATGTCCAACTTCTTTTAGGCTCGATTAAAACTTGTGAACAGCAAAAATAACTTAAATAGGATACATAGCAAGAGACTGTTATAATTGTTTCTTTGTTTTCTAAAGAACAATAACTTTGTATGTTGTCTGAATCTTTTTTGTAGAATCATTTTTAGGTCGTTTTCTATATGTGAGAGTGAGAAGGACCAAAATCATACTTAAGTTTGAAAGATTGGTGCAGACAATTGACCCACTGATGTTATATGGATTGAATCCCTTTTTGTCTCTATAAAGAGCAACAGGGTACAGGAGTAAAGACAGTATCTGCCAATTTGGAGCCAATACAGAAATCCCACATTTGCACTGTGGTGTATTATATGTCTGCCTGAGATTATTTGGAAAATGTAGGTTTGTTTTCTCCTGACAAGTTGAAAGACAGGGTTGTGTTGCAATAAGGCAATGCCAATTCTGATCTTTAATTTAAACTGTGAGAATGAATAAGCTGCAGTGGCTGCTGCATTGGAGACTGTGTGATGGATTTCTATGATAGTTACCACTATTCTGACTGGAACCGTTTACTTGTTTATCTATTTAGTAACCCGCTTCTCAGGAACAAAGGTGGACGTGACCAAATTCTCTCAGATACTACCATTATACACTGAAACAATTAATGCTGTATTTAAAAAAAAAAACACAACTGTAATGAAATTTTCTCCAATCAAACCAACATGCTCCCTTAAACAGCAACAAAACAAGGACGCATAAATCAGTATGAAGACTTCATATATATAGTATCTACATACTTGGGCACATTCGAAAGCTGATCCAAATTATTGTCTGTTGTTTCTGTGCTGTTAGCATAATTTCTTTCAGTGTAAATGAACTGTGATGGCCTTCACTCAGTCATTTTAGTAGAAGCCATAGTGCATCTCTATCTTGTGGCGAGTGCAGATTCCCCATATCAGACAAGGACAGAGAAACTTTGGCTCATACACAGGGCAAAGCCGGTAAAAGCACTGTTAACACAGCAGGACATAGCCAGATGCTATATAGGCCAACACCACAAAAACTACTCCTTTTCATAGGATAAATACAAAACCTATTATTACATATCAAGTTTGCTTGGCAATAAGGAAACATATATATAGAGACTGACTTTGTGCCAGACCACAAATATCACTGTATTGCTATGAAAGAGGATCAAGAAAATTTGCTTCTGTGGCAGCTAGATGCGACAGGAATCAGGTTGAATCAGTCCCGTTTATTTTCTTTTATTTATGGGTTTTTTCTCTCAAAGATATGTGAATTAAAAATGTGCAATGACAAAGGGTTCCGTGAATTTTGTATAAACTTACCATACTGCAGTTTTCTCTCTTGAATGATGTTGTAAACTGGACTGTGTAATACATGTATCTGTGAATGTCCGTACAACCTGAGTTTTTCTTTTCTTTTGTCTAAATGTTGAACAAAAAAAGTGATATTATTTGCTGTTTTCTGCAATAATATTATCATCTCAGAAACTAAAGCACATATCTCTCTCAACTGTAAAGTATAATTACAATAACAGAATAGAGTAATAATAAAGATGATGATAATAATAATAATAATAATACTGTAATAGAAATGTCTAGTCAGAGAATATTGTTTTGTATATTTCTAGCTGTTTCATGGGCCTAATGTAAAATATTCTATGTAAAAAAATATAATAAATGTCTTTAGATGGTGTTATATGAAAAAGCATGATTGCAATATATGTTATCTGCAAAAATAAATAAAGACCTATAGATTATAAAGTCTGTGTCATGTAATCTTTGTTTTTAAGAAATTACATAATTGTGGAAAGTAAAATTTTTTTGTTAAATGGATGTGACTCTTTGAATAGCTACAAGCACTGACTTAAAAGGTATAGAAATGCTCTTCAGATACGCTTTCTGCATTGTTGAGTGAGATGGTTTAGCGTGACACTGACCTGCTCAGTGTTATGCTAATGCTTGATTTATTACATAAGTGGAGATGAATATGCAATCAGCTCCATCAACACAAGAGATGTTCTCTGTAAACTTTGCTGATAGTAACTTAGCAAAACGGTTCTCGTCACGGCAATACCTCTGTGACACCTGCACTGAGTATTGTGCCAGCACAGACAATTTAGCTCTCCTGGCTGACAGCCAATCCCTCCTGGGCACAATGCAACATCTATCTCTCTACTGTTATTCAGTAGCTAGCCTACATTTGTTGTAATCCAAATAGCCACCAGATCAGCACAATACGCACACTGAGAAAACTGTACAGAACATGTAGACATCTTTATTTCAAAGAATTTATGAAAAGGGAACAGTAAATTAAATCCTGGCATTGCACATCAGACAGGGAAAAGCATGAATTAAATAACATTTCTTTAAATAACATGTCTGGATTACATGCTTGTTTAGTCATCAGAGGGATGCTCTGTAATCTCAAAGTATGCTGAGCTTTGTTTTTCTCGGCATTTTGACTCATTTGCATAACACTTGTGGGACACTCATGATACATTTATTGTTATTTTTCAATCAATGCAGTATTGTAGTTTCTTAATATGCATTACTTTGTCTCACTGTTTGTGTGGTTCGGCCCTTTTGAGCATTAAGCAGGAAATGTAAGTCTCTTTTTCTAGCTACAATTGCCTTTCAACATATTTAATGTAGCAGATGTGAATGTGTGATGTGGAGGGATTATACTGTACATACAGAGAAAAGTACTGTACCAGGTGTCAAGACTGTGACCTCTAATACAGACCCCACACTAGATGGGATGTCTGAACCAATAATCAGCCCAATTTATCCCCTAATGTGAGGGATTTGTAGATATGGAACAGATTTTAACATATGATGTTAGTGCATATAGTGAATACAGAGGTTCGGTCTCTAAAAGAATACACCAAGATAGATATGTTGTTTTGTGTCAAAATGTTGTTTCTTTGCACTGACATCTCACTGTTGATAACATCAACAGATAACATTAACAAAGCATATGTGAATGTATGACGTCAATGCATTATATATACTAACCTCGTCACTCCCCACAGAGTTACAACAAGCTCAACACAACAGAGATTTGGTAATAATAATAATGTTTCCCACAGGGTCACTAGTGCTTGCCAGATATGCTAATAGTACCTTCAACCCCCCCTGGCAGGCTATGTCCAACAATTTTCATTCTTAACAAAACTTCCATCACATTTTTGTATGCACCACTGAGTACAAACCTGTAAAAGTGTCCAAGAAGAGACTGGCCAAAAGTCTGCACTGTTATCCCCATTTTTTGCACCAACACTACAAAGACATGCAAAAGATACCAAAGTCTTGGAGGAGGCACTGGGAAGTAGCCAGGAGTAGGTCAGAATTGAAGAGAACAAGCCTTGTGATTTTCCAAGGTTAAGAAGAGGATGCTGAGGTGGAAGTTGCAGTATTATCAAGTGACCACCACAGTTAGCCATTGAGTTTTCAGATGAGCATTGCAGTGTCAGGCATGACAAATTAAAACACTGAGCAGAACAATGACAGGTTAAATACATGCTCCAATGTGCATTAGAATGCAATTCTGCATGTCATGTGAGAGTAGCAGAATACTCCATTTCTGAATTAGCTCACAGGCTTTTCAGTCAGCCTAATCACGTGGTGCAGATTATTATGTGAATGCAGAATATGTATAGAGTTTATAATTGCCATCTTGGCTCTGTCATCATAATTTCTTGCGAGCGTATGCCAGCTCAGCACAGCAGAGATCAGGAAGTGACAATAATAGCATCCATCCAAAAATCACATTGGATACAGAGCCCAAAACCAGATATTATGTAGAATCTTCTTTACTTCTGGCTGTGGCACAGGCATTGTAGCCATTGTCCTGTATAACACTTCAGTCCAAACATCTAGAGTGCACAGGTGTTAGTGTCTAGCTCAGTTGTCTGTTTCAGCCATGGTATGGCCGGGCCTTAGAAAATTAAGGAAAGATACATCTTTTGAACTGAGATGGAAAAAAAAGTACAAGGAATATGGTTTAGTTGGAGGGCAGTAAAAATAATAATTTTCATAGGTGATTTTGATCATGAGAAATGCCACTGCTTTTCACAAATAATATATTATACAAATACAGTTTATTACCATGTTTCAGAGTGTCCTCCTTAAAACAAAAATACCAAAAACTGAGATATTTATAGTATATCTCTATAGTATAGATTATAGTACATTTTCTCAGATCCTTGTCTCTGGTGTATCTCAGATGATTGTATATAAGCATCTCTTTGTTTTGAGAGTTAATCCTTCATAACCATTGAAACCATTGGTGCAAATTATTGAATACTGTGCCTGTATGTTTGTGCTTGTGTGTGTGAGAGCTCAACAGAGAGATTTAGACAGAAAGAAAGAAGAGGTGATTTCATACCTGGTCAATGGTACTACAGTCGCGATTCGGTGTGTCATTGTGAGTATGCATATACTCATATACTGTCTGTATATGTATACACACACACAAACACACACACACACACACACACACACACACATAGTGTGTGTCTGCTCATCTGAGCATGCAGCGGAAGTAGAAGTGTTAGTTGTGGTAATGACACAGACATGAGCGGAGCAGCTCCGACAGCTCCAGTCTAGCAGAGGTAGTAGCAGCTCAGAAGTCAGCTCCGGGGCCCACACAACAAATACGCACTGTGGAAATGGTAATCTGTTTTTCCTCCATGCCAACTTGGCCAAGGCTCCCAGTAGCATGCACACTCTCCAATCGTATCACAATCACTGAGTGCTGACATGCACAGCACGTTGGGGCAAAAAAAGAAAAAAAAAAAAAGAAAAAAAAGAAAATACTCTTCTTATATCTGCAAGGCTGTTTCATGTGAAAGATGCAGTGAGATTATGCAACTGACTTAGCAATACGAGGCAGCATATAATATTGGAAGGGTATAAACTCAGCCAGTAAAAAATATTAGCACCTAATTTTCATATAATAGTAGTAATAATAATACTATCAGGGCTCAGCGAATTTTTAGAGTTGGTCTCAAGATTTTACTGATTGCACTGAAAGTGCTTCATGAACAAATCAACCATCATCAATGTTGTTTTTAAACATGACAACGATTGTTCCCTGACCTCAACCAAGTGGTTGTTTTTGTAAGTATATTGAGGACGTCCCCTAACCTTATTGTTGTTATTTTTAATCAAATATTATGTTTCTCTATAACTGTAACAAAGTAATTACATTAATCTAAAACCTTTTTATTTCCTTAAACCTAAAACTGTAACCATGTCATGTCATAAAATGATTTGTCTTTCCATAGTTATTTGTAACACTTTTTGAAGGCACAGACAAATGATGTCAACATGCTCATCACGGAATCAGATCACAAAACGCTTCTATGTATTGTCCTGAACAAAGATTGCTACGTATTTTACATTTCATTTGGAGCAATTTTTCAGATGTCAGCAGCTATTACCCTGAACCTACATTTTTCGAGTCTATCTAGTGTAGATTGGCAGGCCTTTCCTTCACCTAGGATCCTTTTTTCTCCAGCTGACTAAAGCTGAATCAGAATATTAGTGAACCTTCATGGCTTTCCCTCTGTTCACCTTTACAACAGGCTACTGATAGCATATCTGCTCCCAGCAGACTGGCAGACAGACAGGCAAAGAGAGAAGCAAATGCTCTTATCACTGCCTGCCATATGATGGGATTAGCTTGAGTGTTGTTTAACAAAGCATTAATGAGCAGTTTTAATTGCCTGCATGGCACACCCTGCCAAGCCCTGACTGAACTACACACACACACACACTATAACACAGGGTTGTGACGCATAGTTGTCCCATCTGAAATGGGGTCCAAGTGATACAGAATTTGTATTCATCACTGGAGTACAAACAGACCATTACTGCAGTCATTCCAATACATTGGTGTGCGCTGTGACAGAGAATAGGGTTTGAAGTCATTCATTTAACCTCAACCTCAATTCACTCCCTCACACAACACAGACTTAATTTAAATCAATAGATGCTTTTGATTATCTTGTAGTGCCATATTATAGTGCAGCCCTGTTGTATCCACCAGACAAATCCATGTGATTAAAGCCATGCAGAGGGCAACATCTTCCATTTGATTTAACTAGAATTACAGAAAAATCGTCATCAAAAACATACTTATATCATTAATATTAGTCCCGTCTCATGTGTGACTGTAATCTTCATCAGTTTGTTGTGAGGGGGCTTATCGTTCACATCAGTAATGCAGTGTCCATTGAATGACAAAATACTCCAGCAAAAACTGCATTTCTACTTATTTTTGGCAGACTGGTTTCTATGCAGTGTGGATTATTTGGTTAACCATAATTATTACTTATTATTACTATTGTGTTTTCTGCATAGACCTTTCTATTACTACACTGATGGGAATAAACATCAGCAGTATATTCTTCACTACATGCAAGCAAATCCAGAAGACTATTGCTCCAAGAGGCTCTTCTTTGTGCTAAATGCTAACCTCAGCATGCTAACATGCTCAAAGTGACAATGTAAAGAAGCTGATGTTTAGCAGGTATAATGTTTATATCAAGCTCACACCATTTGACCTAATGTTAGAAGAAATACCAGGGAAACACCTCAAAGATTACAATTCAATTACAATCCATCTAATAGTTGTTGGACCTGGACTAAAGTGGTGGACTGACAATACCACCCTTAGAGTCATGCCACAAGCATGGGTGAAAATGCAACCATTGTGTTTGAGTATAAGTGTGCAAATGTTAAACATGCCTGTCACGCCATGAAAAGATAAATGAAAGGTTATGCATTTCCACCCAACTTCTATGATTTTGCATGCACCTTAGTTAAACAGCAGCAGCTTACCAATTTCCTGGAGTTACCTTTCACATGACAGATATTTCGACTTGCTAAACAGTTAGAAGACACAGTCCAAGCAGTCAACATGACAGAATGGTCAACAGCCACAACACTCCACCAATCAGGCTAATAATTAAGCAGATGGTTGCAAACTATGTTGCTGGTCTTACTGCACAGCACAGGAAGACACAGCATGTCTCTGTAACAGCACAGGTTGCACAATGACGCAGGAAAAGACCGAAATTATCCCACACTGCTCAGTCAACACAAGGTTTTAGCATAGTCTAAAAAGAGAAAAAAGTGCCCTGAGGCAGCTCTTTTACAATCCAGGATCTGGCTGACCATCTACCTAACAGCTTATGGAGAAACAGGGAGCAAAAAACAAAGGAAGATCATCTGTGCTAATATATTGTCGAGAATGTCCACATAACGCAAAAACTGGTGACAAGAAATTGGGAACAAAGATTAAAGTTACACCCATTAAAGCGTTCAAACTGCAAGATTTGCATCAGATTTATGTGCAGGTAAGCAGGAGTGTGCTGAACCAAATGGTGCTCTTCAGACCCTCTCTGTGTTTTAGCGATGAATGGAGACAGAGGAGGCCTGTGTGACAAAACAGGGAGCGTGACTTCCAGCTGGAAACAGCTCCTTTCTCCTGGCACCAAAGAATGAAGAGCCCCAAACAGAGCTCAACGCTCATTCTCTTTGCTGTATTCCTCTCCTTACTTAGTCTCAACTGCATCTTCCCTACATATTTAAATACATTTTCTCTTCTCTTCTCTTCTCTTCTCTACTCTTCTCTTCTCTTCTCTTCTCTTCACTACTGAGGTAGAGTGATTGCAATGCCAGAGCCTCAACCAATCATCCCTTGCAGTCCCTGGGGCCCTTTTCCACGCCACATTTATCACCAAATGTACCAGGAACGGTGGTGCATCTCAAAGCTCGGGACAAGAGCAGCCCCTTGCCTTGTGGCATCTTCTTCTACAATGAAGCAAAGAAAACTAAATGGTACAAGACTAAGTATAATATCAAGGAAACATATATACCACCTGTGATGGAGATACGGTAAGGTGGAAAACTCCAAGGTGGAAAGTTGAACAAGCAGTTCATCTTTATGCTTTTTATTTATGTCAGTACTTTGAAAGCGCTCAGTGTCCCTCTACTCTTGAAAAACAATATTTTTGAGCCTGTGCTGTGGGACGCCCTGTGCTAAAACCTCATGATGAGCAGAAATAGGAGGTTTTCACTGAGTCTGAAAGCCTTGTCTTATCACTGAAGAAGGTTTAATTAGTGTTCCCTTTGCTGTCAAGAACCATCACCTCATCAGCCCAGTGCTCTCTAACTCAGCCAGGTTGTTAATGGGCTTGTGTCTCTCAAGAAACATCATACACTTGACACCATTTTCTGAAGAGTGCTACCCACAAAACTGGCACAAAGGCTAAAATTGCATCAAAACTCTGTCTGTTTGTGGTGGATGGGAGAAGCAAAAAGAGAAATGAAGAGCTCAGTACCATGAATGTGAACGCTGCTTTTTTGAGATTCAGCTACAGTCGTCACCGTGGGAACACTGTGAAATCTATCATCACAAGTGATTCACATTCATGTGTTTGCTTTCATGAAAGGTTACAGCACCACCTTACAGCGAGATACAGGGACTGGAACATACTGTATTATTTATACAAAGTGACACACATCCACAGCTGTCATAAAGGGGCTGTATTTTTGATGTTTCACAAAGTCCCTGCAGCCTTCAGGTGTGAAAATGTAACTTGAAATAAATCATATAATATTAAAAATAAATTACTAAATACATTTTTCAATTTTTTATTGTCCGTAAAGGGCAATTGCTGTAACTTTCCAAAACCCACAATCTGATATTCACACTCGTTCATTTGTTACATAACTACTTGTTGCACTTTTTGTGTGTAGGACCTATTGCAAATATCTTCCAGGTGAGACTGTATTAGAATGGACACTGTTATCCCTGTATTTAAAGATATTGCCTATAACTTTTTTATAACACTTTTGATTTCCAATGTGATCGGACAACATATCATGAACTTATTCTGTTTGAGCATCTTTAAAGCTATACTTATACTGTGGTGCTAAATGCTAGTTCACAGTGACAATGCAAAAATGCTAATGTTTAGTGGGTTTCATTTTCCACCATGTTTAGTGTATTAGTGTGCTATTATTTGCTAATCAGTATTAATCAAGAGTACACCTGGGAATTATGGGAATGTCGGTAGTTTAGCAGATATTTGGTTATAAACCAAAGTACTGGACAAATTCAAATTTTTACATGGTGATAGCACAAAAGCTGACAAGTCACCAAAGTTATTAGAATTCAATCAATATTTTCAACCAAAATTGAGACACCTCTACAGCTCTACACCCCTACAGCCTTTTACATGTCCATATGTTGCTGTATATAGAGCCCATATCAGGGACTAAACAACTAAAAAGCAAAAAAATTATCCTTAAATGAACGTCCTCTGTGCTACAGATTCATTGCTCAACAGCACAACATCCAACCAAGGATGCATCATATGTCAACACTACCCAATCTCTCTCTCTCTCTCTCTCCCCTAATGCTGCTTATGCAGAGAGGAAGAAATCTGATGTCATGCCTGCCTGCCCTCAGCTGTCAAGCCCTCTGACACACACAAACACACATGCATGCACAGACAAACGTTATTTACAGTATAATTACTTCCATGACAGTTCAGATGCAAACCCATCACTCAGTATTATCTAACTACTGAGGCGTATAACAGTCTATATATAATACGGAAAGAAAAGGATCTTAGTTCTATTACAGATACACACACGTGACCAAAGACACACCCACTGTGACCTAGTAGATTTCTCCACACGAAATTATTTTCTACAGACATCTCAAACAGGAATGTGGACTTTTTTTTTCTTGTAAATGAACCTACTGTGAGATACCAAATATTCTAAACTCATGAAGAGACTTTCAATAACACAAACAAACCCTTGTAAGCCACAGTAACCCATCAAAAGTGGATAGGTTTTCCTTATCATATTCATTACTGTTCAAAATTCAGGCTATTTTGCACAATCCGGCAGGAAATAGCAAGCGAGCGATATTTATGTGGGTTTCCAAAGGCTACAGTTACTATGCAAATCCTGTGTAGATGACTGAATGATTGCACAGAGACTCCTCCTGCCATCCTACTGCTCTCTCTCGCTCATTTCCCATAACCTGAGCCACTGGAGCAGAACATGCACTTGTCTTAGCTTCATGCTTCAATTTTAACGTTGCAGAGGGGCATGCTGAGAGAAATCAGATTTAATTAGGTGGATGTTTGAGAGGCAGTTGGATATTTACATGGGTTTCACCACTTGACATGGTGTTGAATGCCAGGAGCATATCTCCTGCAGTCGCTTTATGTTTGCAGACAGATGTTCTTCAAGGCCCCTAGCCCTGTGGGATGTAAGCGCTAACTGTTGTTCTCGTACACATGTATGATGGAGATAATGTGGTTTGAAATTTAGTTTATGTAAAGTTTTTGTCCTGTTGTTTCTTGCTTTGGTGAAATCTTGATCATAAAACTATAGATGGTAGAGATGCATGTCCAACCCTGTCTCCTGAATTACCTTTATATACTGCTAATTTATTTTTTCCAAATACATTTTGAGGAAGTCCCTCTCACAATGACTTGAAATATCTTTGGTGATCCCTTAAATTTCCATCTAGAACCATAATCAGGTCTCCAATCGGTTTATGACCATATACCTGCAAAACTAACATTCACATCAGCCGTGTCAACGTGTTAAACAAAATGACAAACTTTATACTGGCTGAAATTCTGCATGTTAGCATTGTCACTGTGAGCATTTTAACATGCTGACATGTATTTATTTCAAAGAAATAACTGCATAAATACAGCCTCACAGAGTTTCACATAAGGCTCTTTCCCTCACTTTAAACAATGGCTTTGAGTCCTAAACCTAACCTTAAAAAAAACAAGATCATCTTCCCATGAAGAACGTCAGCCTCACGTGCTCCAAAGTGACATACGTCTACGTTCGAGTGACAAAGCCCTCTGGTGGCTGTTGTGGTTATGACTGGAGCGAAGGAAGAAGACAAATGATGCTGTTATACAGTATTAACAAAACATCTGACTTTAGCATGGGAAAACAAAACTATATATATATATATATATATATATATAAATATATATATACATATAGCATTGCCGCATCGTAACATGAACAAAAACAAATGTTTATTTTACAGCAGTGCTTTATGACTGATTTGGAGGGTACAGACAAAAGATCAGGTAATATTTCATATTTTATCTAATTCTGGTGGGCATGCACACACATATTTTGCCCTTTCATCTGGAAGACTTGTTGTTAAAAATGTCATGATTTAGTTTCTACAAGGGTATAACAATAGCAGATAAAGATAAAACAGTAAATGGTTTGCAGATATGTTCAGTATGAACATTTCTACTCTTAATCTAAAATGTATTATGTTTGCCAAAAATAGTTGTATATAGAACTAACTCTGGCAAGCCAAACCCCAATTCTTTTTGACAAAAGTATATGAAGCTCAGAGTTTGCAATGCTGACAATGCAGCGATAAAGACCAAACTACGTACTTAAGGGCCAGATTTCAAGTGGCCCTTACATATAGAATTCCTATGATTTAATCATAAAATTATGGGATGTTATAATTATTTTTTTCATTTGTTTATTTGTTATTACTGCCTTTGCAGCCCAGACATTGATAATATGTGCCAAATATTGTGATCAAGGGACAACTGGATTTAAGCAGAGATGTATAACGCATGCCTTAGCACACATTCATTTGTTGATGGAGACTATGCTGTGTATCTGATCACGGCAGTTGTACCACTTATTTATCATTGTCAGGCCAAGAATGACAATTTTTTAATTTAATTTATTACATTTGATACTTTGAAATAATCTGTACTATGGTTACTGGTGGGAGTGCAACTGAGTAAAGAGCAAGACTGACAAGACTGGCACACACACCCAAAAGAAACTGAATAGGACATGCTTCGAAGAAAAATGGCAGAGACAGATTACAGATTAAGCGTGCCACATCCAGCTCTCTAACTCTCCTCTCTGTCTCTTTTCTCATGGTAAATGCTTTCCTTTTCTCTGTTTGAAGAAATAGTGGGAAACAGTGAGTCAGGCTGGAGTGCTGAGAGCTGGACTGGACTGTTAATGCTGTTCAATGAATTAAGAGTCGGTTCTGCTGGTTTACCATTTGAATGACTGGGAGGCTTGGGAAGGTAGCGAGGTCTGGACACAAAGAGATGCTTCACAGCCCCAGTGCACTTTGGTTCACATCTAAATGTCTAAATATTTGCTTCCAGGGACACAGCATGTTGTGCATAAGTGGAAAGACATTGTACTGTACAACAAAACGAAACAAAAAAAATGTTTTGATCTGCTGTAACACGTCATCATTCGCAAGTGGCTTAATTATCTGCTGTGTAATTTTAATATTACACATGAAAACAGTACCAAAATATTTGCATATTTGGGCAAACTCACAACATTGTGTCCTTCCAGCAATATGTTTTTTAAAAGGAGGCCAAATCAGACAAATGCTCGCAAATTTCACTAATTAACACACATGCATATGCATACACACACACACACACACACACAAAATCATCCATATCAGAAACCACTCTTATGCGTAAAAACCTCAACCTTCATCTAATCAATGTTATTATAATGCATTAATACCTTAGAGACTTTCTTTCTCCTGCAGGTGTGTATTGCCTAATTATGTACCCATCTATCAAAGAGAGGTGAAAGTCCCATCTAGTTCTGGAGGTTCAGCTGTCCATCATGTCTCTGCTGTTAGCTGTTTCCACAATGTTTTGACCATCACATAGTTCACATACTTTCCAAGAATCAAGAATCAAGAATCTTTATTGTCATCATGTTTTCACATAACCGAAATTAAGATTGGTGACTTCCAGCTTTAAATCTAAATATATGTAAAAATATGTAATATATACATAAATACCTAAAGATTTAAAGTTGTAGCAGCAATGTACCAGTGGGGGGTGGGTCAATGGAATTTGGGGAAAACTGCCTTCAACTCAACGTGGTTAAAGTCTCCGGCCACGATCACAGCCGCCTCTGGATTGTTGTTTACCTGCAGACTGATCATGCAGTACAGCTCCTCCAGTGCTAATTTAGCATTAGCTCATGCGGTGATATGTAGACGGCTCCACCTCTGTGTTCTCTGAGGCTCGCAAGTGCGCAGTCTCCCCAATCTCCAACAGTCCAGCCCCACTGCACACAACTGCCGCTGCAGGTGACTGAAAGATCACCAAAAACACAATCAAAAAAAGAAAAGCTGGGAGCACCAAGCCGCTGCATGTACACGCGCCACCATGGTTACGTCAACAAAATCACGTGGTACACATAATCACATATTATACATTTTACGTATAATATCACAATTTCCCCAGTGATCAGCCTGGCAGCTGCGGTGAAATGTTATTGTTCTGCTTTATGTGCACAGTTAGGTCAATGAGGGCAAAGATCACATGAAATAGACCGCAGGTTATCTCTTGTAACCTTGGAACTATGGCCTTTAGCCTATATATGGGACTGCCTTTTATAGGGTGACTCTGATTGGGGACTGTGGGGAGTAGGGGGGTTGTGTGATGGAGGACTGAATAACTCAAAGCAGGTGAGCACTTTATTCCCCACTAGGCGCCTTCAGAAGCCTTGTCATCAGTGAGGCCAACCCATCAACTGAGCCCTGATTACAAAGAGAGCACTTTACTGTGGCCTTACAAGAATCCCACTGAGGGTGCTATTTATAGCTTACAAATGTTCAAGTCATATTTCAGAGTGAGTTTTCAAAGTTTACAGGGGGAATTCAAATTCTTTGTGAAGTTACCAAAGCCCATCTTCAAAAATTAACCATGGAGGACCACTGCCAAATGGAAAAGCTCTTTCAGTACCACTGAATGGTACTGAAAATTATTTTATTACTATTTATAAATTATTATTTCAAATTATTTTAACTCATTTATTACGGTCTGTTGTCTTGGTGTTTTGAGATTATTGCTTCAATTAACAGGATTGTGTTAACTATCTGCAACAATAGGGAAACACATTGTTCTTAGCTCAAATTCAGATCACAGCAACACCAGTACCTGCTTATCAGACGGGAGGTTATTTAACGTAAGGACTAAGAGACGTGCCCACTCAAATACACCACAGATAAAATGTAATGATCCCTCCCTGAAGCTTAAGCCATTTTCAGAAATGTTTAAACAACAAATCACAAACACAGAAATTAAAACGTTAAGGACCTGCGAGATCCAAATAGTGTGGAACTCGTTGCATCTGCTAATGGCACAATTAATCATACAGGCCGCCGCATGTGTCACATACTAGAACAACACATTCTTTTCATTTCCACACGGCCTCAAAATTCCCCTCTCCCACCGACCTCGCTTCCTTTTCTGCGGCAGGAATATCTCCAGGCAGCCTTGCAAGACAATGGCACGCAATTACCCTGAGCAAAAAGCACTGTGGCACTGACAAATGTAGTTTTTACTGAGCAGGAGACATTATGTTCTCACATCAGAGTTAAATACCTCCTATTTATCTCAGCCAAGGCAAGGGAGAGAAAAGAGCAAAAGGGAAAAAGGGAAAAGGAAGACAAGGCGAGAGAAAGTCAGAGTGATCGAGACAGACAGGCTGAAATGGTTCAGAATCCTCCAGTTTGGTTGTCATGGAACGTCTCGCAATGTCTCCACAGCCCACGGCTTACCTCCCCCTCTCTATATGTCCCTATTAGGAACATCACATGTCAAATGAGGAATAGTTCAGTGAGAAGGTGCAGCTGCATAATGACCTATAGCTTATTTCTCATGCAAAGGTGACTAACACAGGCTATTTAGCGCAGCTCAACTGAATTGAAACTGACGTAACTCGGAAAGATATTTTTGTTTTATGAGTCACAGTTAAGGTTTTGGGTCAAGGCTGAAAAGTCTCACTATGGTAAAATGTTGCATCTCTTGCCCTTTTATATAAGTTGTGCTTTTGGAACCATTTTTTAACCATAAAGACTGTTAACAGGAAATGCCTGTCAATGAGGTAGGTCACATCATTAGACCAAAAAGATAGTGAACTAATGTGTCATTAAAGCAAGTCACAGCAAAGTACACTAAACAAAAATAGCAAAATACAGTGAATATTTCTATGAAAAAAAATAACCACATTATAATTCCATTAAAGGCATTCACAAAAGGTACAAAGAAAGATATAAATAAGGGGGATAAAGTCTGTGTGTGTAAGTATGTACCCATACCCCTATTCTGCAAGCAGAATAATTAAAAGCGATAGATGTAATTACCCATCCCAAATGTGGTTTTATGACCTATCACCTCTATCCCCTCTGCCACAGTGCTCATGCAAGCACTCTTACATGCACAAAGGCGTATTTGGCATTTGTATTTGCCAAATATTGAGCATAAATATATTAAGTCATCATCATAATTATGTTCTTTTGTTTCTACTTATTCAGTGTTTTTTTATAGCAATGCAGTGTCAGCGTTTGTTAAGTCACTGAGAAATGAGACATCATTTCTATTACAGAAGCAATGCATTTTCCAAGAAAGTCAGTGGCCGAAAGAAAGCATGACTAGGTGTCACCTGAAAGCTCATGCCATCCTGAGAAACAAACAAACCATAACACCAATGTGATATAGACAAATACTGGAACACTATTTTTATTTAATGAACATGACATTAAAAATCAAATGGCATCTCTCCATTGTTTTTTGAAGTTATGGGCCAAAGGAAATCTTTCCTTTTGAGTTTGCATGACATTGTATGAATTAAGTTCATACTTGCGTTTCATTATTCTGACATACAAAATTAAAGCATTTCACTTCATTTTGTGCATTCTTCTTGGTGTACCAGTTCATCCTGAATTCTCTTGCTGTTGTCCTTGACCAAAGGAGTTGGCTTTTGAACAGGGGTTGGATCCTTGGCGCTGGACTGTGGTTCCACAGGAACTAATACAGTGTAACTTCACTAAACCCCTGGAACAGCACCTTCTTGTCATAGCTTGTTTAGTTTACCTGTGGTTTTGGTGGTCTAGTCTGCAACTCTGGGAATAAGCAACTTAATTAACTTAATGCAATTTTAAGTGTTGCTTTACCTTAATGGTATGTTTCTTGGGGTGGATCTGTCGGGCAGAGTTACTTCCTCCTCCCTACTCCCTACTGGTTCATGAATCAAGGTGTTTGTGTTGACTGTGACATGGGGTCATTTTAGGGGTCAAGGTTGTTATTTTCTTCAAATAGCCTCCTTGGACCCGCGTTTTGCTGGGTAGGTGAATTATAGTTTTTGTTGCTCAAATTTAGACCTCTGCCCATTCACTGAGGTCACCCATACAAAGAAGAGCATTACATATATTATTAAGTGCAGATATAGACACATACATGCATATTTATGTGCACAAATCTGGGTGAAGTTGACCCCCCTTCTAGTCAAAATAGAGATACACATGACCTCACTGCAATCCTGCTAATCCATCCATCCATCTTCATCTGCTACCGCTTATCCGGGACTGGGTCGCGGAAGGCAGCAGTCTGAGCAGAGATGCCCAGACTTCCCTCACCCCAGACACTTCCTCCAGCTCTTCCAGGGGACTCCAAGGCATTTCCAGGCCAGCTGAGAGACATAGTCTCTCCAGCATGTCCTGGATCTT
The DNA here is from genome assembly GCA_023238725.1 of Scortum barcoo. Taxonomy (NCBI): domain Eukaryota; kingdom Metazoa; phylum Chordata; class Actinopteri; order Centrarchiformes; family Terapontidae; genus Scortum; species Scortum barcoo. The sequence goes on from CM041537.1 coordinate 12,660,856, forward strand.
CCCCGAGGCCTGCTCCCGGTGGGACATGCCCGGAAAAAATCTTCCTAGGGAGGCGTCCAGAGGGGCATCCAAAACAGATGCCCGAGCCACCTCAGCTGACTCTCTCTCGATGCGAAGGAGCAGCGGCTCTACTCCGAAGCTCCTCCCAAGTGACTGAGCTTCTTCACCCTATCTCTAAGGGAATGCCCAGCCACCCTGCAGAGGAAACTCATTTCGGACACTTGTATCCGCTGATCTTGTTGAAGTTCATGACCATAGGTGAGAGTGGGAGTGTAGACTGACCAGTAAATCGAGAGTTTCGATGAAATCCTGTGGTTCCCAAACTGGATTCCCTCCAGCCCCTGGCTACGCCTAGAAATCCTGTCCATAAAGATTATGAACAGAACCCCGTTGACAAAGGGCAGAACTGCCGGAGTCCAAAATGCATTGGGAACAGGTCTGACTTACTGCCGGCAATGCGAACCAAGCTCCTGCTTCCGGTCATGCAGAGACAGAACAGCCCTTAGCAAAGGGCCCAAGCTGTGTGTGGAGGTGAGCCCAACTATCTCTAGCCAGTACCTCTCAACCTCCCGCACAAGCTCAGGGCTCCTTCTCCCCCAGTGAGGTGACATTCCATGTCCCTGTATGGCCAGAGTTTTGGTCCAAGGATTGGGTCGTCGAGGCCCCAGGCCATGACTGCTACCCAAACAACATCGCACTTTTGGCCCCTCATGGACCTTCCTGCGGGTGGTGAGCATACTGGAAGGCGGGCCCACATCGCTATTTCAGGGCTGAGCCCAGCCGGCCGGGTCCTGTGGGCGTGGGCAAAGACCCGGCCACCAGGGTGCTCACCTGCGAGCCCCAACCCCAGGCCTGGCTCCAGGGTGGGGCCCTGGTAACACCTCAATCCAGGCAACGTAATGGTCCTTGATGTTGTGGAATCCATGATGATCTTGTGAACCGGCTCTTAGTCTGGCCCGTCCCCTAGGACCTGTTTGCCATGGGAGACCCTACCAGGGGTGTAGGCGTAATGCCCCCAACAGCATAGCTCCTAGGATCAGTCATTCGGGCACACAAACACCTCCACTATGGTAAGGTAGCGGTTCAAGGAGGGAGCAATTCTGCTAATAAAATAATTAAATGTCTAGGATCTCATGAAATCCTGGAGCATCCAATTTCACAGTGGTCTTTCATTTGTGAAGGGTATCCAAATAAGACAGAAAGTCTTCATGAGCGTGGCGTCTGTTTGTGTATTTGGTTGCTCTCAAGCAATCAGAGGTGCCGTTTCTCTCATCTCTCTTTCATTTCTGAAGCTCAGCTGTGATTGTTTAAGTCTGGCTCCATTAACTTACTGGAGGTCACTGCAGGTTCAAGGTCAGTTGGAGCTTGGAATTTCTCATTTTTAAAGTATTCTTTATGATGTCATGTAACACTGACCATGTTTTGTCATTTTGGCTGCAATGCTATCATTGTGTACACTTTGGCATTTTACCTCAATTCTCACTCTGCAAAGTTTAAAAATAATTTATCAAAGGTAAATAATTCTAAACCTCCATTTCCATATGACTCTGACTTAAAAATTTTACTTAATTTCTTAAAATATTAAATCTCATTGAAATGGGATTGTCCTGCAGCATGATCTTATGAAGTCCTTGGTGGCAGAGAATTTTATCTCCCTCTTGCTGAAGTCCATTTTTTTCATTTTCCTTTCTTTATATTGTTGCAAATGCAGCTACATTTAACTTGTTCTTTGAGAGCAACTGTACAAACAAGCCTAACAGGTATATACCAAAGATACAGTGACCGCTCCGAGAAAAACTGGTATTTGGACAATGTCAAATCTTTTACACAATGATCATCTTCACTACAGAAACCCGTCTCTTATAATCTCTGTGTCGCTGTGTCACAGCTTGTAAGGCTCTCAGGGCTCTCTGTGAGCTGAGGCATAACGCAAGAGGAGCTGGGGGCGATGAAAGCTCTCACAGTATTCAGTCTTTAGCATTTAGTGCATTTCATAGTACAGTGGGCACCGGGGGGCTGGAGGAGTTAATCCATGGCCCTTTCATAAAGTTAGTGAATGCCCTGAGTGGTGCTAGGAGAAAAGCGCAAGGCCCAGCAGCGTTGGGAACTTGATGATCCATGATGCCTTTATTCTATGCCGGTCTGCATCATTACGCCTTCTTCTTCTCCCTCTTCATCTGCTGTAGTGGGATCTTCTGGGGGAGAAAACTAGACAGCGCTCTGTGAATACAGAGAAGCTGTCTTAGTTATTAACAGAAAACAACTTCTCAAAGACCCTTTTAGCTTTCTGGTTCTGGTGTTCACAGCTCACTAATTCAAGGTGGCGTTAAGCGTTTACAGTGAGGTAATGTCCCTCACAGTAAACACTTTACGGCATTTGATTTGGTATGCTGAGTAATGTACAATAAGAAATAATTATCTGTTCATCTCACTGTGTGTGTAGGCAAACTGCCAGCAAAACACATTTCCGATAAAGATTTGAGACAGGAGTTTGTTCTTGAGGTTTTTACTGGAGTAAGTATTTAAAGTGTGTAAACATGATTAGAAATCAAACTCTGTGAGTCATTAATTGTAAAAAGCAAGTAGTTAACAAGGAAACCAGGTGCATCAGAGTATATACTAGCTGTCAAATTAGTTATGGAAAGCCTCTGCCTCTCTGTGGTATCACCTCAACTTTAAGTTGTCACAGGAAGTATGACTTGGCAAACATGAATTGTCCGAAAATCACCCCCTTGTTCACTCATTCACTAATGGCCCTTTTCCACTAGTACCTACATACTCGGCTCGACTCGACTCGACTCGACTCAGTTTTCGGTCGTTTTCCATTACAATAGAGAGTACCACCTCAGCGTGGGTGGGGTCGCCGTGTAACGTGGCATAAACGTGGCCGAAACTCCAGCAACGTCGTCATTTGTTATGTAACAAACACGAAACGACTACGGAGCAATGGAGGCCACCAGACAAAGAAATGTCTGCACCTCGTCGCTTGCTCCGCGGGGTTGATTTCTGTGCAGCGATCTCTGATCGTGTTCGTTGTTGTTGTTATTGCGTTTTAAAAATGGCGCGGTTGACTCTTATGAACGAGTCGCTCTCCCGACGCATCTAGTGACGTCCAGGCCCTGGCCAATCAGTGGCCTGCAGTCTGCCGACGATCACGTTTTCGGCTCGACTCAGCTCGCTTGGAACCCCGGCCGAGTAGGTTTACTACGAAAGTACCTGGTACCAGGTACTAAAACGTAATGGAAATGCGCGTATAAACCGAGGCGAGTCGAGTCGAGCAGTCGAGCCGAAGTAGGTACTAGTGGAAAAGGGGCATAATAGACACTAAAAGTTTTTCTCAACAGTGAGAACTAAATTGAAATTTCAGACAATCACTAATCATGATAATTCTGCATCATCAATGACAAGTGTAGGGATGCACAAGGTTATTTTTTACCTAGTAAATGCAGGGAACATCGTGGAACTGTTAACAGTTGTTAACTTACTAGATAGATGAGGCAGCTTTCTACATAGGCGTCCATATAGCATATACTTGTCAAAATGGATCTTTCAAAATAAGTCTTTTCTTTTCTAGTTATTACAATTGCAATGAGTTGAAGCCAGCTGTATCTCAACCTATTTTACATGGAAAATAACCTATTTAGAAAGAAGCTAAGAAGATACTGGTATTTCATTTAGCCATGTTGCTCTGTCAACCCTCCCAGCTTTAACTCTCCTCTCATATAGCCTTTATTATTTATCTGTACTTCCTTTAGGCTTACGATATATAGGCGCTACAGCCACCTCTTTCTATTTCTCTCTGTCTCTCTCTTTTGCTCTGCTATTCTCTTGAGCTCCGCTGATCCCTACTGCAACCTATTTTTATATTAAAAACATAGTTGAGAGGATCACAATGGCTTTATTGCGAATGTGCATTTGGTCACTCGGTCTGCTGCCCTAAACAGAGACACTCCAAATTTCAGCATTTTAGACCCACTGACCCATTGTTGTTGAATTCTGAAAATACACCAAGGCCAACAGCCTTTTCAAGCTGAAAGGTTTACAGTTACAGGAAGACTAACTATCCTTCAAAACAGTACACATGCAGTATATAGCCTCTATCACAAAATACACAAAGACAAAATACTCTCTTTCACCATTCAGGCCCATGTGCAGAATTAAGATGAAATCTGATAAGAGTTCTTTGTGTTGTGTTAGGCTCTGTGTAACTAAAGTCTATACCAGTCAACATCACTTCACTGAAGAAAGATACACTTATTTTCTAATAACAGAACACAAATTGAGTTTAGTGGAATTGTTAGCTAACATAAGCCATTTCCTTCATTTCAAAGGGTTTCTAAAGGCTGCAAAGCCCCCAGATCCTCAAATGACCTAAATGTGGGACAGAGGAGAAATGTCAGAGGAGTTGTTCAAATAATGGTCATGACTCGGATGGACATTCTTTGTCATCATGTTGAACAACCCTACATACTGCTTATAAAATACATATTGGATGTTGATGCTGACAACAGTGGCAACAAGGCTGATAATATCATACATTAAATACAAAACGCTCTTTACACCAAAATGGAGGCACACCTCTAAGAAAATAATTTGGCCTCGCTGGAAGACAAATCAATTATTATTTCAAACAACACACATCAGTAAACCCCAGTCTGTTTTGCTCAATAGTTTTGGCCCCATGGGATGAAAAGCACTAGATAATTGTCACATTTTTCCATTATCACAAAGTAATATCAAAATTGACAATTAAATTATTCTAATATACAATGCACAGACATAATCATGAAATCATTTAACATGACCTCCCAACGCCCGAGGCACAGCAAGTGAGACAGTGCCACTGTTCATTTTAATGATCTCATGCGGCTGTTAACTCATTACTCTTATTATTGTTTGCTGGCTGCTGCATCTTCCAGATTCATGGGACCTTTGCTTTAGGCCAGTGCACAGAAACTACAGTAGCTGGGAGCTAATATACAGTATGACATGAAGTAGATTTTTCACGTAGTGTAAAGTACATATTTCTAGTTGGAAACCTGACCTTTGCTGAGTAGATATTATCACAGAGTGTATGATGAAATGTGGTGACTAACCAAGAGTCTCATTGGTCCCTGAGCAGAACCATCTCCTTAAATCAGTGAGGCCCGATTCTAAATCAAATGAAAAGTTCATCATAGAGTGACTTACGGGTCAGATGCGTATCCAGGCAACAAGTGGCTAATCAGTTCCAACTCAACGGCAGACCACGCTCTTTTCATTAGCAATTATGGGAGGAGAGGTGTTGGTGAGGCACCAACACATAAGCTGTGTGTGACAGATTTTGAAATGACATTTAAAACTTGGCCGATTCATTCTCAGTCATCTATTTTTAGTCCCCTTCATTACCACTGTGATCTCTATGATAAGTCACACACAATATGTCAAGATGTCACCCCAGTCCTGAGGAGTAAACCATGTAAGACACCATGAAACCATGAAACATCTGAATGTGCTGGTGACAGGGTTACTACAGAAGATAAGGGTGAGTGGTGGCAAATTAAAGGAAAACCCAAAATAAATGAAGGGAGAGGCATGGCAAAATGGGTTACTGAATGATTTGATCTGTTTAAAGTCTTTATTAGCAACTACATTTTAACCAAACTGAACACCTGATTTTGGAGTAATGAAGCTTTCCTGGTGGCTTTTGGTGGCTTGAGCAACAATACTAAGACATCAGCATCAAGTGTCATGGTAGGATGTGTTAAAGAAAGGATCAGAGGCAGTACAGTGGTATGAAACAGTGTTTGCCCCCTTCCTAATTTCTTATTTTTTTGCATGTTTGTAACACTTAAATGTTTCAGATCATCAAACAAATTTAAATATTACTCAAAGACAACACAAGTAAACACAAAATGCAGTTTTTAAATGAAGGTTTTTATTATTAAGGGAGAAAAAAAAAAAAATCCAAACCTACATGGCCCTGTGTAAAAAAGTGATTGCAAACATAACTTAACTGTGGTTTATTACACCTGAGTTCAATTTCTCTAGCCACACCCAGGCCTGATTACTGCCACACCTGTTCTCAATCAAGAAATCACTTAAATAGGACCTGCCTGACAAAGCAAAATAGACCAAAAGATCCTCAAAAGCTAGACATCATGCCGAGATCCAAAGAAATTCAGGAACAAATGAGAAAGAAAGTAATTGAGATCTATCAGTCTGGAAAAGGTTATAAAGCCATTTCTAAAGCTTTGGGACTCCAGCGAACCACAATGAGAGCCATTATCCACAAATGGCAAAAACATGGAACAGTGGTGAACCTTCCCAGGAGTGGCCGGCTGACCAAAATTACCCCTAAGAGAGCAGCGACGACTCATCCAAGAGGTCACAAAAGACCCCACAACAACATCCAAAGAACTGCAGGCCTCACTTGCCTCAGTTAAGGTCAGTTGAACTTTGCCCTGTGTGTCCCATTACATCTGGCATAAAAGTAACAAGGCATTTCAGAAAAAGAACATCATACCAACAGTAAAATATGGTGGTGGTAGTGTGATGGTCTGGGGCTGTTTTGCTGCTTCAGGACCTGGAAGACTTGCTGTGATAAATGGAACCATGAATTCTGCTTGTCTACCAAAAATCCTGAAGGAGACTGTCCAGGCCATCTGTTCGTGACCTCAAGCTGAAACGAACTTGGGTTCTGCAGCAGGACAATGATCCAAAACACACCAGCAAGTCCACCTCTGAATGGCTGAAGAAAAACAAAATGAAGACTTTGGAGTGGCCTAGTCAAAGTCCTGACCTGAATCCTATTGAGATGCTGTGGCATGACCTTAAAAAGGTGGTTCGTGCTCAAAAACCCTCCAATGGTGGCTGAATTACAACAATTCTGCAAAGATGAGTGGGCCAAAATTCCTCCACAGCGCTGTAAAAGACTCATTGCAAGTTATCGCAAATGCTTGATTGCAGTTGTTGCTGCTAAGGGTGGCCCAACCAGTTATTAGGTATTAGGGGGCAATCATTTTTTCACACAGGCCCATGTAGGTTTGGATTTTTTTTCTCCCTTAATAATAAGAAGCTTCATTTAAAAACTCCGCATTTTGTGTTTACTTTGTGTTGTCTTTGACTAATATTTAAATTTGTTTGTTGATCTGAAACATTTAAGTGTGACAAACAATGCAAAAAAATAAGAAATCAGGAAGGGGGCAAGAAGTTGGGGCTAGTTCACATCAATTTACCACTAAGACAGGAGATCCTCCAGATTGAGAAATTAATAATAATCTACATCTCATGTCCTTTGGAATGCTTCATGTTCAACAAGCATCTCATTTATTCCATAATGTCCACACAGTATCTGGACCAACACCTCACTTGGTACTGTTTCAATGGTTGTTGGATTGTTGGAAAACCACACACGGTATGTTAATACAGAGAGCAGAGGATAAGTAAAGGTTAACAGAGCCTTCTTTGCTGAGATTATGGGGAGAAAATGAGGCGGACAAAAAGGAGGACAGAAGATTTGACTTACTAACTTATATATTAAATCCATAGTGCTTCTGTAGTAATTATCATTAACATAGTAATTAAAGAAATACACAGTACAAATATTCAACTTAGAAAAATATCTTATGCATGAATGTCAGTTTGAGTGACCAGCTTCCTCATTTAACTGGGTCCATTACACCTCCAAAAAGGTCAGCACTGCATTCCCCTTAACGCATTAAGGATTCGCCCAGCAGCTAACTCATCCATTCTTATTCAGCCCCTGAAACTCAACAATATAGGTCATTTATTGCATGTATGTATTTTGATTAATATTATAAATTATAATGTAATACAGCATTAAAGGCAACTTCCGTGACTGGGTCTGATGCCCTCAAACAATTCAGTGTCTGCTATTAGTGAATCTAATATGTATCTGCCTGTGAACTGAACTTTTACATGGAGTCCTCTGGAACTGATTCAGTCTCCAGTGGACCAGAGGATTTGGACTAGCCTGACTGCCTCTGACTCATAGAGAGAGTAGGAGAGAGAGAGAATGGAGAATATGACCTCAAGTCTTCCCTCCATCCATCCCTCACCATTCATCCATCCATTCTTAATGGGATACTCTAACCTGGCTGTTTAACACATATTAACATCAGAGCTCCCCTCAGCTGGAAGTCTGGCTTTGGAAGCTTTTGGTTATTATGGCTTGTTTGGACGGTATTAGCATATATGTTTGGAATGGCATTTCATTGATTTGAAACAGATTTAAAATGCCTGGTTGTTGTATGCATTCAGTAATATTTGAATAAATGCATACTGCATGTTCAAATGTGGTCCACGTCTCACTCAACTATTTTAAAATGTTATATACATGAATTTAAAAGAACTTATGTGGTGTTTAACTAATATAATGAACAATAGCTACATTTTATATACATGTGCAAATGACGGAGCTCTAAAACTATTCGTGCCGGCTTGACACTGTCCTTACAAGAACATTTGCCATTCATTTATATTCCCAAAACAAGCTGTGTTTAAGTTTTCATTGTTAGGTCAATATAGTGTCAGGTGGACACAGGGGCGGCTGTTCGCATCCCTTTACCTACAATAACCAACCAACAATAAAAAAAAAAATTAAAAAATAGAGCTATGGATGTCATAGCAGATACAATAAGCATTATTAAGATACATATGAGGTAGCCTGACACTTTTTATATTAATAGCAAATTACAGAATAAGTGGCCATTAAAATAGACTACGTGGAGATGTGTAAATTAAATATGAACTTGCCACATCTAAGGTAATGCAGAGGTGCTTAACTTTTTTTTCTGCTGGGGAGAGTGTAACAGGTTGAGGTGCGGTGTGGACCCTATTGCAGACAGCAAGGGACAGGACATAGCTCGTGTAGGCGAGGAAGCACTTTATTGAGGCTTACTCGCAGGCAGGTACGGGGCATGCAGACAGCCAGGTACAGACTGGTAGAAAGGTACAGGCAGGGAGACACTGAGCAGGTAGACAAACAGGCACATAGCAGGAACAAACATGGACAAACTCAGGAAAACAAACAACAACAAACTAACTCAGGAATGTGCACCAACGATCGGACATAGAACAAAGGAAGGGGACTGGTATATACACTGCGGGTGATAGGGGAGTGGAAACAGGTGAACAGGGAACAGGTGAAACTAACTGGGGCAGGGCAGGTAATCAAATGGGTATGTATTAAATGTATTATAGGCTGAGCCATCCAGCTTGTTTGTAAAAGATCACGAGTGGCGACTGAAGTGTTCTTCTTTGACAGCTGTGGCAGACCAGCAGCTTGTCAAGGCTGTCTATCCCTCCTTTGGTGGTGTTGAAGTCAAGTATGACCATTGGCTTACGGTCCCCCTGGCTACTTATTGCTCAATTGCTGTGTAGAGTTTTGGTATATAAGATACCAGGGCAATATTGGCCATGAACATAAAGTTGGAGGAATGGACTGGCCTGACAGAGGGTAAAGACTTCAGGAAAGTGAGAGCAAACAGCTTCTCTGTGCCTTAGATTATAATAGTGTAACGTTATCTGTGTGTGTTTGTGTCTGTGTATGTGGGCATACTTTTGTGTGTCTCTGTGTATGCGGGTCAAACTGACCCAAAGACCATATGAAGGATGTAAATGTGTGGGGTATAGTAGCATGTGTGCTCAATTAATTATTTTTTGTTTTTTTTTGTTTGTACATGTTTATCACAGAAAATAAGCTAAGGCCATTGAGTTTCAGGTAGAAAAAAATTATAATTCTACCATTTTTCTTTCTTGTAAAAATTTGAAACAGGGTCAATTTGACCCGAATACCATACAAGGGTTAAGTACCTTTTAAATGGGTTAACAACAGTTTTGGGGATGTTATCCTCTGCCTTGACTGAACCTTAGGGACTTTTAGGGATTATTCATCTTGTACTTACAGCACATCCTTATGCCTATTAATTTATCTTTTTAATATTGTTTAAAGTGATTTCTGTCACTTTAATTAATATTGTAATGTTTTATGCTATATTACGTGTTAATTGGATTTAGGAAAAGTATTGTAAATTGGTTTTGTGAATGAAATGTACAATACAAATGACCTTGGCGTGCCTTACATCCACAAAACAAGCAGTTGAGCAGGTTTTTCATGTTATCCAAAAGGTTTACAATAACACACTGTGTTTAGTGAGTACAGGTTTTGGAAGTAAGTACGTGTATATCCAAGTGCACAGCCTTTCACAAAAGACATTAATGAAAAAAAGTTTTATTTCTGTGGTAAAACAACATGATATGTTGGCATTACATTGGAGTGAAACAATTAAAATTCTCATCTAAAACACTGCAGCCCAGTGCAAGCAATGAGGACCGACAAGTTCCCATGTTTGTTTATCTATTAATGATGAATGTACATTTACTGAGGGTGAAATGAAATGGAGTGCTGCTTGACACGGAGTTCATTAATCTGTAACGAGAAGCAGTGGGAGAGTGGTTATTGGGAACACGGCTCCCTGCTGTTAAGCTGTTCTGGTTGGCAGGCATAATGATGTTAGTTTTACATTAACTTGATAAAATTGTCTCCCAGAGGCACAACAAAATATGCTTCCATCAGGAAAGATTGTATTGAACCTAATTCTTACTCATGTTACCAGTGTGCTCATTTATAGCAGTCCTCTTTTTCGTCGTCGAGTTTCGTTTTTAGCGTTTGGCTACTCAGGTACAGATCAACTATGCTACATTTATCAATCAAATTAAAAAACAACAGGCAAGTTATATTTTCGACCCCTGCTTGAGAACTTAGTAGTCATGCCATGACAACAACATGTAACAATTCCTTTACCCCAGTCCCTGAGGAAAGTTAAACGTGATGACATAAAATGACTACATATTGTATATGCATAACACAAATAACAAATTAACATGCAATCTTAGCAATAACCATAGTTTTTAACACATATAAAGCCAAGTTATCTATCACGATTATTTTGGGTTGAATTTTTGATGACTCTAAGGCCAAAGGAAAATTCAGCACGAAATATAGGTGGTAACCCACATATTGCACTGAAGTTTTTAACCAAAGTCAGACCCATCCCCTGGTGAAAATGAATTTCTGTGGAAAATTTCACTAAAGCCAAATAAAGATTTGTGGAGTTAAATTGTCAGCTCCAGTAAGGCGTGGTGAGGATTCTCTGTGGTAATTGGGCGTGTCGCCCCACACCTTTTTCCTTTTTCCAAGCATTGGTGGTTCAGTGGTAGAATTCTCGCCTGCCACGCGGGAGGCCTGGGTTCGATTCCCGGCCAATGCAAACACAGTTTTAACTTCATAGGGTCACAGCACAAACGTCAAAGCCCACTCAAAAGGATGGAAAAGTCACAAAATCTTCCCAAGGGGAGTGTCAACGCTAGTGCCAATCATCACCATAATCCATGTAATAGTCAGGACCATTTTGTTTTATTTTATTCAAAGTCAAACTCATGAGGCACACGAAAAAAATTCAGTCAGTCAAGCTTCTAGACAATACTTACCGTAGTTGTCCAAGCGTTTAGTTTCAGATGAAAAATGTCCAACCTAATTGTGGTGCCAGAGAAAAAGTCAGGGGATCACAAAAGTCAGATCAACAGACTTTCAATCCCCTGGCGACCACAAATTTAAGTAACATGTGTCACGGCATTCCAATCAATATTATTTTTGGTTGAATTTTTGCCTGTGCTAAAGTCAAGTGAAAATTCCACATGAAAAAGGTGAGCGGTAACACCACATTTAGCAGCACAGCTTTTCATCAGAGTCAAATCTATCCCCTGGGATGAGAGCAAAAGTGAGATCAATGACATCCAATCCCTTGGGGATTACAAATTTTATATATATGTTTTTCTAACAAAATTTTTAACAAAAGTTTTCTACTTTTTACAAAACTCAGAAAATAGAAAGAAGATAAAAAATACTGAAAAAATCCAATCAGACTGTTAAGAAGTTGTCGCAATCCAATCAGAAATCATTGGTGGGTCGGAAAATGCTAAAGTGTTAATCCCCTGGGGATCAAAAATTTTATATATATGTTTTTCTAACAAAATTTTTACAAATTATTGAAAAACTAAGAAAACAGAAAGAAGGGAAAAAAAGACTGTGAAAAAGTTGTCACAATCCAATCAAAAATCATTGTTGGTTCAGAAAATGCTAAAGTCAAGTGAAAATTCAACATGAAATGTGAGCGGTAACCCACATTTTTGTGCACAGCTTTTCACCACAGTCAAATCTATCCCCTGGGATGAGAGAAAAAGTGAGGGATCACGAAAGTCAGGTCAATGGCATCCAATCTCCTGGAAATGACTAAATTTATATCTTTTTTTTTCTACAAAACTTTTAAAAAAACTCAAAATAATTGAAAGAAGGTAAAAAGGACTGATAAGAAATTGTCGCAATCCAATCAAAAATAGTTTTAATTTGAACTTTTGCATGCAATTAAGGTCAAGTGAAAATTTGCTGTGAAATGTGGGCAGCAATGTAGAGCTAAGAATTGTTCATTTCTGGCATCTCTACCCTGTGCAACATCAAAAAAGGTGTCACTTTTCAAGTCAATGTCTTTCTCATTTGTCAAAGCATTTCATTTGAGATGAAAAACTTCAACTTATCTGTGGTGCTAGAGGAAAAGTAAGGGAAGCACAAAAGTCAGATCAATGGAATTCAATCCCCTGGGGACCATGCATTTCTGTAACATAGGTCTGGGCGTTCCAATCAAGATTATTTTTGGTTGAATTTTTTCCCTGTGCTAAAGTCAAGTGAAACTTCAACATGAAAAAAGTGAGCAGGGATGAGAGCAAAAGTGAGATCAATGACATCCAATTCCCTGGAGATTACAAATTTTATATGTATTTCTCTAACAAAATTTTTTGACAAAAGTTTTACAATTTTTTTTAGAAAACTCAGAAAATAGAAAGAAGGAAAAGAAGACTGTTAAGAAGTTGTCGCAATCCAATCAGAAATCATTGGTGGTTCGGAAAATGCTAAAGTGCTAATCCCCTGGGGATCCAGAATTTTATATATATATACTTTTTTATCAAAATTTTTACAAATTTTTGAAAAACTAAGAAAACTGAAAGAAGGAAAAAAAGACTGTGAAGAAGTTGCCACAATCCAATCAAAAATCATTGCTGGTTCAGAAAATGCTAAAGTCAAGTGAAAATTCAACATGAAATGTGCGGAAAATTTCACCCAAGCCTAATCGAGATTTGTGGAGTTGAATTCTCAGCTCCAGTAAGGCGTGGTGAGGATTCTCTGTGGTAATTGGGCGTGTCGCCCCACCTTTTTCCTTTTTCCAAGCATTGGTGGTTCAGTGGTAGAATTCTCGCCTACTGCCACGCGGGAGGCCTGGGTTCGATTCCCGGCCAATGCAAGACATAGACAGTTTTAACTTCATAGGGTCACAGCACAAACGTCAAAGCCCACTCAAAAGGATGGAAAAGCCACAAAATCTTCCCAAGGGGAGTGTCAACGCTAGTGCCAATCATCACCATAATCCATGTAATAGTCAGGACCATTTTATTTTATTCAAAGTCAAACTCATGAGGCACACGAAAAAAATTCAGTCAGTCAAGCTTCTAGACAATACTTACCGTAGTTGTCCAAGCGTTTAGTTTCAGATGAAAAATGTCCACCTAATTGTGGTGCCAGAGAAAAAGTCAGGGGATCACAAAAGTCAGATCAACAGACTTTCAATCCCCTGGCGACCACAAATTTAAGTAACATGTGTCACGGCATTCCAATCAATATTATTTTTGGTTGAATTTTTGCCTGTGCTAAAGTCAAGTGAAAATTCCACATGAAAAAGGTGAGCGGTAACCCACATTTTAGCAGCACAGCTTTTCATCAGAGTCAAATCTATCCCCTGGGATGAGAGCAAAAGTGAGATCAATGACATCCAATCCCTTGGGGATTACAAATTTTATATATATGTTTTTCTAACAAAATTTTTAACAAAAGTTTTCTACTTTTTACAAAACTCAGAAAATAGAAAGAAGGAAAAAAATACTGTTAAGAAGTTGTCGCAATCCAATCAGAAATCATTGGTGGGTCGGAAAATGCTAAAGTGTTCATCCCCTGGGGATCAAAAATTTTATATATATGTTTTTCTAACAAAATTTTTAACAAAAAGTTTTACTACTTTTTAGAAAACTCAGAAAATAGAAGAAAAAAAAGACTGTTAAGAAAATACTGTTAAGTCAAGTTGTCGCAATCCAATCAGAAATCAATTGGTGGGTCGGAAAATGCTAAAGTGTTAATCACCCTGGGGATCAAAAATTTTA
>CM041537.1:12675623-12785623 GCA_023238725.1 Scortum barcoo
TCAACGCTAGTGCCAATCATCACCATAATCCATGTAATAGTCAGGACCATTTTATTTTATTCAAAGTCAAACTCATGAGGCACACGAAAAAAATTCAGTCAGTCAAGCTTCTAGACAATACTTACCGTAGTTGTCCAAGCGTTTAGTTTCAGATGAAAAATGTCCAACCTAATTGTGGTGCCAGAGAAAAAGTCAGGGGATCACAAAAGTCAGATCAACAGACTTCAATCCCCTGGCGACCACAAATTTAAGTAACATGTGTCACGGCATTCCAATCAATATTATTTTTGGTTGAATTTTTGCCTGTGCTAAAGTCAAGTGAAAATTCCACATGAAAAAGGTGAGCGGTAACCCACATTTAGCAGCACAGCTTTTCATCAGAGTCAAATCTATCCCCTGGGATGAGAGCAAAAGTGAGATCAATGACATCCAATCCCTTGGGGATTACAAATTTTATATATATGTTTTTCTAACAAAATTTTTAACAAAAGTTTTACTACTTTTTACAAAACTCAGAAAATAGAAAGATTGAGGAAAAAATATACTGTTAAGAAGTTGTCGCAATCCAATCAGAAATCATTGGTGGGTCGGAAAATGCTAAAGTGTTCATCCCCTGGGGATCAAAAATTTTATATATATGTTTTTCTAACAAAATTTTTAACAAAAGTTTTACTACTTTTTAGAAAACTCAGAAAATAGAAGAAAAAAAAGACTGTTAAGAAGTTGTCGCAATCCAATCAGAAATCATTGGTGGGTCGGAAAATGCTAAAGTGTTAATCCCCTGGGGATCAAAAATTTTATATATATGTTTTTCTAACAAAATTTTTACAAATTATTGAAAAACTAAGAAAACAGAAAGAAGGGAAAAAAAGATGTGGTGAGGATTCTCTGTGGTAATTGGGCGTGTCGCCCCACACCTTTTTCCTTTTTCCAAGCATTGGTGGTTCAGTGGTAGAATTCTCGCCTGCCACGCGGGAGGCCCGGGTTAAAATTTTAATTTGCTTCTCAGATGCACCGTATCTTCAATACAATAAAACATAATATCTAATGTTTTTTTTTTCTTATCTTTTCTAATGTTTTGTGTATTGGAATATTGCATTTTAAGTCTGACAAACAATCGTTCAGTAGAGTTCAGTTCATCTTTCTTCACCTGCTGTTGCTTTCCCTTCTGTCTCTATTCCATCCAGCTGAAAGCTACCACAAAGACAGTTAAATGTTTAATGTCGACATTCATTTACATACTCTCCCACTTACAACACACACACACACACACACACACACGCAAAATTATAACAAAACGTACAATTCATACACTATTTACCTCTTGCTGTTTATTTCTCTTTAATCTGTTGCGTGTCTAATCACAGGCTGTTGTCCCTCTCATCACTTCCTGGTTTCTTTCTGTCTCTCCTTCTCATCACTTGCCGGTGTCTCTCTCTCTCTCTCATCACTTGCTAGTGTCTCTCTCATCACTTCCTGGTGTCTTTCTCTCTCTCTCTCATCACTTGCTGGTGCCAACCCACTGGATGAAGATGCTGACCCACTAAATCCACCTTCAGCAGAGAGACATGAAAGTGGCGAAAGACGGAACACTTTGGACTAATATACAGTTGGGTAAAGATAGAGGAAGGCGACAAAGTCAAAATGTCATGACAGTAGCTGCAGGCCTCACAGCACATGCCAAGTGCAATATTGAAGGTGCCCTCACTGCTTTTTTGGTTGATTTGATGGCATGTTGCAGCACATCAGGGACTGCACCGTTGCTGAGGCACACAGAGTCGAGGAGGACAGCTCATGGGATATGACAGTTGGTCAGCTAAAGGCCTTCATTGCTTTAATTTACATTTGTGGTGCGCTAGGTGGAAAAAGCATGGACTTTGCAAGCTTTTGGTCAGCTAAATGGGGCTTTGTATTTTTCAAGGAGATCATGTCCCAAAACGGATTGCAGGAAATCATGCAATTCCTGCGTTTTGACAAAAAGGAGACTAGAAATATGCACCTGCAAGAGAAGGGCAAGTTTGCCCTGGTGACTGAGGTTTAGGAGAGACTTTGTCCCCGGTGCTGACATAACTATTGATAAACAGCTCTTCCCGACAAGAGCAAGGTGCAGCTTCATCCAGTACATCATAAGCAAATCCGATAAGTTTGGTATAAAGTTCTGGCTCGCTGCTGACGTTGATATTAAATATATGGTGAATGTTGCACCATATCTAGGCAAAGACGAAACACAGTAAAACACACAATATAATTTATTCTTAGATTTTATATCGATTATTGAAATTATATGCAAATAATGCATGACTGGTCAGAAAGGCCGCTATGGTAATTCTAGTAGTTATAGAATTCCGGTAGTTAGAGTGTTAAGTTGGTATTTCCTGAGGGGAACACTTGTGCTTGTGCCAGATTTCAAGACAATCTATCCAGCAGTGGTCAACAGATTACATGAGTCTCACCACACCCTTGAAAATAAGAGCAGGCCACCATTAATAACAAAGCAAGGGGCTACATTGGTACAGCTTCATTGCAATGCAAACATCACACATTAATACATTTTTCACATTGTCACCTGTTCTACAAAAGGGATATCAGATGCATTTACATCCTGCCAGTTCCCTAGTTCACATTTGACTTGTTAGCTAAGCATTGGCAATTCCAATGAGGACTGAAAGATAATTAATGGGCTATGCTGATATTATGGCAAAATAATATAACTAAATAATAAATTTCAGATCCTTGGACTAGCAGACATTTTATCCAGCTACACTAAAAAGCAAAACTGATTCAGTTTTCAATAGATCACTAATCTTGAACTCACATTTGTCCCCTTAAATTACAAACTTAAGTTTATTGAATTTAGATCTTACAGTGTTTGTTTTTGTCTGCACTGCCTTTCTTTGCTCATGTTTGATTAATTTGAAAGTTTGACTTCCATAACCTATGGGCACAGATACTCTAGTGTATTCAGAGTTGAGTAGAAACCAGCAATTAATCTGTCACTTTCAAAACAAGCCCTTTGTGTATCAAAGGGGCCAGTGGTCCACCACGATACACACACACACACACACACACACAGTTCCCTATGCATTTCTGTCGTGTTACTTTCTACAATCCCAGCATTTAGAAATGTGTGTTATTGTTCCAGAGAGAGACAGGTACTCCCGTGGTACCTGCCTGAACGGCCTCCTTTGGTATATAGCAGGTTGCTGCTCTCTTTTCAGCCTGTATGATGAATGCTTTACCACCATAAATGTAGGTCACCAGTGACAGTGTTATTATAACCTTGTGTGGATAGATATTTATTTAAGCAAAATAAGTTGTCTGTCTGAATATTTAACAGGTGCATAGCAAACCAATCATGGAATTGTCAGGTAGTCAAAGTGGCTCTATAAGTAATGCTAAATGATGCCATATATTACAATAAGGTAAACAAAAAAACATATTTGCCATTCATCTCACTCTTTGTCTGGTCTCACATTTCATTAAACCTCCAGCAACAAAGATAAGTTAATGTACCAACATATTAGTCATCACAGACATGTCAGTTTAGTCTACTGTTATAGTAGATTTTGCGTTGTATTTTTACAGTACTTACTATAAAAGCAGGTAAATATATTATTATATATTATAATATATTTATGTGTGCCTGTACATCAGAGTTAACATAAAAGAATGCAGCTGTAAAATACAGTTTACCATAAAACAAATCTGCATTTTCTGACAGGTCAGTTAACAATACAAAACACTTAAGTAAGTAAGTTAACACAGAAGGGACCTGTCTTAGTATAAACAGTGACAATAGGTTATGTTGAGTTGGTAGTTAGAACTTATCTTGTGTTTCTTGTGTAATAAAACAAATTACATTAAAGCTCTTAAAAATATAGTTTTTTTGTGCTTTGGAAAGTTTAAGGATAGAATCTTAGGATCAGTTAACAAATGCTGTTGCACGTGAAGGAAAAGGGGCAAACAACAAGAACAACAAAAACCCTAAGACTCACGCATAGAAGCTGGAGCAATGCATTTACTCCATTCTAAGATAAGGGATGCTTACTAGGCCTACAATGATGATTTTGGTGTTAAGTCTCGTGTCATATATTGATTTGGTTAACTAATATACGAACCAGTTTCTTGAAACATAACCCTGGTCATTAAAGTAAAAAAGGTATACAGTGCTGAACATAATGCCAGGGGTTTTCAATCATGTACTATTGAGGCTCAAGAGTCTACTGGCTTCTGAGCAGCCAACACAGCAGCTGATTTCACTGATTACAGTTTTAAACTGAGTCACAGAGCATAAGCGCTTTCAGTATGTGCATTTTCAAGCATTTTTAAATAGATTTCTTGGAAGACTAGAAAAAAATGAAATTACACTGAAATACCATAATATTCAGAATTTGTTACAATGAAATAAAGAAACAGAAACAGTCAGACAATTGTTTTTATTTTCTTATCATCCAATGGTGGTTATGCAAGATCACTGATAAGCAATTCAACTGCCAGGTAATGAGGATATTTCTACAAATATGTAAACAATTTATTTGAAATATTTAACATGAAGTAAAAGATGTATTAAATAATGATGTATCCTCCATTAAAAGAACATGCAACTGTTTCAAAGTTTAATACCATGGCATAACATTACGTTCTTATTTTCTATCTTCTTCTGTCTTTAAAGTCACAGTTCAAATCATATCCATGAGATTAACAACTCTTATGGAGCACAGAGCAAAGTTCGGTGATCAGGGATATGGAGAACGGAGATGAGGGGTGTCAGATCCATGGAAAAGAGACTGCAAACTGGTTCGTAATTAACTATTTAAAATGTACTTTGCACTCATGCTGATTAACAGGGCTAAGTGGGTGGCTATGCCACTCCACCAGAAATATCTGTAAACGAACAGTACGGTGCAGATTCCAGAGATTATCTTTATAATATCTCTGTTCTGATTGTAAGTTAGTTAAATCGCTGTATCATCGGCACAGGAACAAATAATCATTGATCATCTCTATTGTCGATATTCAGTCCAGTAACCAATTGCATAAGACAAGCACAAATGCACCTGAGAGCCACTATAGGTTCTCTTACATACTTGGAAAGTGAAGGGAGGGGTTTTCGGTTAGTTGCAATCTGCAACCTTATTGCTAGGTACCACTAAGAGAGAAGAATTCAAGAATTCAAGGTTAGAAATATAATTTTCAGTGTCTTTGTTATGTCTCAATTTTCAGTTGTTATAATGAAAAAGAGGGCAGCATACATTAAATTTCACAGCATATACTGTGCTTAAATATATCATACTAATTCCTGCTTAAATTTAGGTCAGTTAAAGAAATTTGAAGATATTATCAGTGCTTTCATCTTTCAGGAAAGAAGAGTCTCAAAAACACCTGATGATGGTTTCTCTACTTTCTCTGTTTTTACACTGTCACCTCCTTTACCCTCTTACAGTGGGGGCTCATGTGGTCACTGACCTCAGGCCACACTGACAAATAATTTTTAAAGCAGAAAGGTCAGGCCATGATTTTTTTTACCCCTCTGCTCCCTGATTTGCAGGACAGCTGTCACTCCAGGTCTTGTTTATTTTAAAGAAAGCCTGCCTGCAGAAAGCACATTACATTGTACTTAAAAATAACAACATATCCAACCAGTTCACTGCATAGTTCCATCATTGGGGAAATTTGTGCATGCCATGCAATGACTCATCAGCTGGACATTAAGGCAGAAATCCACCCAGGAGGAAATTTGTTATAAAGTATAGTAAGTAGGAAGAAGCCTCTCACAAAACCTTCAGAAAGACACTATACAATAGATGTCAATCTTTACCTGTTACACATATTTTGAATGACTTTGAATGACAGTGACTTAACCCAAGGGATTTCATAATCTGATAATGTCAGATTGCAACATCAGCAGTGAAATAAGTGTCCATTACTAAAGTAAAAGTACCACACACAAGCTCACTTGAATGTTACCACCACCTCAAAAGTAGGTAGGTAAATGCTGTCTGACTGTAAATGCTTGGTCAGGGACACCTCTACTTTAAAATAGCTTCTGTGTTTTCTGACTTCTTTCTATTTTATTTGACTCGACTTGGTGAGGTTTTATCTTTTGGCATTAGTGATGTGGATATTTATGCCTGGTCATTTTTCATGTGAAACTCACACTGTTCACTTTCATGTCAAAATAGGTCACAGGCCTTGTTCTAAATGAATGATTAACTGCCGTCTCCTTTCACACATTTTATTTTATTCCTTCAGCAGTGTACCTCTATACTGACCTTTGTTTCATATAGCAGCTCCACATCAAGCCTCTGAACACAGACACAAACCTCTCACAGGAGCACTTTATTAGAAAACATGCTTACAAACATGTTGCACTCCAGCTGAATCGTACAGTTCGTCAGCTGCAATGCAAACCATTTTTGATATTTTATTCCCCTTGTTAATACAAAGTCAAAATCACATTTGGATAATCTCAAATCTGTCATCCTCCTCGTTGTTATGATAAACAGTCAATATAAAATATGCTGAGCGCTGTACTAAATAGCACAGGGGTGCCATTTCAGGATGACAGCACCATTGTTGTGGAGGAATAAAGCCATAAAAGGTAATAATTGAGTGTTTCCTTCTTCTCCCGCAGCCAAGATCTGGGCTCAAACTGCAGCACAACAAAACACTATAAATCAAGCTGTCAATCTGTGGAACAAAGATGAATTTGATTGCACAGTAAGGATCACTGCCTCTGAGTGTGTGACAGGAAGAGAGTGAGAGTGTTTGTGTGTGTTGGTGGGGGCAAAGATGGATATGTGTACGGATGGGTGGGAGTCATGTGACATGTTTTGGTCTGTAAATGTATGTGTGAGGGTGGGCTGCTTCTTAATGTGTCTTGTACACTGATTGATCTCCAGATTAGTATTTCATAGCCACACTCTATGGCTGAAAATATGTCAACACACAGTCCAAATGTGATTTCTGACCACCTCATTCCAAAACAAAGGGCACTAATATGCTTTACGTAGTAGCTTCCACCCTTGTGGGTAGGGTTTCACAAGATTTTATAACCTGGCTGCATGGATTTGCTGTCACTCAGCCATGGGAGCGGTCAGACACTGATGTTGGGTGGTGAGATTCAGAGTCAGTAAAAATCTATTAGATGAGGTTGAGGTTCTGCACAGACCACTCAAACCATTTCTGTATAAACCTCATTTTGTGGAACAACAAAGCACCTTCCCCAAACTCTTGAGGCACAAATTTGGAAGCAGTCTTACATTCTTTTGGCCTTATGCATGTACTGAACATTTTTTTACATGAAGATATTTAGTTTTCATATTAGCCAGAGGAGAGACAGACATTATGAAACATTGAGAATACACTCACCATAAGGTCCATTGAGTGGCTGTTCAGGAGCTTTAGATTGTATCACAAGACCTTCATCAGCAGATAGAGTCTGTCCATTTGTCAAGGAATGGAAAGCTTCACAACAGCTGCTAAATTGACCTTGAGGCAAGATTGTTTACTGTTTTGAAGGTCAAGAATGAACTTCAGATAATGAAACGTACTGACATACTTTTTTTGCAAACCTGTACCTAACATTGAATGAGCAAGTGCCACTTTATATGAGGAAGTGGAGCTGTTTTGTGCTAATAAACACATGTTGTGCCACAGGAAAACCATTTCACCTGCTTTTATTATTGTGTTTGGTTTATGGAAGTCTCATGTCATTTCATCTGTATACATAAAACTATTTGTTTGGTGACACTTAAGTTAACTCAGATTCACTTGCTAAGTAGAAAAGGGAAAAAATAGAACAGAGAAAGAGAGAAGGAAAGGAAAGAAGAGAAGGAGGAAGGACAGTAGAAAGAAGGAAGGGACATTCTTCCTCAGTAAATGCACCAACGTTAATTGCTTCCTCTTTACATTTATGCAGACAAAGAAAATCTACCATTCCTCAGTCCCTTCTGTGGAAGTTTTCAGACATCTAGAAAATTTGTTACGATTATCTGTCATTTCACAACCATTTGTCACAGTGTGCTGCCAAAACTTTTTTTTTTTGCAAATGCAAAGAAAAACAGACACAGGAAATCTGTTTTTTTTTTTTTTCTCTCCTGCCCCCCTCCTTTTCAAACATTACTGTAATTAATTGGCATGAATGACAAGAAGGCAGTGTAGTAAGAAGCCTTTTCCTTGTCTCCATTAGCAGGTCTTGTGTTTCCAAAGAGGCATCAAAGAGAGAGGAGCAGGAGAACGTGGTGGTGGTGGTGGTGGTGGTGGGGTGTGATGGGGCGAGGGGGGGGCAGGCTGTAAGCTTCAAGCTGCACACAGAGATAAAGACCAGACATATCTGCCAGTGTGTGTGTGTGTGTGTGTGTGTGTGTGCAAAGTGTATGTGTGTGTGAGGGATTAGGCTGACTTTGACTGGCTCTGCTCCATTATGACAGCAGCTCCCTAAGAAGCTATACACTGCCACATGATGGACAGGGCTTGGAATTGCATGGATAATGTATGCGTCTCTCTCTCTCTCTCTCACTGAGCAGTGTGGTTGTGATAATGTCTCTTAGCCCCAGGACGCTTGAGCTTTACAAATTTGTGTGACTAGAGAAACATGCAGCATGGGCACTGAAGGTCATTGGCTCTTGAAACTGTGCAATTATATACGCTTGATCCTCTATTTATGTGTGTGCTGGAGAAAGAATGTGTGTTAGAGAGAGTGGGTAAAGTAACACAGAGAGCATGCATGTCATAAGAGAAACATTCAATCAAACATCATTTGGTATTTTTAGATGCATTTTTTTTTTTTTGCTAAGGTGCAAAGATTGAAAGGGGAACAGCAATGATATCAATCATCGAAGTCTGCTTACAGGTCTCAGGGAGTGCTGCTACATATGTGGGGAAAAAAGTTGCATCAAGTGTTTTGTGTCTCTAAGAGTCTGATAAATTCCCTCAAGTGATGTCACTTGAGTCAGCATTGGGTTCACAGACTGCAAGTTACAAAATGAAAAATGGTGTGGCGTTAGAAAGAAGTGAGGTTGCCAGACTTCTGTAGTTCGCTTCTGATCTCAGCTTGAGGCTCAAGGCTACATTAGTCACTATTAGAATTTCCTGAGTCGAATCGTCGGCAGTCAAGTTCCATTGTGGGTTATGTAGGTGCCAGGTTTGGACAAGGAAAAAAAATAAAGCTGCAGTGTTTTTGGTCCTTTTTTCAAACTACACACACTGTTGGTCCAATAATGTTGTCACGCAACACCAAATCTGTGGAGAAAAATGTATATAATGTAAAAAAAAAAGGGAACGATGACAGACAGAAACAGAAATAGACAGAGACAAATAAAAAAAGAGGTAGGGAAAAGAGAGACAGTTTGAGGTAGAATGAAAGAGAAACAGACAAACAAAAGCTAAAAAGTTGATGCTTTATATGTCCAAAAGTAAAACCAGCCCAAATAATGCCATCTTCTTCTAAGTACAACCGCATTAGACATTATTGTACAACCTGCTATAAGACTTTTCTTCTCTGCTTTAGTTGGAGTGACATAAGCTTGCTTCACCGGTCAGAGTTTTTCACGTTTGACTAAAAACCCTCTGCTAAGTCCTGCCATGCCTGACCTTCCTCATTACCTTCATCACTAAATCGAATCAGCAGTGACACACACTGTAACACTGTAATCACTCTACAGTGTAACCATGCAGCTGCCAACTGTTCACCACGTCCTAATGCTTCTTTGCCTTTATTCCACTTAGAGTACTTATCCCTGTTAAAGTGGGTGCTTTTCTTAATGTATCAAGTTGAACTTGTTTTTTTTTTTAAGGATAACATGTCATCAGAAGCACTGCTGCTGAATGCCAATCTGTATGGGGCATATTTGAAACATGCCGTCTTCTTTAGCGAATCTGTTCTGTAGTCAGTTTGGTCAGATTTAATGTGAAGAGATGTTGGGATATTGGTCGGAAATACTTGCTGTAACTCTACACAAAAACTCGCCATCTCATCCCTTGACTAAAAGAAACCACCTGTCAGTCGTCTGGGACCTTCAATGTCTGAGTCCTCGACATGAAACCTAACTGCATCTACTAGCACTGTCAGTTTAACTTTTTTTATTTGGTGTGAAGGTCGAACTCACATCTGCAATTTGTTATTTAATATGCTTAGGTATTAGTTTGAAAAAGAAAATCATATATCATTTGTAATACATGGAGAGTCATGCAGTAGTATTGTAGTATTTCATGTAGTAGTAACTGTGATGGCAGTTGAAAATCATTAATTCCACTATCTCCCTGTGTCATTTCACTGTATCACATTGTCACCATGCCTCCCCTCCCGAGGCTCATCATATATATATATATCATGAAGGACCCCACTCACGCCGCACATGCACTGTTTGTCCCCCCCCCCTCAGGCAGGAGGCTGCGGAGCATTAAGAGCAGGACCACCAGACTGAGGAACAGCTTCTTCCCGGAAGCTGTGAGACTGTTAAACTCTGGAGGACCCCTGTAGCCACTGCTGCCACCCCCCCCACCCCAACCTTTCCATCCTCCCCCTCCCTTCCCCCTCCCCAGGGTAGCTAATCTCGTTCCATCCCATGTTCCATCCCATGTTTAACTTGTGTGTGAAATGACAATAAACAATCCTTGAATCCTTGAATCCTTTAATATATGGCGTTATCAGTGTTGTTTGACATGCAGCATATTACTGAGCTCAGATCTGCAAACTCCACACTGAAAACACATTTCAGCCTGTTGGAAATTGCGTGACAGGGAGCAAGGGTCAGCGGCAGGCGCGTGCCATCAGCCTTTCTGCTTTGATGTGGACTTGCACAATTGCACAATAAAATAACAATAATGAAATTACTTACTATTAGGTTGCTGTGTCGGATTATGATTCCAGAAATTGTGCATTCAAGTGCCCAAATGAAATCAGTTGTCACTATTGCATGTTGAAGAATGCGCATTTTAATGAAGCGGACAATTTTTTGTTATATCTTGTTGCTGTTGAGGGGTTTTGATTTTCTTGAAAATCCATTAAAAAGTAAATTTTAAGATTTTGTATAAATAAAGTGAAATGAATTTTTGACACTGTTGGAGCCTGTGTTGTTTAGCCCAGAGAACAGAGACAGAAACTGTCCTGGGGACATGTACAGCTGTCCTGTCCAATAAAACACCAAAGCAAAGATACAAGGTCTCTAAAGGGCATTGAAAGTATTTTTTATAATTCACCAGTACCCTCTCTGTAGTATGATATGATCTTCATTCAAATAAATGTGAGTTGTTCTTTATCAGCAGTTTCAATATGGATATAACAATGATGTTCTTTTAAAACTGAATCAATACTAAGATCTTAAAACCAAGTGATTAATAACAATTAAAATTTACAATAATGCGTGTACGGAAGGCTATTTTTTATTGTTTGAATACTTTTTATGGTTATTTGATTTTATTTTTATGGTGTCCAGTTGCTGGTAATATGGGCCCCTGATTAAGTTTTCTCTAGCTTTATCTTTTTACAGATGTGGAGAAGATCTCAAACATGAAACAATAATGCTACTCTCTCTATGCTTTGTGTCTATGCTTTGTATGTGTCTGGCTGTGGAAGGCTGTGTGTGAGCTATTAAAGCCCAGAAACTGTTAATGAGGCCTGCAGGATCTTGCCATGGGCTTATGTTATGTGAATGTGTGTCTGTGTACAATGACTGCAGGCACTAACAAGTATGCATGTTTGTGCATGTGTGTTTGTGTGTGAGAGGGCAAGGCTTTTGTCTGTGTCCGGTGCAGTGCATTATTCTTCATTAGAAACAGATGAGTGAGTCTGTCTATTCCAGGACTGCCCCTGAGTTCAAGTCAATCCACCACCCAGGCACCCACACACACACAGACACACGGCTGAGGCAAACGCATTATGCACAGTGTCTGTCTTAGACGACAAGAACTGAGTCAGATGCTCAGTAGAAATTTGCATTTTGGAGCTGAATGCCAGCCAACATTGCAGATTCCTCTCTGTACATGAATACAGACAGAACGCAGCATCAAGGTGCATCAGCGTTTCAGTGAACTCTTTTTTTTTTCATTTTTAACTCTACATTAATGAATAAAAGAGGGAATCAAATACCTAGTTTTGTCAGAATAGAAACATCTTGCAAAAGCACAAAAAAGACGTGATCCCTAATGTGTTTGATCATATCTATGGTGCAACTTGAACATCCTCACCACATTTGGCCTTTAAATGAGTCTTAAAAAAATGTTCTCCTGGCAAAAAATATGCAGTCTGCACACTTTTGCAATTCACTTTTGATTTAAATACAATTCATAATATCACATTCACACAATCTAAAATAAAAAATAATTCATATTTGGAAGCTCATGTGCTGAAATACCTTAAGTCTCCAGTCAGCCAGTTCTCATTCAGACCAAGTTTTTGAGGTACCATGGGAATATAAATTGAATTTCAGGATGGATAGACTTCCATGATGAGCCTCTCTGCTATCTATCACACGGATTTGACTGAATATTGCCTACCTCCACATTGCCGACTATTTTCCTGGGATGGAATTATCCAGTATGCTAACATCTCACTATTTCTGCTTACTCAGGACGGATAAAGCTTTTTAAACTTTTTAACTGTGAAAATTAATTTTCAACTCATCAGTGTTCAGCACAACATCTCACACCAGGAGAGGAGGAAGTGAAACTGTATGTGGCTAAAAAAATCACATCACTCCATCACATAGGAGAAGGAGAAAACTATTAACAGTAATATGTACCTGATTATTTTGACAGATAGGAAACAACAGAAGTCATTTAGAGTTCATCCAGGTGTGTGCTTTAAGTCTCCACATGCATTTACAAAAGCGTTCCTCCACATGAAGACAAGAGGTGAATTTGCCTTCTGCTGCCAGCACTTCACTGTCAAATTAGCTTCATTATGGAGGGAAAGACTGACAGACAGACAGACAGAGAGAGAGAAGAGAGACTGTATGAAGAGAGCAGATTACATAAGTCCTTCACCTCACATGCCTGACTGTGTGACTGCAAAACGCCCAAGAGACTGAGGGATGGAGGAAGGCAGTGAGAGGAGAGGAGGTGGGGGAAGCGGAGTAAATTGGAGAAAATTAAGTGCAAGAGGGGAGAGAAGAGGGATTTGAGAGAGAGACAGGGTGAGAGAGAGAGAGAGAGAGAGAGAGAGAGAGGAGGGGGAGGCTGATGAGAGGTTTATAAAAAGGAAAGTGAAGATGATGTAGAGGGCGTATGAAGTGGGCCTCTGTCATTCTAGTTAATGCCAGTCACCTCGCCTCAACAACGGCATAAAGACTGCTGCTGAAGAGGGCTCCGATATGCAGCCTGACAAAAGCACTTATCAGATGCAGCACGGATTGAAAAATGCTGACGTGCCGACAAAACTGTGAAATCGAGTCAACTGGAAGGCAGATTGATGACCTTACTCAAATTGTCAGGCTGACGCGATGTGACAGAGAGAATATATTTTGTAATGATTTTTTTTTACTAATTTTGGAAATGGCTGCATTCTTCTTGCACACTTTAATTAAACAGAATGATATGACGTGACAAATTGTAGTTTCTGCTTTAAATCATTTCATCAAAATAACATCACTCAAGCGAAATGACATGTTAACACAGTTCTCTAAAAGAGATTTGGTCCATGCAGCACAGCTACAAAGCCACTGCTACAAATCCAAATCACTGGAGCTGGTAAGGATTAAGTGTTTTGCTCAAGGACACATCAGAAGGACAGAGGGTTTTTTTTTTATAATTATCATTCCTTTTGTTAAAAGGCATCCTCCATACTGACTAATCCATTCACGTGGTGAAATAAAGTACATTTACTCAAGTATTGTACCTAAATACAAATTTTAGGTACTCGTACTTCACTTGAGCATGTCCATTTCATGCCACTTTTTCCTTGTGTAGTATGGTTCTAAGAGGAAATACTGTACTTTTTATGCCACCACAGCTGTGCCAAACGTGTCACAAGTTAGAGTTGAGACAATATGGCAGTTAATCAATTAGTCAATCAGTGGAAAATTAATCATCACCTATTTGATGCATTTCCTTGTCTGAAATGACAGTAAGATGAATAAATTTGGAGGCTTAGACCATTGGTTGGACAAGAGAAACGGTCTGAATATGTGCCATTTACACTCTGGGTAATTGTGACAGCATTTCTTACTATTTTCTGACATTTTACAAACCAAACAGGTATTGGATGGATTGAGAAAATAATCAGCAGCTGATAATGATAATTAACTGCAGCCCTTTATTAAATTGTTCCATCTCAACTGGCCGCAATGGAAAAAGGCTGGTTGCATGAGTAATAATAAATAAATAAATAAATAAACAAAACTGTTACAGTCACAGGGGCCTTTTTTCTGCACTGAGAACATTTACTTGTTAATACACACATAACATTTTAGTGCACAATCTTTACTTGTAATGGTGTATGCCAAACAGTGTGGTATTTGTACTCTCACTTAAGTAAAGCATCTACTTCCGCCATTGCTGTCACACTTTACTGTGTCAGTATTATTGGGTTTGGTAGCACACTGACTGAAACATCCTGACACGTAAGATCCAATCTATAATTAAAATTAAATGAGTATGAAGGAAACATACAGAGTGACAGAACTGTCAAGGTAGGAGCAGCTGCAGTGACAGAAGCAAGGAGGTGTCTAAATTGGCAGGAGAAACAGAGGAGAGAGGGCTGCGGGGAGGAACATGTGAAGAGGAGTAAAGGATGGGAACGAGCAGTCGTAGGAAGATGGAGGAGATGAAGGTCAGCTCCACTTCCTGCAGTATGTTCCGTAAAACCATGTCTCAGTGTAATGATTACCAGCCTGGGGTCTTAGCTGCTGTTTTAACAGCTCACCTTTCTGTTCACTGCCAGGAGTTGACACTGGATGGGTTTCTTTACAGGGACTGAACAAAAAAAGGTTACAGAATCAACCCCCAGAGCTGAGGGGAGAGAAAATCCAACATGTGAAGAGAGATTAGCTGGGGATCTTTTCTTATTATTTTCAGAGACACTGATCTACAGGAGAGTGGAGATTGACTGGCTGGTCTTGAGATTACAAAGGCTAAAAGTAGCTTTAAATGTGTTTTATGATCTTGCAAATGACCCTCATATTGCCACACAGAGGATAACTGCTGCACTGACAGGCCAAGTTTATGGAATATTTCAGCAGGGACAGATCTGACCAGCAGATGTCACTGTTGGCTCACAAAACCCAGATGTGATTACAAGGATTTGAAACTGTTTCTAAAGCAAGGAACCACAAAAAATAATAATAAACCAAGAAAATACACTAACTTAAAGCATGTTGTTACACACATAAATGTATAAGGTCAAAGAGGACATATTCAGTCAATTTAAGCAAAGTATTTATGGAATTACTTAAATAATGGATGGATGGATTAGCATAAATAATAAAAGTGATTTCTGTGTTCAGTGATTAACCTCCATTAGAAACACTGGGCTTAATTTGAAAGATACAATCACCCCACACGACATTTCCCTGTAACTGGCCTGTTTCTTTCCCTACGCACTGCAATTACAGGCTATCACGCACTCCCATGGTACAGACTGACCTTTATGAAATTAGGAAGACCTGTGACAAACTCATTCACACACAACAAATTAGAATACACACATATGCATGTCCACTGTGCATACAGGGACACGACAAACAGGTACACATGCAGGCACACAGAGGAAATCAAATTACTTACACACAGCTGTTTGTCACGACTTTACGTTCACATCACAGTCTGAGTTTAAATTTTTGCTACGCATATTCTGGATGGCGAAGAATTTACTCGTTTTTCTATGAATTGCAAAATACAAATACTGATTAACATTTACTCTGCTGTGCTGTCAGTCCTTCTCTTCATAGGAACTCATTTTTTATCTTTACCCAGGGAACTTTAATTATGCATTCAGGCTGTTGGTAAACAATTGCTGGTTTCCAGATGGGTGTTCCATGAAGCTGGATTAAGGGAAAGCCTGGTTTATTTCTATAAGTCTGGCTCATTTTCTGCTCCATCATGGTGGCTTATTTGAATGCCCGCTGAGTAACCATTGTAACTTATGCTGCAGAACTAGCCTGCTCCGGAAGCAGGCTAACTGTCGAGCTTAGTTTAGCTGTGTGTCAAAGAAGGTCTGACGGGCTGAAACAGACTACAGAAAGAAAGTTCTGCCTGGTGGATTTCCACCCTCGCGCCGCTTATGTCTTGTACTACTGATAATATAGTCGCACTGTATGGTGATTTGAATGCTCATTTATTAATAAAATGCTCATTCAGACAATTCAACATGCTTTAAATAAAACTAATGAAAGAAAAGAGCAATGAGAAATAAGATGAAAGTGAAGATAAACATGTAACATGAAACAATAGAATTAGGCTTGTACAACTTGGGCAACTTGCGCATTTAGTCTGTCGAGCTATTATATATTTTTTTCTTTTCTTTTTTTTCATGCGATCTCCCTCCCTTTGTTAATTGCAGCAGCGTTTCTGTTGATGAGAAGAAGCTCTCGCTCTACTTTCCTCTTGCACCATCCGCTTTTCTCCCATCTACTCGTCATCAGGGCTTCTTACGTTCCTCGGGCACTCGCACATAGCCGGACTGTGTAAGCCTCACTTGAATTAGCCTTGATTAGATAAGGCTGAAATGTGTTAGTGGAACAATTTGAGGCGTAATTGGGAGATGGCATTAGTTCAAGCGAGGCTTTCTCGAGTCAGCCTGGCTTTCTTTATCTACATTGATGGAACACCCCCCTGCTTTCACAAATACATTCAAGCCGCCCAGTTTTTGGCCACAGAGCAGCTCTACCAAAGCACCTTGATGCTGTTTGTTGAAAGAAGGGGATTTTCCCAAAGGGGTCCAAGAGTTCAATATCTGGAAATCTTTTTCAATTAAGATCACCATTTCCTCCCCGTCTCATCCTCTCTTCAATCCACACACACGCACAAACACACACAGGACACACGCACACAAACACACACAAGCACGCATGCACACAAACTTCTTGCCCCTTTCTTCAAACCTTCCCTCCCCTTTTCATCTCATCCTTCTTTTTCTCCCTCTCACTCTATTCTCCCTCCCTTCCTTCCTTCCTTTCTTTCTTTTCATCATCTCTTCACCCACAGCTCTTCCTGTAGGGGGAGAGCAGGGACGGTCGAAACACTGACGTCATGAACTTGTTGGCGCATCCAGTGTTTTGCACAGCAAGACTGACACGAACACTCAAGATTTCATTGTTACGTCTCTCCTGTTTAAACAGGAGCAGGTGCAACACAAAATATATACCTGATGAAAGGTGTTTTCCATTACACGCTGTCTTCATCAGGCATCTTTCATCTGTGATTTCAGTTACACATCAGCAACGTTTCAATCATACATAATCGGTGCAGCTGCCTACACAGGCTGTGTAACAGTTCACACTTCACACACACTTCATGCACGTAACAGTGACCCAGAACCTCTTTAAAGGCCTGTGGCTGTCTGACGGAAGATCACAGCTGCCACTGTTGAGCTGGTGGCATGTTGTGTTCGCAGCACAGCTCGTGTTATTCTGAATGGCTTTGACCTCTTCTCAGGCTGACGCTGGGCAGGGTGGCAATATAGGAGGGTGTCTGCAATGCTCACCAAACTCCAGAAGAGGTAATCTCACCCTATCAGTTGAAGCAAAACAAACAGGATTGTGAGAATGGACACATGCTTTCTCACAGCGGGGGGTTTACTCTGCCTAGAATAATAGAAAACCCCTGTGTCTGTGTGAAAGTCAATCTATTGTTGGTATAATATCTGTTTTTTTTCTGGGACAATGCACATTGATCAGCATTGCTGTAAATGAGCCCCTGTTTGCCTGCAG
Organism: Scortum barcoo; assembly: GCA_023238725.1. NCBI lineage: Eukaryota > Metazoa > Chordata > Actinopteri > Centrarchiformes > Terapontidae > Scortum > Scortum barcoo. Next base: position 12,693,491 of record CM041537.1, read on the forward strand.
GCTAATTTTCAACAGTTGTCCCCTTTACCTGATGTTAAATTGGCCATTAAAATTAGGAAGCTACAAAAGAGGTGGCATGTAAAATCAGAACAGGAGAAATCAGGCGAAAACATGAGGCACTTCAATAGGACAAAAATTAGGCACGCAAATTAGGATACCCTCAGTTCATACGAAACAATGTTAAGCACATCAGTACGAGCTGCTAAAACATGACATACTTTGGTGATAGTATCGTATGTGTAACAAAATAATGGAGGCTTAAATGTTCACTCACTAGTGTTTTGGAGCTTTCAACATCTCAAAGGCATCTTCAGCCAGTTGAGCTGGATCACATGACATTAAGTGTGAAATTTTGGTCACTTGACAGAAAGTGGTAAAACAAGGAAATATCATAAATAGTAGTAATTGTCCCTTTGAGAAGAATCCCTACCTGTTGCTGCATGTTTTCTAACTTAAATAACCGGTTGCACAGTTTGATTTAAGATGGTTGCAGAAATAGTTTTTTAATTGTGACTAAAATACATAACAAAATAGCTTAAAACAACTACACTGAGTAAGTTACAGTTTGAATTAGTGAGAGCTCATTTCTACTGTATGTAGTAAAATATCTGAGTTCATTTGTTTTGTCACTGGGAGTATAAGACTCTGCCATGTATTTCCATGGCCCAATCAGCTCTTGTAAATATTTAATAACATTTATGTCGCAAAACAAGCTATTTGTTATCCTAAGTTAATGGAAAAATTAAGTCTGATCTCAGCCTAACAGGCTAAGACAGAATTATGACAAACTACAGCTGCTCTCAGCGTCCTTACTGCTCTGCAGATATGCTTTAATGGTTTTTGTACATTTCAAAGACCTGAAAAACAATTTGTCTGAGGTGTCAAAATGTACTTACTTAAAGGTCTCTGTGACCATTCCTGCAGCAACACCATTATTTATTTATTATTACCAAATTTTTTCCCAAAACGTCCTAACCTTTTGCTTGCATACAGACCAAAAATGTGTATCATGGTTCACAGCTGGAAGAAACACATTCTTGGATGCCCTTCACAACACTATCAGCCTCACCATTCTGTTTTTTAAAAGTGTATCTCCCGACCCCTTATCCTAAATATACATTAAGATATGTCCCGTGTGAACAATAATTGTGACAAAAATAAGCTTTTCTGACCTCCCTAACTTTCCCCTGCAGTTGCCATACTGCCACTGGGTCACACAACGCACATCAAACCTTTGGCCGAGTAACTATTTCACAATGGAAGGAGTCCCAGTTAAAGCACAGACTAATTCTCAGAATCAGCACAGTAGCAGGGTCATAAGGAGCCGTGCTGTTCTGAGATGAGCTGCATGTTATCAAAGATGCTTGAGATTTGGTCAGAGCTCTTCTTATTCATGTGGAAACCCGGTGCCTCTGAGAGCGCACGTTGTTACAATAAAAAATCCAAATTCACAGTTGGCAAATGTCATTTCAGTTCACGCTAAACATCCTCGAATGAGCCTTCAGTCATGTGGCAACTGTTCTGTCATCTGCTTAATGACATGCTGACTGTGAATGTAACAAGCTAACACTTAACGCTTTTAGCCCTTGACAGATGAGTATGCTTGTCCTGTTTGAGGAGCAACCTGAGAATTTACATTTCTTGAAAGCTGCGGTGTGAAGTATTAGATCATTTTGGATTCAAGCACTTAGTAATGGACATTGTGTAAGAAGGCATTTCAGTACAAATGAATTAAGTAAAAGGCTATAATAATAGAATAAATAAGAGATTGTGAGCAAAATCCCGTGGTACAAGACAGGAGAGTTCATACATTTATTTTTCAGAACTGATATTTTTCTTGCACTTCTTGGGATTCTTCCCAAAAGAAATGTATCTACTTCACACCTTACAAAATATTATATTTCAACCTGAGGTCTGTCTTAAGTTAAAAAACAGACTGGTGGCATATACCCAAGGTAAACCAGTCAACCTTATGTTCTGTGTAAACTGAAACGCTGGCGGTAGTGAGACACATTGCCGTGGGTGGACGTGCTGGTGGGCCGTATAGTCGGAGAGGCTGACCAGCATCAAGCGAAGTAATGCGCCACAGACTCCTGAAACCAGGTCAGCAACACACATTCACTTTCTGTTTTAATATGAGGCTTGCTGAGCGACACCCAGTCAAACGCTGCTGCAGGAAGTCTTTTTGTAATCACAGCCCCTTGTTACTGCCTTCCCTAGACTCCTCCATGGGGTTATTCATGCAGCCCTCCCTCCCCACCTTCACCTCTCTGTGATACAGGATTTTCATATAATAGCTCAGTTATAAGTAAAAGCAGAAAGATTTACAGTTTAATTTCGATGTTTTTATGGAAAGAAGACCATGGAAGAAGACCTTCATATTTGCCCACCATCTAGTAGGTGTTTCATTACACTGAATTACCAGATTTGCACTGGGTTCATGACATAAGGAAGTAACCCCCCACCCCACCTCCTTCATCACAGTGTGCGTGTTACTGTGCAGTGAATCACATACTGAATCACTGCACTGCCAAACATACTGTAATGCGCCTCTCCATCAGGTGTTCCGGTAACAGGGTAATTTTTATGGCTGCAATAGCACAGCTGCAGATCATGTAAACTCCAAAGTCTGCGTTCAGTCCAGAGAGAGAGAGACATAGAGAGAGAGCTGAAGAGAGAGAGAGAGAGAGAAAGAGAGCGAGAGGGAGGGTGGAAGACTTTTTCTTTGCAATTCCAACCTCTGGTCACTTCACTCGTTTTCTGATTTTGACCCGGATTACAGGCTGGAATTACGTGCTCTTCCTGGAAATCCCTGCTCATCTCTGAAAAGGTAAGTCTGAAACGCTCTGCCCTCACTGGATATATATATATGGACAATAACTTCCATTTTTGAGCTGATAAATAAACTTTTTTTTTTTCTTTTTCTTTAAATGGAAACTGACTAAATGGAATCATTTGCAAATACAAAAACCGTGCATTTTTTTCCGGCTCTGCTGAAAGCCTTGAAAGTTTTCTCCCTCCTGCTGCGGATCAACAGGTGGCTCCTCCGCGCACCGACTCGCAGTATTTCGCCTGAGAGAAATGATTCATTTTGATAGATGGGCTCCATCGGGTCTCAGCAGGGCAGGAGACCGCAAGATGAATGCGTGTTCCCGCTCTTTTGTAATGAAATCAGAGGGGCACTGGTCATTACTGATAATCCCATTGAACAATTAGCGCTGGATAAATATCCTGTCCTTTTCTTGTGCGATAAGAAGTCTGCTGCTCACTCACATTTAGAGGGGAAAAATAAAAAAAAAAAAACACAGAGACACGCAGAAGATCTTATTATTATTATTATTATTATTATTATTGTTCCCCCCTCCTTGCTCTCCATCTCTCATTATTCTGTTATTCTCTGCGAATTTGGTGAGTAATATAGTTCCTAAATATTTGTGTTGCGGAGGCAGCTATTGTACAAACACATAGGCTATAAACAGAGCCAGACAAAAGAAAATGTTAACAGTCAGACATTGCAGTTCATATCCAGACTCAAAAGCCAAAGAGATTGATTATTGGAGCTGATCATCAGTCATGTTAAGTGAGTGGCTTCAGTCAAAGTTTCTTCAGAAATGTAAAAATGTTCAGTGCCTTTGCTGCATCAGGTAAGCCTTTCACATTATCCTGCACTTGTGTTGGTTTAAAATGTGAAATACAGAGAACTTTCTCACCTATTTGAAGCTATATTGGAATATGTCAGTGTCCCCACTTAATTAAATGCTGATGGCGGGAGTCTGTGGAGACCCAAGATCAGCAGCAGGATAGTGTCATCAACTGCCTCCAATACTTTTGGCCTCTCTGGCTTGTTTGTGCGTTAATTTATTTAATTGGTGGAGGCACGGCGACGTAAACACTGTGGCCTGACGAGAGCAAACAACTCTTTATTCATTCAGCGTTGGCCTGTTTTAATATGAAAAAAAGAAACCCAACAACCATGATGGTCAGAATGAGTTTAATTCATGAGTCAGACTCTGAGGATGCTCTGACACAAACCTTTCAGCCCCGATGAGTGTTTTTTCTCAATAAGTACTAAACACTTGTGAGCTTGGTGGGTTTTTTTTTTCCTCCTCCTGAGTGTGTGTCATCAGTGAGTAAGTGAAGATACAGACAAAAATGATAGATAGATAGATCTATTGGTTTAGAAGGCTTTTTTTTTTTGCTGCATACCCACACATGAGAATTTTGATGTACATATACAGTACATTGCTATAATTGATTCTAGCACTTTGAATGGCACCGTCTCCTATATTTTCTTGTTAGCAATAATTAGATATAAGTGGGATATGACAGACTTATTGGCAAAATTACATTTACGACGGTTTTCTTTTCTTGGAGGAAAAATAATGATCTACTTAATGTTTTATTCTGAGGTTTGAGTCCGAGGGTCCTAATAAGGCCAAATGACATATCTCAATTCACAGATTAATCACAGAAAGACAAGCATGCACAAGCTATGTGCAGAAACGCCCACATGCCTCCATGGCAACCGGTGTATTTTGGGCCACACTCTTAGAAATCAATACCTCAAACAGTAGAAACAAGTGCTTTTTTCCAGCAGCATACTGATATACTTTAATACGAGACGTCTCGCTGTGCTTTGACACAGACATTTTATTAAACAGCGTAGGTCAGGATTTTATAAATCCTGTAACACAGATTCCATCGTACAACACCAGCAGCATATCAGTACCTACTTTCATCCAATCACACAGTTTGTCGACTGCTGTGTCGTTGATGGGATTTGCCACCCTCTCCTTGTGTGGAGTGTCAAAGAAAGCCAGCTGGACAGTGAAAAAGAAAGAGCAAGAGAGATTTTAGTTTATTGATACTGCATATCCAAACCAAAAAAAAACAAAAAGATTACAGGAAGTGTCGAGCTGTGTTTAAGCTTCTCTATATAGGCTCTTGAGTCTGAATGCATCTGCTCTTTTTTTAGTTTATCTTTCTTCAGTCTACTTTCTTAAAGATGCCACCAGACATGTTAAAACTTATGAAAATACTCTTTATGTTGAGTTGGGCTCCCTCAACACATTCTGATTCCTTCTCACCACCTTCTTAGATGATTTCACATAGAAGACTTATTAAGGAGACAGATAAAATTATCCAGTGTTTTACAAGAAAGCAACGAGAAAAGTCCATATTTATGTATCAGAACCTGACGCTCAGGTTAGGACCAATTGGACTAAACAATCTAACTGTATGTAAAACATCTAAAACTTCACCTTGACCCGGCTACATCAGTAAAATGCTACTGACTGTACACATTGATACATCAGTAGTTAATAGTGTTGTCTGTTATAATTTATCAGTCACAGAGGGCATGTGTCTGCAGAAATAGTCATTTTAGATACTTACAGTACTAATAATAGCTTGTCCTTTTAAGTACGTTATAAGTAAGTAGTATTTTGAATGCATGATTTTACATATATACACTCAAGCACTTGATAAGCATTGGCTGTATGCCTGAATGACACATCTTCATACTGTGAATGAACTGAAGAATAGCATGGCAACCACTTTAAATCCTTCTGTCAAATAACCGAAGGACTGTTTATCTTCCAACAAAACAGCCCTTTCTGAACTCATATTATATGAGGAGTACTCTGAATTAATGCATCAGTATTTTTACTTGAGTAAAGTATCTGAATAAAACAAAATAAAATAAAACAATTCTTGCTCATTGGAAAAATCCAGAATCTATGGATATGAAAATACTTTAATTTCAGAACTTGAATCAGAACACAAGATGTGTCTTACTGTATTTACCTGAAAAGTGTATTCTGTGTGTGTGTGTGTGTGTAAAAGTGCACTACTGGTGGTTTCATGTTTCTGTGTCACACTTGTGTATGATTGACATTGAACCATAACCAGCATAATCGAGTAAAAAAATCCTGCTCCCATGTGCACTTCTTAAACTCTTAAACTTTTCTTTTTCAGCAGATGAATATGAAAACATTGTTTTGGTTTTATAAATCATTCTGGACCGTGACAGTTAAAGAGCAAGAGAAATAATAACAAACAAAATACATTTCTGAGTAAAGGAGCACCATATCTGAGGCAAAACTGTCAAATTTGAAATGTTTTTTCTTTGTCTTGCAGGTATTAACATCTTGGATCGATATAACAAATGGACTAACGAGACAACACCAATTAATGCCTTTGTCAGTTTTTAAAGGATCACCCTTTTTAAAGATAAAGGTCCACTGGAGTTAAACACCTTATAAATACACCTTCCTCACCTGGTTAAAACCTACTGTTACATACATGTATATATGTACATAACACATACATGTTTTGCCTAACAGATACAGACACATTGGCCTACAATTGTCCATGATGTGACTGGATCTAGAGGTGACCATCTCACCTACCATGATGGAATCGGGTCTGTTGCCTTCCACAGACCCTTTCCGCCTCAACACCAACAGCTATGTCAATAATAGCAACAGCAGCTGGAGCGGCTTCCTCGACGGTGACTCACTGAGAAGCAATCAGACCCTGAGCCTCCATAGCCGTGTCCACAATGCCCTGCTGGGGGTCTTTCTGGGACTTCTTTCTCTCCTCACGGTCATGATGAACCTGCTCGTTCTCTACGCTGTGAAGAGAGAGAAGAGCCTCCACACCGTCGGGAACCTCTACATCGTCAGCCTGTCTGTGGCGGATCTCATCGTGGGGACCACGGTTATGCCTCTTAACTTGGTATATTTGCTGGAGGACGAATGGAAGCTGGGACGGGCTTTCTGTCAGTTTTGGCTTATTATGGATTACGTGGCAAGCACAGCCTCAATTTTCAGCTTGTTTATCCTGTGTTTGGACCGGTACCGCTCTGTCAGGCAGCCACTTAAGTACCTGAAATATCGAACGCGGGGAAAAGCCAGCGTGATGATTTCTGGAGCCTGGCTGCTGTCGATGATGTGGATTATTCCAATTTTAGGATGGAGGTCTTTCACTCAAGTAGACCTTAAACCTGAGGAGGAAAACAAGTGTGACACAGATTTCCGCTTTGTCACATGGTTTAAGGTTATTACTGCCGTTTTCAACTTCTATGTACCCTCAGTTTTGATGCTGTGGTTTTACACACACATCTATTTGGCAGTAAGGCAACATCTCAGGGACAGAGAAAGAATCATTCATCCAACTGATTCATTTTGGGAAAATGAAAATGGACAAAATGCCCAATCGCCCGTGAGAAATGACTCCAGTTCACCCAAGAAGGAATGTGAGGTTCCACTGAAACTCTCTAAAAAACAACGCCTGCTGGACCAAAACACTCTAGATCAGACATATTCCCTCGAGGAGGCAGATAAAGCGAAAACTGCTCCATCCAGATCTCACAGAAAGATTGGTGTCAAGTGCCAGCAGACGTCATTTTTTGCCATGACAACAAAACGACTCAGAATGGCACAAAAGGCCAAAAGATGCTCTTTGGCTCCGGAGGAGAAGCAGCCAGATGCTGAGATTCCTCTGAGTCGACCCTCTGTGCCGCAGGACGTAATCTGCTCGGAGGGGAATAATGAGAACAAACTTCAAGCATCTTTAAATGAATGTCACGTCACGGTTCCAAACTCTGTGAGTGGTGTCTGCGACATCAGTCAGGTTTCAGACGTGCAGAGATACACCTCTGTGCTTTACAACAACTACGACCCCAACTGTGCTGTGCCCTGGACTGAGGAAGGGGTTGAGGATGCCACACTGGACCCAGCTAATGTGGTGACCCTGAGGCAGACATGGCAAAGGTTTATCGACCAGTCACGTCAGCGCATCCAAAGCTTAAGGATCCATAAAGAGCACAAGGCAGCCAAGCAATTGGGCTTCATAATCGCTGCTTTCTTGCTGTGTTGGATACCGTACTTCATAGGTTTCATGGTCATGGCGTTCTGCAGAGAGTGTGTGCACCATGACCTTCACATGTTCACCATATGGCTAGGTTACATCAACTCCACTCTCAACCCTTTTATATACCCGCTCTGCAATGGGAACTTTAAACGAGTCTTCAAAAGTATTTTGAACATTCGTTTGTGACGGAGAGCGACAGGCAGAGCAAAGAACAAAGTCACGAGTATCTAAATGCTGCAGATACCAACAGATAAGGAGGGGACATCCTTTGTAACAATGTCTTTAACGCCCTTGCATGGGTGAGCGTCTGAAATGTAGATAAAACTGTATTTTGAGCGTCAGTTATTTCTGTTTGTTTTAGATCTTATTTTTGTAACTTACTTGCCAGTGATTCAGACTCATGGCAACATTTGAGGACAATATCTGAATTTAGTGTTATTTATTTTGTCTATGTTGTGCTAATGATAATAAAGAGCATCTAAAACCAGAGACCTTTAAACTCAAAAGAATTTGAACTTTCACCCTCGTAAACATGAGCATGAATCTAGTGTCTTGGCTCTGGTCCAGAACGGAGACAAGCTATGTCCAAAATGTGTTTTTAAAGAAAATCTGTTTATTTATTATTTTTGCACTATGAATGTATAGTACCAGAAATGTAACATGAAACAAACAATTAAAAATTTTACAAGCACTGCCATCCTTCTGCAAATATTCGTCACATTGTTTGCTCATCTATAAAACAGGATGTGGGACATTGGTTTTCCTTTCTAATGTCTTGCCAAGTGTCTCCTAAGCTGTTACTCCAGGCGGGGCTGATTTGGGATCTGTTCAATTGTTCCTTTGTTTCATTCTTTTTTAATAGTTTTTTAAAATGCAAGCTTTAAAAGATTTCATTGAGTTTTTAACCACCTTAAAATCACCTTCTTAACAATAGCAATCTAGAAATCTTACTGTCTCGTTCTAGCTGTTTGTGCTTTGTCAGCATGTTATTATCATTACATGGAAAAATGAGTGTATCAGCAAAAATATAATGTGAAGAAAAACTATGAAGAGAACAAGTAACACACAGACACAAACACACACACAAGCACTTGATAAAGATAGAATGAACACTGAAGATTGTATTTCTGAATCACACATTTTCACACTGTGAACATTGGCATGGCAACCACATTAAATCCTTAAGTCAAACCACAGAAGGACTTTATTTTTCTTTTAACAGCTCTGCCCTTTACAAACTTAGCTTTTACACTCATCTGTTTTATGACGTGATGTAAGCACCTCTTTTTACGTAATTAGCCAAATAGCGTATTATTCCACAGCGCTGTGAAAAGGTTTGTGTAATGCATTTGTATTGATTTGATATTTGGAACAAACACACAAAGTGCATCCATCAGGCTGTAGAGACAAAGCATTACAGCATAATTATGTCTCCCATCAGGTTATGCCTACAATCCTGATGTGAACGAAAACGTAGTTGATCTCTCAATTGACATTTATCCATTCAAATTATATTTTCAGTTTCTCAAAAACAGTTTGTCATGTTGAATAAATTACATTTTCATCATATCAGAGGTGTATCACTGTTTTCCGGATTGTAATATGTGAATGATAGTGTGTGAAATAGGGTTATAATAGGTTAAACTGCCCTGACTCAAAAGCCAAATCTAGATCAAAAAACCCATAATATTTCTTGTGTCCAGTGAACACAGACGGGTTGTGAGTCACCACTTATCCAAATCAAACAAATCGGACGGGGATGGAACTGAACTGGAAGATGTGATGATGTGAACAGAAGAAGCATGTGTGTGAATGCACTCCGTCATCTCTGCAGTTCATCTCTGTCGACAAGATGGAGACAGTGTGTGACTGGAATTCAGGAAAAAATGTTTTTAATGTCCTTTTTTCATTTGCTCATAGACCAAAGCTATCAAGTTCTAGATGAAAAACAACAACAACAACATCATATTCAACTGTGACACATCATATTCAACGCTCTCATCTGTGGCCACTGAATGTTTTGACTTTCATGTAAATTATATGGACATTTGTGCAAGAATTGATTTTCATTTTTGACACTTTTCACAATAAATTGTAGCTGCGGACTGGCTTCATTTAATTTCCTCAGAGTTTTATTGCTGGCAACAGAAAGCAATGGTCTTGGTCTAGCATTTAATCATCACTTGTTTTTAATAATGCTCCATGTTACTCCATGTTACCAGAGCATGGGAGATAGTATAGTAGATCACTTACCCTGCCATTCAAAATGATTCAAGAGTAGATGAACAAATATACTTGAATATATTATTATTATGTATATGAGAGGTATGCTATGCAGTACATATGTGGCTGTGAGAAGAAAATTTGATGTTGAGACTCTTCCCATCTAGCCTACACCTATCTATAGTACTTGGCTGTATGTGTCGTCATGTCAGTTTGTGTACATTTGATTAAACACAGCTTTATTTAGGAATATGAACCTTGTAATATAAAAAAGCCTAGGTTGACAGCGACCTGTTTGGCTTGATCATGTTTGGTCAGCACGCTTGCCATATTGTTACAGGCAGAGTCAATGGTTGTCTCTATAATGTGAATTGATGTCTTAAATGTTTATCTGCAATTTTCTGTAGTGGTCTCAGTGGTATTTGTTCTTAAAGTGCACTGAGGTACCATATCACATGACATGGTTAAGCTATGTTTGAGTGAAAAAATATTACACCTGCAGTTGCAAGAACAAAACCTTCCCCTCAAATCTTAAGTTGTTTGACTTGAAGAGACCTTATTCTAGTTAGTATATCTATTCCAATTATGTTTCAACTTTTGCTCATTTGTATGACTCACTGTGTTTTTTGTCAGAGCGGTTTTTATTAAGGGTGTTAAAACTTTGCGGTGCCTTCTCTCATGTTCGGCTCTGTGTTGGCTTGTTAGTGTGTCACAACAGCAGGTTTTATCTTGTTTTCCAGTTTCATTCCCTCCTGGTGACTATCAGGCATTCTACCGTCTCTGTGCCATCTGTACACATTGGTGCAGTGAGAGCACTATTGTACATTACCAGGAGTGTGGACTGGTTGTTGTTTCACATGAAGTGGGTGTGCGGTTGTGCTTGTGGGTACCCAGAACAGACCCAGTGGTGCATGGACCACATAAACCAACAAATTGTGTCACTTCAACACCCAGTCACTCAGTGACAGACTTTCGTGTTTGTAGGGCTGTTCCTCTGCAGTCCAGCAAAAAATAACAAAGGTTTTAGAACTAGATTTTGACACAGTGCTCCACAATCCAATTGCACAATATGATAAGGTTATAATGTGGTACTCAGTGCTGCAAACAAATAATCAAGTACGCACATTATCAACTGATTACAATTGATATACAGTAAACGCAGACTTAGCAGTAGTAGCCTGCTTTGCCCAGTTGGTAATCCATCTTAAACTATGTTCCTTTATATTCCTTAATCTATATTGCTGGGTTCCATCAGTACAGTACTATTATGTATATTTTATTAATGTAGCCCAATTTTTAAAAAAAGAAAGTCGGTTTCAGGGGTTTTACAAGCTTTACAATATACAACACTTCTATCCTTAGATCTTTGATTTGAATTGAGTGTGGACAATCCACACAGGAGGAAGAGTGATACAATGGCTGGTTAAAACCATCAACAGCACAGTGACAGTTAACTCTGGCAAACCTAATAAATACTTTACTGTAGGTCAGAGAGGAAGCACAGTACTCTTAGTTGTACAATAAAAGCCACAGAACCAACACGAACTTTAATAAAAAATGTGGAAAGGTGAATGTAAATCTGAAATATGGGCCTGATGCCCACCTGAACAACAAAATCCGTTGTGAAAACAATTTAATGGGGTAAAAATATCAAAGTGGTGCCCTTGCTTTGTAGATCATTCATAACTCAATGTCGAGTCGTACTGTGTAATAGTACATTATTTGGCAGAGGAATGAAATATCTTTGGCTTACTCTTCATTTTTTAGCAAAGAAACCACAGGCCAGCTTCCATATAAATGTTTGTACATCATACAACCCCTATTACTTTCATTACATGTTGTAGAGAAGATATGTAGAAAATAGTGGTCATAGGGGCTCAAGCTATTCAGCTGAAAGTCTCCTTTACCAAATAAACACCACTATAATTTATAATATTGTTACTGTTATTGAACGAAAGCCTGCCAAGCTCCAAGCCAACAAGCGATAACATCACCTGGGATCAAAGTTCCTTTTTGTTTTATGGTTGATTTGTGGTGGATGATTTATAGTTTTCATGTTTGCCTATAACTGGACAACTGTACAGATTCCCACATTGAGGTCATTTGAGGCACTTGGTCAGTGTGTTGAAGGCATTTTTTTTTTATTTATGCTTTGCTCCTCAAAATGGCTCTTAACACCTCTGCAGTGGTCTGTTTCACAGATCTCTGAGGTTTGTACTGAAAGCATATGCACAGTGGACTTCTCAAGATCGTCTCAAGATACAGAGCCCCGATTAAACTGTTGCTGCAAAACATGGACCTATAAACCACTCTGAAGAGGTCCCATTTAATTACAGTGGATTTTAAGGTTTTAGAAAAAGAAAAACTAAGACATGATAATGGTAAGTGTGAAGCAGAGTCTGACAGTCAACAGTGCAATAAGAAGAGAACAAAAAAGGGAAGAATGATACCTTTTTATTTTATTCATATTATTTATTTATTTAATTCAATGTAATGACGGCAAACGTTTATTTCCTGCAAACCTTTGTTAAACCTCAAATAACATTAATAACATTAAAAAATACATTTGGAGTTGTGGTTGGTGCAGTCGATTCATGAGGGCAGCTTAAATCCAGTGTTTTAAAAAGTCCATTTTAAGAGCAGGTTTGACCGGTAGCCCACAGTGTACGCCAACATGAAGCTCACTCTTGGATTTGTTTCCTTGTTTCACTCAACCAGTTAACATAGCTCACTGAAGTTACCCAGCTAAGTTAAGGTTCAGTAAGTTCACTGGCATAACAGAAACTGATAGCTGTGCATTTTATTCCTCAGCGTTTCAAAGCAAAAGTTCGTATCTCAACACGCTAAGTTCAAGTATTCCTGTGTTTAAACTGGAAAATGCAAAGTCGGTTTGAGTGTTTATGCCACTTTAATGAAATGTATAGAATTATTTATGACTGGTACTAGTTTTTGTAGTTCAAAGAAACTAAATGTATTTGCATTTTTTTGTATTGTAATATATCTGTATTAGACTATATCGAGACAAAAAAGACTAAATATAAGATTTAAAATTATGACAGAGATTAGGATTTCTTTACCATAATTTTATTCTAGTGTGGATCAGGGACTGAAATAGCCCCTAGACCTTAATGCTGGGAAATTAAATGTACAGACATATAAATACATTGTATCAGATATATTTTGGAAAAAAAAAAGATATTAGATTTTATAGCTATAACTTGTTTCGTTCATTCCTAATGATACAAAAAATAAAGGTCCTCTCAGTGAACATAAAAAGCTCTTTATTATCGTTTTTTGTTTGTGAACTTGAACAGAGCACCGTGCGTTTTTCCTGCAGGTGTGTACTTTACAGACGGCCCCTGACTCGTCGCACAGCCCGGTGTCCACATGAAGACAAGCCCTAATCATCCGCTGATCATTCTGCTGAAAAAAGCTCGTAGTTTATTTTCCTGCATTTTTATTATCGTCGACTTTTTACTGTTTAAGTTAACTCAAGTTTCGTTCGTGATTTAACTGAGCTGAACCGACGGTGCGGATGTGACAAACCGGTTTACACCCTTTACTTCACTCCGACATGAAAAGAAACGGCGCCTACAAATTCCTATCCGTTTTCTCATGCTTCGTCGTTTGTGTCTTCTTATTTTTATTTTGGTTCTTCATATTTTACTCCATGGTAAACGCACCGTAAAGCTCAATCCTCTGTAGCAGCTAAGCTAAAGCGGCTCGTTAATTTACCCACAGTGCACCGCTTTATTGACAAAAACCTCCACCGCCGTCACGTGATTGACCAACCAGGAAGTCAGGATTTCTGGTAAGTGTCCAAGGCTCAGTCTTTGTCACAGTTTGGCATTTAAACGCGTGTCTTGTTTGTTCAAAGCTCCCCTGATTTATCTGGTTTGGTGAACAGCTGTCTCGTAAAGTGGGGATGTGTTTTCATGGAGCTGCTCGTCGTGTTTGTTGTCGTTGGAGCAGTTTGAAGCTGCTGTTTGTCACTGTCTGTGTCAACTCACTGCCCACAAACTGACAAGTGGAAAAGTCCTGGGGGGGTGGTGGTGGTAAATATGGATTTAAAACACACAAAAACTCACCTGAAACACTAAAGAAGCCTCTGAGGATCACAGACGTTGGTGCCAATTATTTGCCAGTAAGAAATAATCCCATTTTTGGGACATGAAAATAAGTCAATAACATAAACAATGCATTTAGTACTGTTGTCTCAAGTTTTTTTAATGGCAGAGAAAAATGACAATGGTAAGTGTGAAGCAGAAACTGACAGTCAACGGTGTGATGAGAAGAAAAGTGATGTATATTGATTGATATATATTATATATCATTATTATATTGATGTTTGAGCAATGTAATGCCAGCAAAAGTGGGTAAGAGGGGACAGCATGTATTTTATGCAAAGGACACCTAACCAAAATAATTTATCTATAATAATTTAACCCTTTTTTAAACTGTAAAATACATCAACAGCATCAAAAGTTGTTATTGTACTTTGAGGTTGTATTTATTAAGTTCACTCTTCACTAGCTAACTGAAAGCCATGTCCATGCATTTTAACCCATCATTTCACAGCTAAAGCTAATATTTCACCATGTTAAGAGAAAGTATTTCTCTGTCTAAATTGTGAAATGCAAAGTACTGTGCATTTTAAATTAAAGCTGAATTGGCCAAATATGCATCAAAATGTTGACATTGACAGACTTGTATGTTACCAGGTGGCGTAGCAATTGGATGTGCAGATGGTATCCATTGTAGGTTAATCTATACATCACTTTTCAGATGAACTGATTAGTAAAATCCTGAAAATGAGATTTTTCCAGGAGCACACATGTGAAAACTAGCCAATTTTTTGAGTCTTACATGATAATAAATTCAATATTTTAGGGATTTTACTATTGGTCTGACAGTCTGGTTATCACATACTGTGATGGGCATTTTTCATAATTCTGTTTTCAACAATATTTTTTGGGAAAATGTCAAAGATAATTACAAATTCTTGTCACAAGTTTTAGTGAAGTATTAATTGCTTAATTTCCCCCCATCCCATCTTAAACACTATTTAATAGATGATAAAAAGCAAAGGGGCATTTATTCATCTGCATGTAATAAATGACTGTGACAGGGATTGAATTGTTCAAATTAGGTTAGTTTTATGTGCTGTGAGTCCATTTTAATATTTTAATCAATATTACAGTATAATGAAACCCATGCTTATGGTTGATTTATATCAAGACACTTTTTTTTATTATTATTTTGGGCGGTTTCAACCCTTTATTATTATGGACAGAACAGCTGGAGAGAGATAGGAAAGGTGGGAGAGAGAAGGGGGGAAGACACGCAGCAGAATTGGCCCGAGACGGGACAGGACATTGGCCTCTCATATGGGTGTGCGCTCTACTGACTGAGCTACCTGTGCGCCCTATATCAAGATACTTTTGTCAAGTCAAGTCAGCTTGATAAGTATTTATTTGTATGTACCTAAATTACAAATCCCAAATTTGCATACATACGACACCATCTAATATTATCTATTTGTGAATGATTTCAAAATGGATTTTGTTTTGCCACAGGCTATTGTAGATGGTCGGATATGCACATTATCTGTAGGCTCCCTTCTGATAACCAATGTACTGGTTGATACATCTGTTATTTAATTGTACAATTGATTGATTTGTGAACTGACTGAATTACTTTGTCATTTCACTGAATAAGTGTATACCTTGCTAGCCTTACTGTTTACTTCAGTGGACAGTACTATCAAGGGTCCTAAAGCTCAGCAGATAATAAATTCTTATACTTTTTATGGATCTGTGTTAGGCAAAACATTGATATGAATATAACCTTCATACTGTAAGCCTGTCTAAGGGCCTGCGGCTGTTTTTTGTAACCCACAACTGTTTGATGTCACAGTACTTGGCTGCGCAGCCTGTTAGTGAAGTTGTGATGGCATCTGACACGGGTGAAGCAGCGTCCTCCACTGCAGACCTCAAGCTGCAGTTTGCTCCCTTCAGCAGCGCTCTGGAGGCAGGCTTCTGGCACCAACTTACTCAGAAGAAAATCAACGACTACAGACTGGATGAGAGCCCCAAAAGTATCAAAGGATACTACTACAATGGTGAGTAATGAGATCAGATGGGTTCATTATAACTTATTATTATACATGCTATATAGTACATATGGTTATTATGCAGTGTCACTCTCATGATAGTACAGATGGGTGACAAATTAAAGAAAAAAACAATATGAAGTATCTTAAGGTACGGTTAAGGTTAGTAAGGTGTTAGGCCAGAACAGTTTCAGTGCATTGATTCTCCATGTCTCTGAACTCTACTAGAGGGATGAACACCATTCTTCCAAAAGATATTCCCTCATTTGGTGTTTTGATGGTGGTAGAGTGCTGTATAACACATCAAACCCAAAATCTCCCATAGGTGTTCAATTTGATTGGGATCTGGTGACTGTGAAGGCCATAGCATATGAATCACATTGTTTTCATTCTCATCAAGCCATTCAGTAACACTGCATGCTCTATGGATGGGGGCATTATCATCCTGGAAGAGACCACTTCCATCAGGATACAAATCTTTCGTCACAGGATATAGGTGAACAGCTCAAAATTACTTTGTATCGATTTGAAGTGACCCTCCCCTCTGAGAGAACAAGCAGACCCAAATCATGCCAGACAAATGGTCCCCCACAGCATAACAGAGCCACCAGATCCCTTCGCTGTGGGTGGCAAGCATTCAGGCTTGTACTGGGCTGTTGGTGTATGCCACACATACACTTGCCCATTTGTAAAAAATATGGTGACTCATCTGACCATATCACTTTCTTCCACATCTCTGTAGATCAGTGCCTGATGGGTTTTTTGCAACACTGAGCTCACAAATGTGTATTCATCTCTGTAAAGAGGGGTCTATGCGCTGCAACTCAACTGGAATATCCCTCTCTATGTACTTTACAGCAGACTGTCCCTTCTGACAGTTGATCACGTCTTGCACTGAAATTCTCAGTCACCTTTTGTTTTACATTACATATCTCACTAGTGCACGAACATCATGGTTGTCAAATACGTGCTGTCGAGCACAATTTCTGACCCTGTATACTGCAGTCTTTCCCATACTGTAGATCTAAATGCAAATGTCATTTCAGTCACTGTTCCTATTAAAACACGAGCCAGTTTAGCAGTCTTCAGATTCAGATTCAGATTCAGATTCAGATTTCCTTTATTAGTCCCACAGCGGGGAAATTCACAGCATAACAGCAGCGAAGACACATAGTGGGAAACAATCAGAATGTAGGATAAAATAAAATAAAATAAAATAAAATAAAAGGTAAAATAATCCAAGATAAATAAAACTATAACTGTAAGTAAACCTGTACATAGTACAGAGGGAGTATGCCTGAGAGTATACATATGAGAAATATATATAATATCTCAGGGAGTGCAAAAAAACAGTGAAATAGTGTTATTGTTTATTGTTCACTGTCCATTGTCTGCAGACTAGCGGGCATTTTGTTTGTTGTGTAGTCTGACAGCAGCAGGCAGGAAGGACCTGCGGTACCTCTCCTTCACACAGCGTGGATGGAGCAGCCGCTCACTGAAGGAGCTGCCCAGAGCTGTCAGAGTGTCCTGTAGAGGGTGGGACGTGTTGTTTAACAGGGATGACAGCTTAGCCATCATCCTCCCGTTTCCCACCACCTCCACTGAGTCCAGGGGGCATCCCAGGACAGAGCTGGCCCTCCTCACCAGTCTGTCCATCCTCCTCCTATCTCTGTCCGTGATGCTGCTGGCCCAGCAGACTATCCCATAAAAGATGGCTGATGCCACCACAGAGTCATAGAAGGTCCTGAGGAGTGGTCCCTGCACTCCAAAAGACCTCAGCCTCCTGAGCAGGAACAGTCTGCTGTTGCCCTTCTTGACAAGGGCATTGGTGTTGTCCGACCAATCCAGACTGTCATTTAGGTGAAATGGTACTTGTACTAGGTACTTGTAGGACTTCACAGTGTCAATGTCCATGTTCCCTGGATGCTCACCGGTGCAGGCGGAGAGTGGCTATGCGCCTGCGGAAATCCACCACCAGCTCCTTGGTTTTACCAGCGTTGATCTGGAGGTTGTTCCGCAGGCACCAGTCCGCAAAGTCCTGAATAAGTCCTCTGTACTCTCTGTCGTCCCCATCTGTGATGAGGCCAACAACAGCAGAGTCATCAGAGAACTTCTGGAGATGACAGGATGGAGTATTGTACGAGAAAGTCTGCAGTGTAGAGGGTGAACAGGAAAGGAGCCAGAACCGTTCCCTGCGGAGCACTTTCAGGTGCTGCAGAGAAGCCGATCCATCCGACTCAAAGGCCCTGCACCCTCACAAACTGTGGTCTGTGAGTGAGGTAGTCCAAAATCCATGTAGTGAGGTGATGATCCACCCCAGCTAGCTAGCTGCAGCTTGTCCCCCAGCAGCCTGGGCTGGATGGTGTTGAATGCACTGGAGAAATCAAAGAACATGATCCTCACAGTGCTTCCAGCCTTCTCCAGGTGAGTGAGGGAGGTGTGAAGGAGGTAGATGATGACGGCATCATCCACCCCGATGTCAGGCTGGTAGGCGAACTGCAGCGGGTCCATGAAGGAGCTCACCAGCGGGCGCAGATGGGCCAGGACCAGTCTCTCCAGCGTCTTCATCAGATGAGACGTCAGAGCTACCGGCCTGTAGCTGTTGAGCTCCTTGGGGTGCGGTGTCTTTGGCACTGGGACGATGCAGGACGTCTTCCAGAGCTTGTGGCACTCTCCCCAGCTTCAGGCTCAGGTTGAATGTGTACCTAAAAATCCCACACAGCTGGTCTGCGCAGGACTTCAGGAGCCTGGAGCTGATGCCATCCGGACCTGCTGCTTTCCTGGCCCTGTTCTTCTTCAGGGCATTCCTCACCTGGTGTGTTGTGAGGAGCAGGCTGGAGCAGGGAGGTGTTGATGGGGGGGAGGTGCACAGGACAGAGTGTGAAGTGGAAGTGTCCGAGGTAGGTGTGAACTGAGGGTAGGTGTGAACTGAGGGTTGTGAGAGGGGGGGAGTGGTAGGTGTGAACTGAGGGTCGTGAGAGGGGGTGAGGGGGCACAGGAGGAGCAGTGGACAGGGGGCACAGAGCAAGATGGGGGGTTGCAGCAGAGAAGACTGGGCCGGGGGAGGGGCGGATGCCTGATCAAATCTGTTGAAGAATAAGTTCAGGTCATTTGCCCACCCCTGGTCTCCCACAGGCTGGGACTTTGGCTCCTTGAAGCCCGAGATGGTCTTAAGTCCCTTCCAGACACCACAGATGTTGTTCTGCTGCAGCTGGTGCTCCATCTTCCTCCTGTAGCAGTCTTTCCCCTTCCTGATCATCCTCCTCAGTTCCCTCTGCACAGACTTCAGCTCCTCTTTGTTTCCAGACACAAAAGGCTCTCCTCTTCTCCTTCAGGAGAGCCTTAATGTCCGGGGTAATCCAGGGCTTGCTGTTGGAGAAGCTCCGTACAGTCCTGGTGGGTACGGTGTTCTCCACACAGAAGTTAATGTAGTCCGTCAGGCAGTGGGTGAGACTGTCGATGTCCTCCCCATGGGCGTCACTGAAAACATCCCATAGTGTTGTGTTGAAACAGTCTTTCAGGGCCTCCTCGGCTTCTTCAGACCATTTCTTCACAGTGCGGGTGACAGCAGGCTGCCTGTGCACAAGAGTCTTATACACAGGCAGGAGGTGCACGAGGTTGTGGTCGGCTCGGCCCAGGGGAGGAAGAGGGAGTGAGTGGTATGCCTCCTTGGTGTTGGCATAAAACAGGTCCAGTGTTTTATTGTCTCTGGTGTGGCATGTGACATACTGGGTGAATTTGGGCAGAGAGGAAGGATGGAGAGGCATGGTTGAAGTCTCCAGAGATGAGGAGGAGGGCATCAGGGTGCTGTGTCTGCAGCCTGCTCACTGCTGAGAGCAGGACATCACAGGCTGCATCGGCGTTAGCAGAGGGGGGGATGTACACTACACTACCACCACAAGGGCATGTGAGTGAACTCCCTCGGCAGGTAGTAAGGCCTCATGCTGACGGCCAACAGTTCAATGTCCTTACAGCAGTGCTGCTCCTTGATAGTGATGTGCCCTGGTTTACACCATCTATCATTTAACAAACACTGCCAGCCCCAGCCCTCCTCCTTTCCTCTTACCGCTCTCCTTGCTTCTGTCCGCCCGCCCAGTAGGAGAGTGAAGCCGTCCAGTTCAGCAGCCGTGTCCGGTCCGAGTTAGCGCAGCAGTCAGCCATGCCACGTCTCAGTGAACAGCAGGAGGCTGCACTCCCGATACTCCCGCTGATGCCGGGTCAGCGCCGCTAACTCGTCCATCTTATTGGGGAGAGATCTTACATTCCCCATGATGATGGAGGGGAGGACGGGCCGGTACCGTCTCCTCCTGGCGCGGCGCTTCGACCCCGGCGCTGGCGTCCCCGTCTCCTCCTCTTCAGCTCGCTGGGGAACCTGATCGGGTCGCTCCTCAGGCAGCACCGCCATGCCATTGCTCCATGCAAGGGCTAACAGCTGATCCCTGCTGTAAACAATGGAGCCGTGGCTCCGCGTTTGAGTCTCCGGACACGGTGATAACAAAAAGTGCAAAAACCAGTAGAGCCACCAGTACAAACTCTACCAGTTTTGTGTGCATGGTGAAAAGAAAAAATTAAAACACACAAAAACAAAAAGTAAGAAGAATAGAAGTAAAGAATAGAAAAGTAAAGAAAGCTCAACGGTGAGCAGGAGCTGCTGACTGGAGCCCAACAATGAACCCTCTTTCAAAGTCACTTTGATTTTTTTCTTCTTGCCATCTTGACATAAAATCAAAATCAACTGGGCCTGCTCAGTGTGCTATGTCACAGAGCATGACTGAATGTTAATTGCTTATTTGTACCATGTAGTGCACCTGTGTGGAAGTATCTGCATTCATTACATTTCTCTTCTCATTTATTCATGTTTTTCCTTCAGTTTGTAACCCATCTGTAGATAACACAGCAGTGCTATGGTGTTTATATAGATCAGTATGTTTTAAATCAAAGAGCTTTCGGTCTTATAGGTGACCCACTTGGTTTGCCCACTCGCCTGACGTTGGAATTCAGTGCATTTGATGTGTAAGTATGATGGACTTAGCATGTCCCTACATTTCTTTCTTGTTATGTAGTCTTCAAAGGGTCAAAGGGTTGCTGCCAGTCTCAAATTCATTGTGAGAAATTTTTCAATAGTTGACAACAAGTAATCAAAGGTATGGATGATTTTTCACGCTGTAAAAGGCTTGTTTCGCATTATTCATTTTGTACTCTGCACTTTGTTCAGAATGAAACCAGCATTAGAATTCAAAAGTCAAAACTGAATTATTTGGAAACTGAAATGTATCTCAAATTTATGTAATAAAAAATACAGATTGCATAACCTATGTCTTTGTAAAAAACAAGGAGACCATAATTTTACTGTCGCACCAATAACTTTCTAAAGGAACACATTTATTGAGCTCAAGATGCAGTTACTGTGGTGATTTCCTTTGTTAAGTTTTTGAACAGTGCTCATAAAAGGTGAGTGATGTCTTCATTGTTATGGAATAATGAATTGCTGCACTTCCTTTCAAAGTTTATCAGCCAGGTCAGTAAGAGTTGAACTATATTTGGATCGCCTTTCACATCAGGTCATTTGGTCATTTCAAGAAAGCAACTGTTCACTTTCACAAAATGCAGCGTGTCACACAAAAAGCACAGTTAGTCATCATGTGTTTTTCTGTTAGGGACGGTCCGACACCAGCCCGTTGCTGTCCAGCTATTGGAACGCTGTACAACACCAACACACTGGATGCCTTTAAGACCACTGATAAGAAGGCTCTGCTGGAGAAAGAGGCCAAGGAGGTAAAAACTTTTGCAGTCACACACTCCTATTCACACATGGTTGTGAATTTCTGTAAAATAGACACCGGAATTGTTCACCAAGTTATGCAACTGAGAATTAAATTATTTAATGCCTCCTGTTTTGTAGATATGGGATGCTATACAGTCTGGGGCTGCATTGAACGACCCATCCGTCCTCTGCAGATTCATTCTGCTGACCTTTGCAGTGCGTGTGAATAGGATCTTATTTTCATTCCATATATTAATGACATCATGTTTCACTGTCTGTCTGTATTTCCTATTTTTGCCATTTATTTATTCCTCTTTCTGACCATTTTTTCAGGATTTGAAGAAGTACCATTTCTACTACTGGTTCTGCTTCCCTGCACTCTGTTTCCCAGAGGGAATAAAGATTGTTCAACAGCCTTCGGTCATAGAACAAGTTTTCACAGCAAAACAGGTTGGCTTTTTAAAGATGATTATTCAGGCACTGGAGTGAGTGTTGGACATTATTCTTTGAAATGCTAATGTAGGAGTGTTTCCTTTGTCCTCTTTTTAATTTTTTCTTTTTATTTTTAATTTTCAAGTAGCTGAACTACTGTATGATGTTCACAGTAAATACAGTTTTTCAATTATTTTATGCCATATGTTGACCTAAAGACTTAAGGTGCCTCTCTCCTATGAAAATGAGATGTTTGCTGCCCTTGATGTAGCTTTAACAGTATTTTATGAATGAACCTATTTATGAACCTTCCTGTTCTGTCTAATATTGTGCGGGTTATTGAACAGTATAATGAAGTGCAGTGAATTGCTGCCTCACAGGTCAGCAGGTCCAAAGAGTGAAAAAGCCTCATTAAGAGCAAGCTAGAATGAGTCATGAACAGCTTGACACAAACTGCAGGCCACAGCGCAGTGATGGCGATTTGTCTGTCTTTCCTTTCAATTGTGTCACGCTCTATAGAACCTAAATAATCAGTGTTATGTCACAACTTGACAAATCATAAGTGAGATTCATAGGCTGCAAGATGATTCGACCCTGTCAAACTGAGCCTCAGTCGCAAAATGACTTTATTGACCAGTGTCTCTGCAGGCTGGCATTGATGCACTGTTGTGCAGCTTTAGCAGATAAAAGCAGAGTTTGCAGAGGTTTTTAAGGCTGACCATTCATAATGACTGTAGTGTATTTAAAAAAAACTTGTTGGGACTTCTTATAACTAACCTAGCTGTGGTGCATTTGTCTTCCAGATTAATGCAAAATGTTTAATTAATTTTCATGAAAGAATGATGCGTTTTCAAAATGGTAGAACGAATTATCCACAAAGAGGTAACTGTGACTGAAAAAGACCTTGGTACAGATTTGAAGCTGATTTTAGCTGTATAATATTAATTGGTTGGTGTATACCTGGCTTGTCATATGACAAATAGCAATAATACATCTCTTGCATTTTCACCCAGTAGATGCCAGCATAGTTTGTGTCATTTGTAAGATATACATGAATTAGACACAGATTAAATTACAATTCATTTTTAAAAACAATAACTTGTTTATGTATATGACTAGTTATCAGTGAGAGCCTGTCGGGTCCCTGCCTGCCGCCAGGTTGCCTGATTGACAGTCCAGACTCCAGTGCCTATCCCTGAGGGTGTTAAACCCACAGGGTAGCTGTGACCCTTGTAGGATGGGTGGGCTCATCCTTAGAGATGCAATGAGGAGCTCAGGTGTCTAGAGCTCAGTGTAGACCTGCTGGCCTTTCGCTTCAAAAGAAGCTAGATGCCACCGAGACCTGGCCCTGGATAAATGTCAGAAAATACTGGATTTTATTTATTTTATAAGTCTCTCTCTCACTCACTCTGTCTGTCTCTCTCTCTCTCTCTCTCTCTCTCTCTCTCTACACACACATATATACGTGTGTGTTAATGTACAGTTCAGAGTTTTCTGTAATTATTGATGACATTTAATTATTTTGACATTAGATCGCAGCCCTGCAGGAGGCCTATGATGGCCTGTGTATCAAAAGAGGGACCACTGCAGTTCCCTACTTCCTAATGAAGTACACAGATGACACCGTTCAGGATGGCTCCGCTTGGGGACTGGGACGCCTTTGTCAGTGATGCAAAGAAGGTACTGCTTTGTTTTCTTAATATTGTTTTAATCTTTTAAAGCAACAGAAAAAATATTGCAGTAAGATTAGTACGATAAAAATAGTCTAATGAAATCAGTGTATGCTTAAAGATTCAACTCCTCCAGGGTTGTTCTGTATACAAAATATGACAGCCTTTTTGTGGCTCATCCCTACCATCAGATTAGATTCTGTTTTATTATACTCACTCACTCTCTTTCTCACACACACACACACACTTTGGTAATGTAAACACACCTCGTTTGGTTTTTCTAGGTTACTGTGGGCGTTTATGATCCGTGTACTCTGTCTCAACATCCGGGCTGGCCTCTGAGAAATCTACTGGTCCTCTTAGCTACACGATGGTAAACCTTGCTTCTGTGTGTGTGTGTGTGTGTGTGTGTGTGTGTGTGTGTGTTGGGAAAAGATGAGGAAGTTCTCTAAACGACTCATTGTCCTCACATGTGCGTTTCAAAACACATGTTGAAACAGCACATTTTGTGAAGTTCGCCATGACTGTTTTTGAGCTTGCACTGTCTATCTAGGCTCAAAGCCACAGAGTGAAATACAGGAAATCTCTGCTGAACTAATTTCCTGACTCTGCAGTGTAAGGAGCAGGTCAGAAACATCATTGTGATTATTGATGCTGATGTAGATGTCCAGATTACAAGTAGCCTCAATAGCTGTGTATCATTACAAACAAGTCTAAGGTTTTCTATCACGCTCGATGAAACAGAACTGTTTTGCTGTTGCTTAGCCACAGTGGTGTCATAAGAGTTTAGCGAGGATAAGATAAACTTGATGAATTGCACTTGTTTGCAGCTCTGGTTCGCACCACTTTGTGCCACTCGTCTACAAAGATGTAAATTTTACTGATAAACAAGGTCAACTTCATCCCATCTCACATGTTGCTCACGTCATTGTCTTAAAACAAAAGTCAGACTTTGCATACAGTTTATTTTACGATCTAGACATGTTTGCCCGCATGCATTTCAGTGTGAGCGCTTCACTGCTAGCTGCCAAGACAAGAAAGATTTCCAATGTTATCCCAAACTTCATGAGAAAAAGAGACATTTTCCCAGAACATTTCAGGACATGCAGGACATACATCTTTGCATGCATGTGAGTTATGCGGACACTGTGCTCCTGATCGCTTCACCCCTTCCAAATGGATGCATGTTATCTTACGTGATATAAACCATGCAGTTTTGTTATCACATGCCAGACCCATCCATGACACACACACACAGCACACAGCAGCTGCTGTATGTGGACACCACAGGCTATTTAGTATAAACACTTTTAC
This sequence comes from Scortum barcoo, assembly GCA_023238725.1. Taxonomy (NCBI): domain Eukaryota; kingdom Metazoa; phylum Chordata; class Actinopteri; order Centrarchiformes; family Terapontidae; genus Scortum; species Scortum barcoo. Next base: position 12,718,881 of record CM041537.1, read on the forward strand.
ACACACACACAGACACACGTATGCACATATTTCAGGATATTTAGACTTCTGAAACTTGTGAGCAAACAGCCATTTTTATAGGGGTGTGGCAGCAGGAAATATAAGGAAATCATGTAAAGCTCCTGTATTAAATGTTGCTGGTCTAATGTATCTTCACGTCAAGGCATGAAGTTAGTTAAGTACACACTTGAGACTTCTTGTTTCATGGGTGAGAATAATAGATTTCACAGAATTGTAACGTTACAGTGTTTGCTCATTTACGTTGTTGCAGAAATTATGATGGCATGTGGCTTGTGTGTGTTTTGTTTGTACGTGTACTAAAATATTTACTGAGGAATGTTTCAGCACACCAGCGAGACAGCCGATTTATTGCTGCGGATTTAATCCAAGAAGGGAGGTCTGAGCATGTACTAATATTTACTCAAAGATTAAGAACATGAAGTTTATACGCTGCAGGTGTCATTCAGACATTTTAATCCTGTGTCGGCCCGTAACTTTGCATTCATGACTTTATCTTGTGCAGTGTTTCTACAACCACGTAGCTTCAAGCATCTTTCTTGTTTTTGTGGTGCAGACAATGCTCCATGAAAACATCTGTTCTAGTGTCCAATATGTGAAGCCTGATGGTAGATGGACAAAATAAAGACATTGGCTTAAACTGTGTTCTGACACAGCAAGTGGAAAACTATTTTAAAGAGGTGATTTAATATCAGGAAAATCATTATAATAATTATTCATGATTTTTAAATAAGGCTGTGCTTCAAGAGTACATTGCTTCCCACAATACATATTATTATTTTTTTTAGTTCCTTATCTTGCTTTCAGTCAGCATTTCAATCTTACCATAGTGGTGTGTCTGTCAAGTTCAAGCTAAACTAAACAAATGTGTTCTTTTGAAAGATGGATGGATGGTGGTGCAAACCTCAAATCTGCAGGTAGACAGTTCCGTATTCAAAGAATATAAAACACTGATTGTCAGATTTTGAATGAATAGTTGTTCTGCTGCTTCAGAAATCGAAGTCTGAGTTGGGATGGAGCAGGAAGTGCAGACTGGTTTGTCACAGAGCAGCAGTTCATGATTTTGACAAAGAAACCACTAGACACGATGATGGATTACTAATCTTAAAAAAGAACAAGTGACTACTAATCTCTCCAAGTCAATCTTAATTGTGTCTGAAAATGAATGAAAACATTGTTACATGGTGTCATCATATTGCATCATCTGCCAGCGATGTCAGATGATGCATGCATCACTGCAGTTCAGCTCGGAGGTGCTGTCCACAATCAGTCATTTTTTGGTTGCACTTTTCCCCAGAGGGCTTAGTTTTTCCTGGCACTCATCCTGCTATTTCAGAACAGAATTTTATTGCATAATTATTTTTCATCTAAACAAGGAACTCCCATCGAGGCCAGTTTAGCAATAGTGTCCTGTGATACCAGTGGCTTATCAGCAGCTAATACCTAAACAGAGTTTAGCCCTCACGCTCTGTAGTCAGAGGCAGTTTTTATCCAACACAAACTTCATCAATCCTGTGCTCGACTACACTTACTCTCAGTGTCAAACATAAACTGTTGATATTGGCCTAGATGGGTGAAGATAGAATTACAGCGTAGCCGCAGTGTCTCGCTTATTGTTGGTCGTTGCACTGGAGTTTGATTGTGTAATCTGACTGCGGTTATTTAGCACCATATATGGGGAAATGTTTTTGGAATGTGGATGCGTGCCTTGATCATATTGTTTGAGTGCTGATATATCTGTATATGGTTTCTTGTGCTATAGGAGAGGAGAGAACATACTCTATATTAAGTTGTATTTATTTCTTTGTTTTTATTCCTAGTCCTTTTATAGCTTCTAATCAGCGATCTGTGCAGGGTTATTTTCATTGTTTGACTTTTGTATCTGCTTTATTTGTGTGTCTGTGTGTGTGTTTCAGGGGCTCTAAGTTGGACACAGTGGAGGTTTTGTGTTTCAGGGACAGAACTCTGCAAGGAAGCCGCTCCGTTCAGCACAGTCTCATCTTCCAGATAAAACTACCTGAGCTTTCCCTCAACTCACGTAATTTCAATTATCTTTATCTGTGTGTGTACGCACATAATAGCATATATGTATGTGTGTTGTTATGCGATGTGTCTTTTGTCTGCACTTGCATTTTGTTCTTGCTCGTCTGAACGTGTGTGAATTTCTGTGTACATTGTAACCGATATGAACCCTCAGTTTTAGTTTACTTTCCACTGAGACTACCTGATTTCCTTTTCTAGCAACACTAATCTCATACTGCTTCTCCATTATTCCTTTATCTGCTGAATGAGGGATGAAAGTAATTTAAATGGTAATGGCAGGGTGCGAGAGAGGGTAACGCAGTGATCTGTGAATGTTTTTGTGGAGTTCAGATGAGGTGTCTTTGTTTACCTTGGTCTACCTCTAGAGCACATCTTGGGTTTGAATTAAATCACAGAGAATGTATTAAAGCACAAAAAACTGATACAGCTACTCTGCTTGGTTTTGCATGGACAAATTTGGTATTGTTTTGAAAAGGATTAATCAATCCGCCTCAGCCCAACTCTTCAGATACACCAGGTTCAGATACAGCTTGATTAACATTCATATCAGTCCGGGATCAAAATTAAACTGTATTAAACCCACACAATCTATTTAATTAGCCCATATCCCAACAGCTTTCCATGCTTATTTTGCGCTGCATTACACAGTGACATTTGTGCGTCCAGCTGCCGAAGATGACCGGTGAAGAGTAAACATGGGGTGCTGAAGCACTGCCCAGTGTAGCATCCAAACTGAATGAGAAACAAAGGGATGAGAGAAAAAAGTGAAAATTGTTTGTTCAAGTGTTAATTTGAACCAATACATTTTATAGCTACTAAGTAATAACACTGAAATGCAGCCATCAGCTTTTACTCACTAACTCTCCTCGCCAGCTGGTTATGGACCCCAACAATCTAACACATCATATCAACTAAAATCATGTATTCCTGTTAATCTCATCTAAATTCAAATGAATTCACTTCTTAATCAGAAGTTGGGTGGAATCACTACACACTCACACATTTGTGTGAACAAATTAACAAAAATGAACCACTCTCCATAACCACCACTCTGAGACGATGCAGTGATAGAGACAAAGTGAGAGAGAGCGGGCAGAGATTGTTGTTCTTTTTGTGTTCATGTCATTGGACCAGTCACCGTATGTTGAAATACAATAAAAATATGTTATTCTCATCCATCCTCTGTTGACTGTTTGACATGCTGTCAGCACTTTTCACTGGGAGTAATTCTTCTTGAGAAAGCAGTTGCAGTGAAAGCTGTTTACAGTGAGCTCTGTGTGAAATCCAGAATACCCAGGACATTTTTCCTGAAAAGACACCTCATTGTTGTGTTTTCCAAATGTGTTTTCTATGCTGTGAATATTGTCAAATTCCATTCACCTCCATTATACTGGGGTGGAGGCAGAAGTCTCATAGATGAATATATTAAAAGTTGAGTAAATAAAACCTAAATTTCTGCACAGCTGCATACCACTATACTGTGAGTGAGAAACTCTTTTTGCAGTTGAATCAACACTTTAACTAGTTTGATGTTTCATTGTTTCTCTGAAAACTGTTTCTTCATCTTTCACTGTATTGTAGGAATATTCTGTTACATTTTGTTGTATTTTTTAACAGCATGTCCAAAGAGTGTAGGATGGGAGAAGAACCCTAAGGGGGCCATGGGACCCAGGATGGTCAACCTGAGTGAATGCATGGACCCTAAAAGGTAACAATAAACAATACAAATATGTTTAAAAAGGAAAGGGTGTAACTGGGCTTTGTCAGCTTACAGCCCAAACCAACATTTCAGCAATTAATACACATAGATAGTAATGAAATGTAAATAACCTCAGAGATATTAACTTGCCAACTTGTTATAAAAATATTTTACTTGCTGCAACAGACCTCACATTCCTCCTCTTGGAAATACACTTCTTCGCCTGTCTAAAGTTACTTATTGATGCTCTCGATTACGTCATATTTCTCTTTTGGTCAGCTGGCCCAGCTTCACTGCCTTGGCAATGTATGTCCATAAATTTGAGAGGGGTGAGGCAAAAAACAATGGAGATGAATATTACTATAGTTTTGCATGTTGTGTCATTTGTTGCTGTGGACGCTTGGTAAAAAACGATGTTGTCTTTGTTGACTCTGTGCAGGCTTGCAGAATCATCAGTGGACCTGAACCTGAAGCTGATGAGATGGAGGCTGGTTCCTTCATTGGACCTGGACAAGGTGGTCAACACAAAGTGTCTTCTACTGGGAGCTGGGACTCTGGGCTGCAATGTAGCCAGGACTCTCATGGTAAGGCTGAAAGGATGAATATGAATATGATGATGGAAAGAAAGACTGATAGGAATTTGACACTGTGAGCTTTTTAAAAATACCCAGTGGACTTTTAGACCACTAGTGGCACTATGAAGTAATGTTTAATTATCAGGTTCCTGTTTTGTATCTATCTGTACTGACGCCAGACATCAGAGTACTATCTTAAAGTATTACAAATGATAGATTTTTTTGGAAAAAAAAAGATAATGGACATTGACAGTGGAAATATACTCTGTTCTCTACAAAACTTTCCAAGTGTACGTAACACAACTTAACAGGACTTAGATGGATATCTGACTCTGTATGACACTGTGTTTTTCCATGTTCTGTAACACTGAAACAGCAGAGAGTTTTGGAATAATAAGATAAGATCAAAACTCTTATTTACAGGTGTAGTTCATCCAACTTCTGCTACGGGCATCCACTGATATTGCATCTGGAGGTTTGAACCATTAATACATGTCAGAATATCAATGCAGATTACAAAAATCCCCAACAGACAGAAAGTGACAAGAACAGTCACAGAGAGAAAACATCCTATGAACAGTCGCACTTCACTATCACTGTAATTCACTCCACTATCGGAAACACAAGCGGTTAGACAATGAAAACACATTAGTTCAGTTAAACCACTGCAGTCTATGATGTTTAAAGATACCTCAGTTGATATTGCATGGTTGTATGTGTTAAATTATCATATTGTTGTACATATGGGTACCTTAGGCATTCACAGGGAGCAGTCAGTAAGTGCTTAGTGAGGATTTTTATGAACTGTATCTTAAAAACCTCAGTTGAATTTTATGAATCAATGAACCACTAGCAGCCTTTGACAGACTAATCAACTAGTTCCAACCCTACCTCCAACCCTTCACTTGAAAACTATATATCACCCTGCAAAACATGCATTCTTAGAAAAAGGACCAATGGTATTGCTACCTGTTATCTGCTGGGTGTAAACACTGCAGACAGGACAGATAGATCTGCAGTCAAACTACTCTTGATTTACTGTAATCTCGTCTTGTCCCTGGCAACTCCAGGCCCTGTCCGAATTTCACTGTCTGAAGTAGCTGCAAAAGTGCACCATGATATTTGCTGTATACTGTAAATACATTTGCCTAGTGCTGCCTCAGTCATTCACATCAGATTCTCAAAGATGTTGTGTTTGAAACAGAAACACAAAATTTTCTCTCCCCATGTAGCTGTAATGCTGTCAAGTATCCTCAGTTTTATAATGGCATAATTCAGGATCTCATGATTTTATCCACAGATTTCTCACGATGTTTATCCAATAACACTAGAAAATAACATAATGCGGAGTTGCGTGTTATCTGTGTTTACTGTAAGTCTCTTCCCCCAGCACCAAATGATTGTGCTCTATTCAGTGACCAGATCCAAAAGGCTGGTGCCCTCTAGGTTTTTCAATGTTTTACTTACACTGCAAATGTGCTGGTTTTGAGCTCAGTTATTTGTTTTCTTATGCAAAAATCCACACTACATCCCACACTACTGCTTCACGCCATCTGTAGATGTGCACAAACATCTCTTTAACATTAACATGCATGACCTAGAATGTATTTTTTAAGTATAATGAATACATTAAATGAATATGTTTTGAGTGTTTTGTTTAATTGTGAGAAACTGAGATGACTACATTAGAGTGTTGTCAGTGTACCACCACCTGCTGTTATAATATTCATTTTAATGCAGTCTATTCTTCTCTTTTTCATGCACTGTTCTGAGGGCACTTCAGACAGTCTGCCAATCAGTGTAGGCACAAAATATACTCTGGTGTAATGTAATTGATAGTGTGGTTACACTTAGGTTAGACAGGGAATGATATTAATGAAATACGGCTTGAATAACCTACAGTGGTGCTCCCTGCACACTGATGCACCCATTATTTCAAAATGAATATTTGTAAATGTTTAAATACACACTGAGCACACAACCGCCCACTCGTTGTCAGTAAGTTCTGATCAGGACAATGTTCGCTTCAATAAGTAGTGGTTAAGAATTTTAATATACTGTGATTAAAAATATGATTCATGTTTCTTCTCCAGGGATGGGGTGTGAGACACATCACATTTGTAGACAATGCGAAGATCTCATACTCCAATCCAGTTCGGCAGCCGCTCTATGAGTTTGAGGACTGTCTCGGAGGAGGAAAGTCCAAAGCCATGGCAGCCGTCGACCGACTTACCAAAATCTTCCCTGGTGTGGTGAGTTTAAAGCCCAATAATGATGCTGTAAAACTGTGGGACGTGATGTCATTATCTCTCTCCATATCTGAGGGTTAAACCACTGATTTCTCTCTGGAAAAAATCTACCCTATGTTTTTATTCGTTTCATTATGATTCTGTTGATTTTTCATTTATTTATTTTTTTTTACCTTTTAGCAGCAGCAGCTTTTGCAAAATGTCACTGCTGTAATCTGAGTTTTGTTTATTCTAGGCTTATAATCGTATTCCTGTTTGATCGGTCGTGTCTGAGATGTGATGGCCAAACCATGCAGAAAATGAAGAGTCATGCTACTTGCATATTAATGCTAGTGGCTTCATTTCTTTGTTAATTGATGACTGGGTTCTCTGGGGAGGATATTTCGCTATATAACTAAATGAAAAAGCACTCACAGAGTGGCTCTGTTTTGGTTCGAAAGAGCAGGTCCATCTCTTATTAAGCCACATAGACTGAATGAATATTGTGAACATAATGTGAATTATGTGCGCACCCTGTATGTAGATGCATGCGTGTTTGGTTCTGCAAAAAGATGTAGGCAGTTCATAACAGAATGATTCACTTTGCCCTTGTGATCCCTCCAATGTCACGTAATGCTGCGATTAAGAAGGTCATGAAAGCCAAAAAAGGTCAGATTCAGTAACCTGCTGGCTGAGTGGTTCCCCGCCTGGATGTGGTTAGCGGTCATTACATCTGCTAGCTTAGTGGTTTCAGATCTTTTTTTTGACCCCTTAAATGGAGCAGTTCAACCAGAAGTGATTCTCCCCCTCTCAAATTGTCCAATCTGCAAAATTCTTAGGGGCCTGGATGTGTGAGAGGAGTGGGGAAAAAAAGGAAGGCAAGGGAAAAAAAATGAGAGTTGTAAAATAAAAACTCAGCTATTATCTTATACAGTTTATCGCTCTCATCCTTTTAATCACCACTTACTTACCTGGTATATACCATCGCCAACCACTCATTTGGCAATTTACAATTTTGAAGTACTTATACTTCATATCTATTTTCTGCTACATTTCACTCCACTGACTGCTGTAGTTTAAAATGAAATTCAACACATATGATGAATTTATAAAGTGTGTTGCACTATTTTAGATTAAACTGCCCAAATAAAGCAGTAAAAAGTGACTCCACCTTGGTCGACTTCAACATTAAAGTAGTTTACATGTTAATACATTAATGATAATTATCCAGTAATAAAACATTTTAACATTGACAGGATCAGTTATGCAGAATTAAAGACTTTTATTTTTATACTTTTGGTACATAATAATTTACTTTTGCTGAAGTACTTTTTTGAATGCAGAAAATTTTACCTGTCACCGAGTATTTTTTCTTTATCCGCTCAAGTGAATTTAGTGCCTCCTGCTGCCTGCATATGGGCAGTCTTTGAAACATTGCTTTGAAGTCCTATGAACCTATGATTTTTTTCTGATATAAATTTTTAAATCAAGAGTCCTGTATCAGGAAAGTAGCAGAGAGTCTGTGTGATGTAATGCTTTTACCCTTGATGCACCTTGGGAGTTTTGACTACAATTATTCATTCACCGTGGAAATGGTAGGCTGTCATTTGTCTTGAAATCTGTGTGACTGAAGCCTCGTTTTTAAGCTTGCAGTCCTGCAAGGCTTGCAATCAAGGCTTGTTTGTTCCTGAGAGGAGATACAACGGGCTGGGATTATTGTGTCACTGACAAGAATGATGTGCTGATGTGCCTTAAATGCACGCCCTCGACACTTACGCACAAATAATTTTCATATCACAGCCTTGGTGTCTGTGTTTCTCTCTCATTTTCTGCCCCTTCTCCTTTTCTGTTTCTCTCCCATTCTGCTGTGAATAAAATGCAAACTAAAGTAAACAGAGGCTGAATACCTGATGGAAGGTCCTGTGGTGCTTTGGTGCATGGTGTCTGTCTAGATGCTTTGTTTGTCTACCTTCTATACCAGCATCCATACCTGCCCTCCTATTTTTATCAGTGTGGATGTGTTTCTGCTTCTCTCTCTTCCCTGCTTGTTTTCGTACAAACACGGGCATCAGGTGCCAGTTTGAAAGATAGAAAGAAATACAGACACAATGAGCGGAGAGCACAGAAATGCATCAATTGAACCGAGAGAAGCCGGTTCACAGTGTTGAAAAGGTCAAAAGCAGATTTCATATTTTGTCTGTGGACATTTACTATCAGCTGACATTTACAGGGTAGTTTGTAGTGTTCTTCTTTCTCTTTAAATTTTTTCAACAGTCAGGTCAGAGCCGGTTGACGATATCAACAGTGACATTGTCGGATTGTCATGAAATGCTCTGTATCATTTCAGGAAAGGATTTTTCCATCATCAGAGTGATTTTCTTGTCTTTCTTGGCATCACGTCGAGGTTGTTTACAGTGAAAATAGGAATACGATTACCATCTCTGCTGCCTCAAATCACCCCTTGAATGCTTGGCAACACTTGCGTCAAAGTGAAATGTAAATTCAAGACTTCAACAGCGCCCACACTTGAAATGTGGAGGGCGAAAGGAAGTAGATCCACTGATTCAGTAAAAGTGGCATTTCTTCTTGTTAAGATCTCACACCTCGCCTTTGCCCTTTTCCGTCCTTCTCTTGACTATGAAATTGCTCTTGACATTTCCATTTGCCTGACTGTCAAGTCTGCACTCCCTGGAGATAGTCACAGTAATACAAGTTTGGCAGTGGACACAAAAAATCCTTGAAGATTTTACATGGAATTGGAAGTGGCTTTTTCATACTCCACTATCAGAGTTATATAGAGTTAAGTCCACACTGGAATCAGGTTAGTTTTTGTCACACATTCCTCAGAGGGACTGTGTGGTGTCTGCATTGACTACCTGCTCACTTATTTGTCAGAAGCAAGCAACCAAAAAAACACATTTGACCTAAGTTTTGTTAAGTCATCATCTTGTGGCCTCTCATCCAGAAGCTTTTTCTGTTAGAAGGCACAAAGGGAGTGTAGAACTATATTAAGATAGCATTGAAAGACATTTCATTGTGTCTTGTGTGCCGTTTGAAATATTTTACGAACAGGCTTGATTTTTGCATTTAGTGAGTCTTGCATATACGCATGCTGCACCTGCAAGAAAGGTAAAGCAGCAGCAGCAGTTTGGACATGTAGATGAAGAGATTCTTATGTGCACCATCAAGAGGCAAGGAGAATAAAAGCTTTTTGACACTTGTCACCTACAGGCAATGAGGTAATTTCACAGTAATAGTGACATTCCCAACTTGCCCAAACATTACGATTTGGATATAACTAATTCAAAATCCGTAATTTCAGTTGAAATTAATATGTAATGTATTTCATTTAATATGCGTACATATTGGCTCAGTTTTCAGCAGTGTCTATGTCTCCTCTTGCAGAATGCAGAAGGTCACAATATGAGCATCCCCATGCCTGGTCACCCAGTGAATTTCTCCCAGGCCACTCTTTCCCAGGCTCAGAGGGATGTGGAGCAGCTGGAGAAACTAATTTCAGAACATGATGTGGTCTTCTTACTAATGGATACAAGGGAGAGCCGTTGGCTGCCTACAGTGATCGCTGCCAGCAAGAGGAAGGTATGAAGAAACAACACAGTATGTACAACAACATTACTGACCGGCAGTGGTCGGAGATGGGAGGGACAATTGGGAGTCATTAATACTACACTTAACATATCAGCTAACATAGGTGACCAAAGCTATTTAATGACATCTGTACATTATTTAGTGTATTTTGAATAGTGTGTCACTAAGGTAAATTAAACAAACTAAGTCCAAGAATTTCATCAGACGTGTTTACTCCGAGTAACCAATGGATTTAGAACGACAGTGCAGCGCTATGGCAAGAGACATTTCTTGTTCTTGTTTTTGTTCCTTTAAGCTGGAAATTTGGAGCCTGTTCTCTCTTCCGGGAAACTGAAACCACTTAATGACATTTTCCGTTTCTGCCAAATTCTTTGTTTACCAGGTGGAATTCAATAGTTTGCCAGGCAACTGTGTGTGAGGAACTTGTAATGCCTGCCATATTGCAATGTTGTCAACAGTTAAGTGTTTTTGGGGGGGGCTGCTGATTAGGTTATCTTCATGGCCTGCTCAGCTGAGAGATTTGGCCATTTGTGCTCTTTGGCTGTTTCAGACATCAACGCAAGTTGGCATCACAATTAATTTCCATTGCTTCTCCGCAATTGATGCTTATAACGTCGTAAAGAGCCTATTAATGTTATATGTCATTGCTTTTTCAAATGATTCAACAAATTTCACCCATAGCCATTTAGGTAATTTGATTTGGTTGAAATGTCCTTTGTGTGTTTAGGAGGAATGGAAAATATCCCCAATCAAGCCAAATATGTTCAGGATCTTTTTTTGTTGTTAAAGAAAACCCAGCCTTTTATTGACCTGATTTATCATCATTTTTGCCTTTCCAGCTTGTGGTGAATGCCGCTCTAGGTTTTGACACATTTGTCGTCATGCGTCATGGCCTGAAGAAACCTCCCGCCAGCATTTCTTCAGGGGCAGACTCCTCCTCTTCCTGCTCCTCGGCCTCCTCTTCGTCCTCCACGCCGGCCGGCTCTGTTCAAGGGTCCTCTCTGTTCTCCAACATCCCGGGGCACAAGCTGGGCTGCTACTTCTGCAATGATGTTGTGGCACCAGGAGATGTGAGGACAACACACAGACTACAACAACTCAACTCATTAACTCATGTGGGGCTTTGATGGCATGGTTTGGGTCCACTTGTCCCCTTTAGAGGGAAGAGGTCACTGCAAATCAATACAAAGTTGTTTTGAATGATCAGCCTTATCGTATGATTAAACATTTCTATTCTGATGACAGTGGTCTCCTCCAGGATGACAGTGCCCCCATCAATTTATCAATTTTGTGCACGAGGGTCACTAAAGGGTTTGATGAGTATAAAAATGATGGGAATCATATGTTATGGCCACCAGATCTCAACCGTATTGAACACTTATAGGAGATTTTCGAGCGAGGTGTTAGATGTCCACCACCATCATTCAAAACATCAAATGAGGGAATATCTTTTGGAAAAATAGCGTTTAATTGTGGTAGTATGGAAGGGGATATCTTTGACGCAACCTTTTTCATGCCACCCACATTCTATCCTGTGCCCATTTTTTTTTTGTACCCCTGACTTTTTGGGCTTTTTCCTCCCTTGTGACCTTTTTGATATGAGTAATTTATGTAAGAAATTCATCAGCTATTGAAGGCCACAGTCATTTGTTGGAAATCGTACCATTCAGCTCTGACTTCTCCTGTAAATGCCACATGGCTCCTTCCCACTGTCACAGATTATAGTAATATTAACATTTGAATCAGAGGCACAGCCTGCTCTCACTTACTGTAAGATATGGAATGGAGAGAAAAAAATGACTTACTGAAGACAAAAAAGTTGTTGTTTCCCTCCGTGCATTGGATTGAAGCGATATGTTGCAACAGATTGTCACCACAGCGCCACTGGTCATCTGTTATAACAAGATAAAATTGCTGAGAATGTGAAAATAAGTTGTTTAGTATTTTTTTGTACAAGATGATTTTTTGCTTTGCAGTAGTACTCACACAGTGTTTTTAGCCACGCTCCTGGTGCAGTTCTTTGGATTTTGGTTACTTGGTCCATCTGTCCATGTTTCCATCTGTTGATCCAGCTAACTTGTCTTGATATCCACAGTATAATATCAAGACAAGTATTTGCTAAAATTCAAGGTGTACAGACATTGATTGTCCCATTTATGAAAATAGCGTGGCACAATTAAAAGGTTACTTAAGAGAAAGGACTCTTGTGAACCTTATACTATAAATTATGTTATACAAGTCATTGCTGTTCTTCTAATTGTTGTTTTTTTTTTTTTGTTTATGTTATAAATAGTCAACCAGGGATCGGACTCTGGATCAGCAGTGCACAGTCAGCAGACCAGGCCTGGCCATGATTGCAGGAGCTCTGGCTGTTGAGATGATGGTGTCCATTCTGCAGCACAGCGAAGGGTAGGTGCACACAGCGGTCTTGTACAAGATCTGTCTCATATTCATAGTATGGAGTCTTTATCATATTTATCATTTACTTTTTACTTGAGTCTAATAAAATATCCTTGTGAAAAGTTTTAAAATTCTGTAAGGTCAGACACTTACTGACCTCAGTAAGCAGCCAGTAGGTGTCTCTATCATCAGAGCTTTATGCCGGCACTAAAAGAGCCTCTGAGGTTTTGGCGATTAAACTTTGAGTAAGCTTTACTTGCTTGCTTTGCTTTTTAATGGAGCTGCACTGCAGCTGAGGTCTTACTGTACCGCACAGGTAGCATCCTTAATTTGGTTTAGTGTCCTTAATGTGGTTGTAGCACAGCTCCCCGTATTTACTTGAGCCCAAAAATCTTGTGTTCAGTGTAGAAGCTTTGTTGCAGTTTCTAATCCGTCTCTCACTTTTATGCTTCAAAAGCTCAAACACTGCAATTCAGCCAGCTCTCAAGTTCACACAGCAATCTGTACTAGCTCCATATTTTTGACTCTTAAAAAGTGTTTCTTTTTCAAACTCTGATGGGGATGTTTTCATGCCTATTAAGTGTGTGTTCATGTGCACGGGTGCGTTTTTGTGGAAATATAATTGCGTGGGTCTGTATCGGAGAAAGTCATACTAAAGTGGGCGCTTGCTGGGCCTGATAAGACAGCCGTTTTCTCTCAGAGTGTTTTGAGATGTTATAAGCCATTAGAGAACTGCTCTGCCTCTCCTGGATAAAAAGCTTAGAAAGCAAAGAAGAGAAGGAGACTTTTCATGTACTCTCTGCACCTCTATGGTTGTGTAACTCGTTCCTTTTCAACAAGATCTCCCTCTCTTCCATTTGCCCTTGCGTGCCCTTGTTTTTCCACTACATAGCTTTGTGTATTGCTTTCTTTATAACTCCATCTGCTCCACTCCTCCTCCTCTTTATCCTTGAGGCACTTACACCAGTTTTCATACTCACAGCCATGGGCTTAAAAAAATTGTCATGTACAGATTTATATTGCAGTCGTTTGACTTTGCACATCCACTCTGAGCTCAGTCAGAGTTGTGACATTTGCATTATTGTTATCCACACAGAGTCACATCTTTCAAACCTGGCTAGATTTACTGGTAAGCAGGAGTTCTCATGGCAAATTTAAACCTTTTTAAAATTGCACTTCTTAGTTCTCAGTATCCCCTCCTTGAACCGCCACCTTACCATGTGGTGGAGGGGTTTGTGTGCCCGAATGATCCTAGGAGCTATGTTGTCGGGGGCATTAAGCCCCTGGTAGGGTCTCCCATGGCAAACAGGTCCTAGGTGACGGGCCAGACTAAGAGCAGTTCACAAACCCATCATGAATAGTAAACCAACAAGGACCGCGTTATATGCGCCCGGATTAGCGTTGCAGGGGCCCCACCCTGGAGCCAGGCCTGGGGTTGGGGCTCGCAGGCGAGCGCCTGTACAGTGGCCGGGTCTTTGCCCACGGGACCCAGCCCACTGGGCTCAGCACCAAAATGGCGACGTGGGCCCGCCTTCCAGTAGGCTCACCACCCGCAGGAAGGTCCATGAGGGGCCGGTGCAGTGTGGTTTGGGTAGCAGTCATGTGGCATGGGGGCCTCGACGAACCCAATCCCTGGACCAAAACTCTGGCAATAGGGACATGGAATGTCACCTCGCTGGGGGGAAGGAGCCTGAGCTCGTGCAGGGAGGTTGAGAGGTACCGGCTAGAGATAGTCGGGCTCACCTCCACGCATAGCTTGGGCTCTGGAACCCAGCTCCTTGAGAGGGGCTGGACCCTCCACTACTCTGGAGTTGCCCAGGGTGAGCGGCGAGCTGGTGTGGCTGCTTGCTTATAGCTGTTCTACCGGGGGACTTCAACGCTCACGTGGCAACGCGACAGTGATACCTGGAGGGGCGTGATCGGGAGGAACGGCCTCCCTGATCTGAACCTGAGCGGTGTTCTGTTATTGGACTTCTGTGTGCTAACAGTTTGTCCATAACGAACACCATGTTCGAGCAGCATAAGGGTGTCCATCAGTGCACGTGGCACCAGGACACCCCTAGGCCGGAGGTCGATGATCGACTTTGTTGTCGTTTCATCTGATCTCCGGCCTGTATGTCTTGGACACACTCAGGTAAAGAGAGGGGCTGAGCTGTTAACCGATCACCGCCTGGTGGTAAGTTGGATCCGCTGGCGGAGGAGGAAGTTGGACATACCTGGCAGCCCCAAACGTATTGTGAGGGTCTGTTGGGAACGTCTGGCCGAGTCCTCTGTCAGGGAGGTCTTCAACTCCCACCTCCGGAAGAGCTTCTCACAGATTCCGAGGGAGGCTGGGGACATTGAGTCCAAGTGGACCATGTTCTCTGCCTCCATTGTCGACGCATGGCAGTTCGAAGTTGTGGACGCAAGGTCTCTGGTGCCTGTCGTGGCGGCAACCCCCGAAACCCGGTGGTGGATACCGGAAGTAAGGGATGCCGTCATTAGGCTGAAAAAGGAGTCCTATCAGACCATGTTGGCCTGTGGGACTCCTGACCCAGTTGACAGGTACCGGCAGGCCAAGCAAGCCGCAGCCCAGCCTGGGCCCGTCCTGGAGGCAAAAACTCGGGTCTGGGAGGAGTTCGGTGAGGCCATGGAGGAAGGACTATCGGTTGGCCTCGAAGAGATTCTGGCAAACCGTCCGGCGCCTCAGAAGGGGGAAGCAGTACTCTGCCAACACTGTTTACAGTGCAGGTGGGGAGCTGTTGACCTCAACTGGGGACATTGTCGGACGGTGGAAGAAATACTTCGAGGATCTCCTCAATCCCACCGACTTGCCTTCCAATGAGGAAGCGGAGGCTGGGGACTCTGAGGTGGACTCGTCCATCACCCAAGCTGAAGTCACTGAGGTAGTTCGCAAGCTCCTCAGTGGCAAGGCACCGGGGGTGGATGAGATCCGCCCTGAGTACCTCAAGTCTCTGGATGTTGTGGGGCTGTCTTGGCTGACACGCCTCTGCAGCATTTCCAGGCATGTCCCACCGGGAGGAGGCCCCGGGGAAGACCCAGGACACGCTGGAGAGACTATGTCTCTCAGCTGGCCTGGGAACGCCTCGGGGTCCCCCTGGAAGAGCTGGAGGAAGTGTCTGGGGTGAGGGTAGTCTGGGCATCTCTGCTCAGACTGCTGCCTCTGCGACCTGGTCCCGGATCAAGCAGATGAAGATGGATGGATGGATGGATGGATGGATGGAGTTCTCAGTATGCAAAGTCACAGTTTTGTGGCATTACATTTTGCTATATAGTGTAGATTTGCTATAAACAAAGTATGATAAAATAAATCAGCATCCATCATGTTATGTATTCTTCTGTTCATAGCTGACACAATGTGTGATATTGTGGTATGTTTTTTCTGTCTTCCAGTCATATATGAATTCAAATTTTAAAATCCTTTGTTAGCATGACAGAATATAATGATATAAGGGTTGTCCTGTAAATATTGTTCTCCCCCACTTTCCCCATCTCCAGAGGCTACGCAGTGGCCAGCAGCAGTGACGACCGGATGAATGAACCTCCCACCTCTCTGGGTCTAGTACCACATCAGGTCGGAAACACACACTCAAACTTACATTATGTGCATGCATTTGTTTAACACTGAGGACAACCTGTACCATTCGCCCATTCTCCTCCACTTGAACTCCTCCCATGCATGTTTGTGTCAGCCCTTACCCCATACTTCTTGTATATTCTTCTGATGGGGTTGCTATAGAAATAAAAGCAGTTTTCTCAGGGTAGAACACACTGTTCCATCATGTGTCTGTTTTGTGCTGATTCTTCTGAAAGTACATTTTAGATGACATACCAATTAAGTTGGGTTTGATACAACATAGCTGTCCCCATTTTTGGTTTCACCATAGTTGCATCTACCACAAACTAAAATGATCCTTTTTTGAAAAAGGGGAGTAGCAAGGCTCAAGCCTCCAGTGAGTGAATATAATGTAGTCCAGTGGCTTTAAAAGTACACTGAAAATACATTATGTGTGTGTTTTATTTCCTCATTTTGCAAAGCACTCTTAACAAACAAAACATGAAAACAGTGACCATATAAATGGCACAAAGATATACAATAAGGGGCTCTGTTTAACTAGCCGAATGATACATAGATCAAATTTAAATAAAAATTCTAAAAAAATGTAAGTTTAAGAAACGGGTAAGTTTAAGTGCAGTGTGAGAGTGACAAATTGACCTTGGTTACATGTCCTTTTGAACAAGCTTCATTTCACCAAGAAAGCCAATTTTGATAAGGTCAGTGAGCAGCAATAATCAAGTCTACAAGAGAGATGATTGCATGGATGAGTGTTACATAAAAAATGGGTTGTGTTTTAGTTATGTTGTTATTATGTACATTGAATGAACAGAAAGATGCGCCTGTATTATGCAGTCCTGCAATAAATACTCATACTCAAAAGATTTGTTTGCTGCAGTAAAATGCTGCTAGGATGTTTTCATAATCATCTGAAAATATGATATATGATGTAGAAATTTAACAAATTCTGCTGCCTAATTAGTCTTTTTTTCTTTTGATACTTAAAGTACATTTTGTTGCTAATACTGCTGTCCTTGTACTAAAGTACAACTTTGTGGACTGGAAGGGTTTTACTACAGTGCTACTTTTACATAAGTAAAGGATCTAAATACTTCTTCCAAGGAGGGCACAGAGAGTAAAAGAGAGACTTCTCAGTCATGCGCAACCAGCTTTTCCCTTATTTTATCTTAGCATGCTCCCTAATGCTTTTAATGTGTGCTTAAGAGTGCATTATCCCCATCCTGGAACTTACTTCATCTGTAGCATTAGCATCCTTGAGCCTCTGTTTAGAGGTATCCTGGCGTTCCTGAAAGCAGCTGGCAGTGACTGTCCATCTTCCCCAGTCTCAGCAACTCATAGGGTATTTTCTCCAGTGCATTGTTCCAGCTGTTGATGTTATTCATCTGTTTTTTGTTTTTTTTCTGAGGCCAAAGAAGTCACGAACATGTATGTTTTCTGAGTCCATCTATAGTCAACACTTCAGAGCTTCAGCAAAAGTAAAACGAGCCTGAGCAAACCCCAGTGACCCCATTCATCCCCACTGTCATGGCAAAGCTACATTTTGTCATATTCTGTCACTCTGTGAAAACACCAAAGCTCAAAAACAACATTCAAATCAAAGAAGATCACTACAGAGACCCATATATAATATGTAATTTACAAACAGGACAGAGGTCCCTACTTGCTTTGAACTGGGTTCCCCCGAACCCGGTAATTGAGGTAGGCAGATATGAAGAGCAGCATTTGTGTGTTTTATGTGATTGTTGCGTTGTTATTGATGGATTTCATTTTGTGTTCCATCACCTCATGAGCAGTGACCTGAGGAATCCTCTATCATCTGAAACAAATGGGGAAAAAAATCAGTTGAGGAGCCCTCATATGTTTTGGTTGACGAAGATAATATGTTGAATCGGCTCTTTAATTAGATCGGCAAGATTTATTGAAAATGCATAGCAACAAAGACCATGCATCAACTTGTCCATCATAAAAGGACATTCCTGCTATGGAAATTGTATGTTTCTTATACAGCTGTATATGATGATTGGTCATGTGGCCATCGTTGCTGTAGTTTAGTCTAGTGTCTAGCGTAATGTAAGTCCATATGTACTGAGCACCATATGGTGTAGGACAAATAAACAAATCAATATGTGAAATCAATATCCATCTCAAATCAATTTCAAAATCAACTGTGTTTGTACTGCAGTTGGTTTTGATGTGTGAAACCATCCCCCTGGTTACATCTTTCAGTTAATAGTACTAATGACAATTTAAAAAAGGTAAATCTACAAAGATACTATCAATTTAACAACTGTTGGTCACTCACATGGACACAAATGTGACACAACATAGCAATGTATTAATGAAAAGACTCCATGTACCCCTAAACCATCACAGTTAAAGGAAGATGAACAAAAGTATGAATCACATTAACTGTGAGAGGAAGAAATTTATTCTCTTTAAATTAATCTTATAATCTTTAAATTAATCTTACTCTTGATTTTATGAAAAATAGGAATGGACCAAGGCTAAAGCCCTGTTGCTCACCATAACAGACCATAATTTGAATTGCTGCTGTTGTGGGGAACTAAATTAATTTAGTTTTATAGGTCGAAGAGCATCACAGCAGAGTTCAGTTCAGAATTAGCTGGAAGCAGTGGGTCACTCACCTCTTTAGTGAGGGGAAACTCAGTGTGGGGTGCTCAGTACATAAACATAATACATAGTGATAGTGAGTTCAGTACATAAAAGAACAGCGGAAAAGAAAGGGAAGTTTATTTGTTTGTGTGCTCTGTCTGGGTACCCGTGCTTGTCTGAATGTGTGCCTTTGTGTAGCCATTTTTCTATGGTCTGTCCTTGGCCGTAGTAAGTCCATTTGTGAGCAGTTTCAGCAGTGATGACGGCCACGTACAGTTCTGTGGAGTGGCTACTGTGTGTGTCCGGTTTGTTCTAGATTCTTTTCCCAAAACTCCGGACGGGGAAGAGATTTGATCTATAAATTTGACCAAACCTTGCACAGTCAGAATGCTTAGTGGGTTTTTTTCACTAGTCCATTAGTTAAATTGATTAAAAATTGATCTGTCAAAACATAAGTTTATATTATATTATATTATATTATATTATATTATATTATATTATATTATATTATATTATATATATTATATTATATATATATATAGATCCGATATCAGACATGTCATGGCTAAATGGCTTGTACAGCCTTGATTGGAAAAATCCTCTGTTTAACTGCTGTGTAGAAAACCTTTCTAAAGCATAATAAGCACCGTTAAAATATTCATTATAATCTCTGGACAGGGGTGGTCACCATTCAGAGATGACTCCCAGCTGTAAACATAAGTATATTGAATATATGTAGTATGTACATAGTCATAAATAAGAAAAGTCATAACTATCTAAAGATTTAGAGTTGTAGCAGCAATGTACAGTAGGGGGGGGGTGGTTCAGTTGTTTAAGTGTAGTCAGTGCACGGCTCAAGTTCTCAATTGTTTACTGTGTGTGTGTGTGTGTGTGTGTGCAGGGAAAATGGATTGAACAGCTCTGGGGAAAAAGCTGTTTTTCAGTCTGGTAGTTTTGGTCTTTAATGTTATTGTATGTACCGTTTTCCAGAGGGAAGCGGTACAAACAGTCCATTTGCATCATCATCAGTATTCATCACCCTGAGAATCTGAATTTTTGCCATTTGCTTGACACCCCTGCAGCTCATGGTATTTCAACCAAATAATCCAGAGAAAAATGGTATGCAAATATGTGTGTGTTTGTGTAGACCGAGAAAGTGAGAGTGAAGGTGGGGGAATTAGATCATGATGACCAGAAAAAGAGAGAGAAATGCATTGTAGATAATATGGATGAGGGTGTGAATACTTGGAGGCTGTTCCTACAGAAATCTACTTCTACTACAGCATACTGCAATCGAGTAGTTCGATCTTTTCTGTGGTGACACAGTGACAACATGTGGTTATTTAGTGAAACTGCATGTTATCTTATTTCTTTACAAGTGACTGAACAAGTAAGTGCCAGTACAGGAAATTTTTGAGTGCCCTTTTCTTAAGTAAATATACAATTGTCACCATCTTTAGCTTTTGACACTTGAAACTTTTCAAGCTCCATCCCTAAAACGTACACAGCAGATTTCCCCCGATCATCTTACATATCTATAGAAATGATCTGTGTTTTGATTTGCCACAAGAACAGCAGTGTGTTTGTCTAATGAATTATCTGCAGTTTTATTCATATAGCCAAAAATCACAAATCATCTATTTGCCTCAAAGGGCTTTATCATCTGTACTATACAGCATTTCACTCAATATGTGCTTTCTGTAAAGAGTGTGCAGTTTAATGTGAAGCTGCTGGTCTGTTCAGGGTCCATCTCACAAGCCCACGCTCACCCGTTGGTCTGACTCACTCATCCACTCGCCCCTTCATCTGGTAATTCATCCACTGGACATGTGTGCTCAGCCGGATTTCTTCTCACATTCATGTCATATCTGTTCGTGCAGTAAATCTTTCAATCCCTCCTTCCCTTTTTATTCCTCTCATAGTCTGTACTTATATATATGCTGCATTTTAATGGAAATGAACAGATGGCAAGGTATAAAAGAGAAGACGC
Source organism: Scortum barcoo (assembly GCA_023238725.1). Taxonomy (NCBI): domain Eukaryota; kingdom Metazoa; phylum Chordata; class Actinopteri; order Centrarchiformes; family Terapontidae; genus Scortum; species Scortum barcoo. Next base: position 12,739,633 of record CM041537.1, read on the forward strand.
AATCACTGAAGTGAGCCTCCGGCTAAGGCTGCTGTGCGGTTGGATTATAGTAAATTGAAATGTTATTTAAGATGAAGTACTCTTCCACATTATACTTGATTATCAGTGACACAGTTTCAGATGTACGACTTAGCCCAATAGCTTTAGTTTACCACACAGCCTGGGCTAGTGCAGATTTGGAGAGTAATTCAAATGGCATGAAGATGTCATGCATTTTTGCCCCCAAATATCCCAGCCAAGAAATAAAAGCTTTTCATTTCCGCCCCAGTTCACTTGCTGTGTTTTACGCGGTAATTGGTCACAAATGTTCGATATATTCACCAAGAGATAATTATAGCGAGGAAGTCATTTCATGCTCTGGTCTGCATGCGTCACCTGAAAACATAATGGGTTGAGCTTGTATTAAAAAACAGGAGGATGTGGGTAAATAAGAGAAAAGGGTGGGGATGAAAGGTGTATGGTGTGTGTGTGTGTGTGTGTGTGTGGAGGGTGTTCTTTAGACAGTAATCAAGGTAATTAGCCATAATTACTGCAGCCATAAATAGGAATGAAGATTTTCAGCAGTGAGAGATGAAAATGTATAGAGTGAAAAAGAGGTGTAGCCTCTCTGGCACCAGAGGGCGCTCTCAGCCTGATTTTGAAATGTAGAAAACAGAAATTCAAACTGCAACCAAATTTTCCAGCTCCAGATTTTATATTAACTACTTAACTACTATTGAATTAACTTTTTCAAACAAGGAGTAAAGAAATCAAGGATATTTTCTTCTCACAAGCTGAGTACTTTCTGTTCAGGAACTTGTTTAACATCCAACAAACTTGTATACTGCTTTTTTTTGTCCTGACTTGTCTTGTGTTTTTCAGCTTGTTTCTCTTCAGGGTTAGAGACCTTTGTTGCATTCACATAACTTTAAATTTGCCGTGTTTATGAATGTGGTTTTGAAGGCCCTCTTTTGAGTGCCGCTGTGCTGTTTTCTCCTCTGTTTCATGCCACTTATTGATGTGTTGATTCCTCTTCAACAGATCCGAGGCTTTCTGTCAAGGTTTGACAATGTCCTGCCTGCCAGCCTGGCCTTTGACAAATGCACTGCCTGCTCACCCATTGTAAGTAGCACATACTGTATCTGAACCATTTACAAAAATGTGTATTTCAAATGCAGTTTAGTAATATGACAGTGTTCTGGCTGTAAACTCCTAACGCCTAACATTTGCTCGAATGTTTGAAACATGGATGCAGATAAGCAGGTCCTGATTCAATTTTCAGATTCTGTTACCATGTAACAACACTGTTTTGAAACACAAATTGTAGCCTTAGCAGAAACGGGGGGATTCCCATCTCTACATTGTTAAGTCAGAGGAGCCGTGTTGAAATGTTGTTCCTTGAGGAATGCTGAAGACGTGCACTCACACGCACACACACACACAAACACACACACTCTCTCTCTACTCTCTCTCTCTCTCTCTCTCTCTCTCTCTCTCTCTCTCTCTCTCTCTCTCTCTACTCTCTCTCTCACACACACTCTCACTCTCTCACACACACTCACACACACACACACACACACACACAAAGATGGTTAAACCATATGGTAACAATCAGGCAGCAGTTGCTCACTGATGTCAATGACTGTCGTATGAGTGGAATTAGCTCCCACCACTGCTCTGTGTGTGTGTGAGGGCATGTGTGGGCATGTACGTGTGTCGGGGGGGACTGCATGTGCGTGCATTTGCATGTAAAGATGGGTTGTTGAAGGGTCCACACATCCCAAATCAGCCAAATGGGGTGGGAGAAATTGCCTTCATGTCCTTTTTTACTGCATTGTCACTGGTCAGTAAGCCAACCCCAGGTGGCCCTGTGGTCAGCAGCATCCAGAGATGGGATTGGTTACGTTAGTGCAAGACTGGGAGAGAAAGGGGGGTCACAACTTAGAGAGGGAGAAAGTTTAAAAAAAAGAAGAAGAGAGAGGGTGGGAGATAAAGAGAGGAAGTGCAGGGCTGAAGAAAGGGTGTTGTGATGAGTGGAGGGCTGGTTCACTCTCTCTTTCTCCCCTGATCTCAATGCAGTCTTTGTGTCTATAAAGAGGTCATAAAGCCCCAGATCTATCACTTTCATGTGAAGACAGAGCGAGAGACACACAGAGGCAGAAACCAAGAGGCAAAGGAGGGGGAGGGGAGGGAAGGGGAGAGGGGAGGGAAGGGGAGAGGGGAGGTCGGGGGGTGGCTGGCTAGCTTGTTCTCTGAAAGTTTAAAGTTTTCTCCACCTACGCTGCTTCTGAAAAAAAAAAGTTGGAAGGTCCACCCCATTTTAAGGTGTCATGTTTCTGCCTGTGTGACTGATGAGATTATTCGGTCTGCTCGGAGGGTTCAGGAGGTTTGATAGGGACTGGTTAGAGCCTGTGTAGTCGGGAACAATGAACAACATGAGTTAGGAAAGACGATCCTTTGCTGAGGCAGGGATAAAGGTTATGTAGTAAAATTGGTGAATATGTTTAGACCCTGTTATTCCCACCCACACACATTTTCCCTCTCTGTTCCACACTTTTTCTACCACCCTGCTTCTCCCTCTTTCCCTCCAATCTGCCTTACCTTCCCCCCACCTCTCCCTGTTCTCCCTCCCCTGTATCCCTCCTCCTCTTTGTGTGTCCCTCTGTCCAGCTATCAGTCAGTCCACTGTAATATGTGTGTCCGTCTTTGTCTTCTGCGTGTGCATGAGCAAGTGCATGTGCATGTCTGTGTGTATTCCTGCTGCAGTCAGCTGTGTGCTGCCAGGTCACTATGGAAACAAAACAATTCAGCCCCTGTCTGGGCTGGAGCAGTTCCTGTAGAGTTGGGGCTTTTCATTCTGGTGTGTGTGTGTGTGTGTGTGTGTGTGTGTTTTCTAACTCTTTCTAAGGGCCGCAAGCCAATAAAACTACACATGCCAGAGAGTAAATCACAGCTGACGTGGCTTTGTCTTAAACCGTGCCAGACACCTCTTACTACAGCTACTTGTACTAACACTACCAAATTTGCTACCAACTATTAATAGAAAAACATTTTTTACGTTTGTAGTGCAATGACCGAGCTGTGTTAGTGACCAGCACTAACACAGCTTGCAATGTTTCTCTATTGAGAAATTTGGTCACTTTGAACCTTTGATAACTAGAGCTGTTTTATATTTAAATTAAGTCATCCTCATGTCAAAGATTGAAAGGATTCAAAATGTAGGAATGTCCAGGAATCTTTCCATTGTGTTTTTGTTGAATTCAGTATCCAACAGGTATCCCATAAGTTTTTATTTATGTCTGAACCCTCGCCAAAAATTAAAATACTATAATGATGCTATTAGCTGAAATACACTCAGAGGGATTAGTGATTATGATGCAGAATTTGTATGACAACACTGGAACCATGATCAAATCAATCAAACTACATAAAGCCACTGCCAGGTTTGGAGTTAAGATATTTACTAAACACATGTAAAACATCAGGAATTACTCAATATTTCATTAATGTGTGTACATGACTTCTTTACTAGTAACCAGTAATGATTTTTACATGTATATCAGTTATTATTTTCACACTGGGCGCAATTTTTGCGAATGTCTTAGCTCATTTTAGAATAAATAAAACCTAATATCTCATTTCCTATGTGCTGTTTTTACATATACTGTGGGCGCAGCACATACACACATACGTGTCAGTGTGTTGCAACCACAGAGCATTAACTACAAAAACTTTATGGGCTTTACTTCCTGTGAGGTGTTCTGATTCTCTGAAATACCAAAAGGCCAGAGAGGTTACTACATGAGTCAGTATGGAGTTTGTGTTTTTTCAAGGAAAAATTTCTAACCTGGTCTGTTGATCCTACATGTTAACAGAGGAAGTCAAATCTCTGAGTCACCCGGAACTGTTTACTCATTGTACACTAAGTATCAGATCATGGCAAAACGACCAACCAGGAGCCTATAAGCATTTCACTGACAGTTCTGCATCAGTCCAAAAACATTCACCGGTGTAATATCAAACCAGTGTTGTAATCTGAGGTCTTCCCTTATATTATCACTAACACTACTACCAATAACACTATTTTTATTTCTGGTCATATAGTTACAAGGTGATTTTGGTTCCTTAACTGATAAATACCAGATATAGTTTCATTCTATGTGACTGCCAGTGCAAAGTGTCAAATTTATATTTACAAGTTAAGTTAAAGCCCCCCTTAGCCACCATGACCACCCAGTGTATGTTGGATGTGTTTACAGTCCATAGTGTGTGATATTTTCAGTGAATATTCACAGTACGGATCCACAAACAACTTGAAAAAGAAGACCTCACCACTGTCAAAGAAAGCCAAGGGGTAGAAATTTATGGGGCTCCATAAGGAAGGAAGCTTTAAGACAAGTGCACATGTGTGTATCCCATGTGTATATACATATGTGTGGCGCACCATTTCATCTAATCCAGATGTTGATGACTGTAGCTCGGCTTAATTGGTGCTATCCGTCAACAGCATGTAATCACTACTGAAACCCATCAACGCCCGATAAACACTGCAAAGTTTCACATCTCTTCCGCTTTGTGTGTCTACACATGTTCTTGTTTAATTGCATATTTCACCACGTTGCTTTTGGCACTGTGACACAGCTGTGACAGTTTGATTTAGTCAGGTAGAGGTAGAGCTTATTGGTCATAAATCGCAACCTGAGCAAATTTGAATTGGAAGTTAAAGTTTCAAAACTAAAACTGCCATAAGAGTGTATACTGTGGATGTCATGGGTCATTGTCTTGTATGTTTACTGTTGATATGGACATATGTGAGTGATGTGTGTGTGTGTATGTTATTGTATGCAACTTGGTGTATTGTTTGGAGTGACTTTATTAACGTTAGCACAAGAGCATCACAGTTATCATGTTGCTGTCTGTGTCCATATTTCAACAAAATGGGTTTTGGCCATTGGCGTCTCATGTAACGGATCCCATGGATGAAAGTGGAGAATAAAAGAAATAAAGGGGAAGGAAGGAAAGAAAAGAAAGGTTGAAAAGATGAACGAGGGACACGTCAGTGTGTATTGTGTGCGGTGTGTCTGGCTCCAAGACTAGACGCCAGGTCAGTCTGCGAACACACACACACACACAGGCAGGCATTGATTCACACAATATGTTGATGTCTGAGGCAGAGGTAACCCTACACCTGCAGAGGAGGGTCTGTGGGCGTCCATGAAAGGCTTGGCCAAGCCTATGAAGGTGGCCAAGAGGGTAGAGGATCTGTGTGTTTGTGTGCGTGCGTGCATGCATGGTTTTTTGGAAAGGTGTGGGTATTTGAAGTCAGAACTGGTAGGAGATCAAGGTAAACATTTCAGCCTGTTTGCAGAGGTACTGAGTTGTGGCGTTACACAGGTTGATTATTATTATCTGCTTTTGAGAGAATGTTGCCCTTTGCTATTTCATAATGTTTTTTATGATAAGTGGACACCTTTTCCCAGTCGTGATGCATTAGCATGACTCAGCCCTCCACTTCAAGTGTGCATTTCAACTTCAAAAAGCATTTTCTTCAACAAACATGTAATGTTAAGTTAAAGAAAAAACACTTAAATAAATGTCTTGGACAAGATGTCATTTTACTTGAAAGTGCATTAAAAGGTGAAGTGCATTTATATTAGAAAACCTTTCTCTATCCTAGTGACTTGAATGAGAACTCTTGCAAAATAGAAAGAGGTTTGTCTCTTGCCAGCACAGGCATTTACTCCATCAGTTCACATCAGGAAACTTTGTCAGGGGAATTATTTTTTATCTTTCAAGAATCTTCCATTTTGGTCTTTAACTTGCTGAAGTACAAATGTATAGCATGTACAGGTAGGCACCTCAGGGACACTTAACAATAGAACCTCCATAAACCAGTCCCTCCAGAAAAACGCGATTATGCGATCGCATAATTCAACACATAATCAGTCAGAAGCACATTTTTGCGGGGGTCGCATTTTTTCAAAGACGCCGCACGACTTTCACGTTAAGAGCATAAATTGCCGATTTCCACGCAAAATGGGTGAAATATGCGGGGCTTGCATGATTTCATAATTATTCAAAAAAGTCACACATGTCTTCGCAGAAGGTTGAAAAATGTTGTGTTTACTTCACACAAGAGCAGCCATTTTCCTCCTGTTGCCTTGGGAACCTTATGAAGTGAGCTGCAAACCCCGTGAGGAAGACATGATGACGTCCGCAGCAAATCAGTCTCATTTGCCAACAAAAATAATAATAATAAATAATTCTTTTTGTAAAGCTACGGAACTTGTTTGACTCATCAACGTTTTGTAAGTTTGAGCCTTGTGTTTATTAAGGTCTGAAATAAAACAAGTAAAACTGTTGTTGTTTATGCACGATTTCAGTAAAAAGTAGAAGCATAAAAGCATAAGCTCCACAATAATATGATACTACATATGCACTTTAGACCAAAGTGTAAATGTTACAGTCAGAATGTGACGTATTGTTATCCTGGAAACTAACATTACATTTCCTGTTAAATCACCTTTAATTATTCTTTATTCATGTTGTTTTTTTTGCCTAGGTCCTGGACCACTATGAGAGGGAAGGTTTCAACTTCCTATCCAAGGTTTTCAATTCCTCCCACTCGTTCCTGGAAGATCTGACAGGACTGACACTGTTGCACCAGGAGACGCAGGCTGCAGAGGTAAATCACACACTTGTACAGACCTGTGCACACAGGTACAGGCAAGCGCACTCTTAACCAGTAACCACAAGCTGCAGTGTCACATGTACATAGATAAAAACACATTGCATTCAAAACACATTTTATTCTCAACCTAGTTTTACAAGACAAAATCATATTTATAGTTTTCTGTCTGGCAACCTTATATAATTGATGGTCAGGTGTTTTGTGTTTTGGGAAGAGCAACCCTGTCTGTAATAGGGAAGCCAGGGTACCCTCCCTGGAGCTGAAGAATTAATACGCACCATCTGCTAAAAAAACCCAGGAGAGGGGGTCTGGTGAGCAAATTGGGCAGCCAGAAGATTGGTGTCAGACATAGTAGCAAACTATGGACCCAGCGGCGGTCTCCAGTGGTGAAAGATGCTGTCAAAACAGGAATTTGGATGTAATCTGTTCTCATTAATTGGCAGACAGATTTAGAGAGGCCTCCATTTTTTTTTCTCTCAGAAACAAAATCGCAAGGGTTGAGTTTGGCGGCTTCATGAAGAACATCTCAAAGATTCTGATCTTAACTGTCAGATGACCTGAGTTACTTTAGTGATAGAAGGAACACGTTAATCAACTTCTAAACCTGACCATCATGCACTTTGTGAAAGAGACAGAAGATTTGGAGGTGGTCACTAATAAACATAAAAAGTCCTTCAGTGGCAAGGCACAAGGAGCGTATAAAATTTGCCCTGAGATTCTGAGGGCTTTGGATATTGTCTGTGAAGATTCTCAGTCATCCATGTCAGTGTCATTTCCAAGAGTCTGAAGAAAGTCAACCGGACTTGCTTGCTTGAGGTCAAGAACCTCAAGTAAGCTCTGGATATAGTTGGATATTATGGGCTTTCGACTGTGCTTTACTGGGAAATCTTTATGCTGGAAAAGACGTTCCGGCGTATTGCAGTACCTCAGATTCAGCAAGAGCAAATAGAGTCTGTCCTGGCTGTGGAACATTAGACCAGCTCCTCTGTCCGACAAGGATCCTGAAGGGATCTTAGGAGTTTTCTCATCCAGTCCACTTAGATTGTGCGGATGTGTTGTGACTGGCTTATGATGGTGTTCACTGCGGTAGGGTGTAGGGGCCTGTTGTGGGAATATGGGGTGCCGGAGCCATATCTAAACAGCATCTGGTATTTGTGTAACTAGAGTGAGAGCCGGGTTCATATTCTAAGCAATAAATCAAGCATGTTCTCAGAGAACATCGAAATACACGTGGTGCCTAAGGTGGTGCCTTGTCACCAATTCTGTTCATGATTTTCATGAACAAAATATATAGGCACAGTCGAGGAATAGTGAGTTTTTGGTTCAATCTCAGGATTGCATCTCTGCCTTTTGCAGATGAAGTACAATGTAGGGAGGGTGTTAAATCAAGTAGGTGGGTCCACCTCCGAGTCTCAGTCAGTCTTATTAAGAAAATAGTGGACAGAATAGTGGAAATCTTTCACATGGGGTGGCAACTTGAAGGGCTGGGAACAAGTTATTGCCCCACGTGAAGGATTTTTAAGTATGTTGGATTAGTTCACAAGTGAGGGAGAAGCATTTGTAGTGAAGAGGGAGCTGTGCCTTTTACCTGCCAGTTGATGTCATTATGGTCATGACCTCAGGGTACTAATCTCAAACAATATGAGCACACCTTCATATGCAGAGTGAAGAGCTCAGACATCCTGAAGAGCTTGGAATCACTCCTCCTTCACATCGAAGGGGACTTACTGAGGTAGTTTGGTCATCTAATTATCATGCCTTCTTGATGCCTCCCAGAGTAGGGATTTGATATCCTACCTTGCATTAGAACGCCTCAGGAGAAAACAGATATTATGGTTGGGGAAAAGGACGAGTATTCTTGCTCAGCCTGCTGGAACCATGACCGAGACCTGAATAAGGGACAGGAAATGGATGGCTAGATAGAGGTTACCATCTTACCTGAGTAAATTTTATGATCCTGGGAAATCCATGCAAAATTCTCCATACAGTTTCAAACCAACTTTGTGCTCTTATGGAAACTAAGGCCTTTAGTGAGAATTTAATTAGCAGGATTTCTCATATTAAATGTTTAATAGCGGATGCATTGTTTTAATTCAAAGGCTGTGTTGTTGTCCTACAAGCTTCGTCTAATTATTCTGTCGCCATAGCAGCACACAGTTGATGTCTATGGAACAACGAGCGGCATAAAGTTCCAACAAACATCCAGCATGCTTGGTTTGTGGAATATGGGTGGTTTTCCTCAAGACTCCCCTCTGACATGAGACAGAGGGAGTGGAGGGAGGGACCGAAAATGAGTGGGTGTGGGGTTGGGTCTGGTCCTGCCAAGCTGTGGGAAAATCCCACGTACTTTCTGCCCGACTCCTACTCATAACACACATATGGAGGAGGGGAGAAGGAAAGCGCAAGGGAGCGAGTGGGAAAGGAGGTAAAGATGAGTGCAGATATGAGAAACCGTGAAAGGAGAAAAGATGAGATAGGAGTGAGGATGAAAGGGTACGGAAGTTGTAAAAGGGAAGCAAAGGAGGAGGTAGTGAAAAAGAATATCATTTCAGCTTTTCCTTTCTTTTCCATCTTTTTCCTATTTACTTTTCTTCCTCTCGCATACTCTTAGTAACTCTCTGTCCCTCATTCCCTCTCCTGCTATCAATCTTTACCTCATTCCCTATCATTCTCTCTGTGTCTTCTGTGATTTTTTTTTTCCTTTCCCCTCTGCTCACCCCCCTCTCTCTGATGAAGTGTGTTGAAGAGTCTGGCGTAGGTCCCTTTCTCCTCAATCAGAAGATGGAGAGATTGTTTTGATTGCTCAGCCCACTAGCGCCAGAAGTCTTAGCGCCTGTTTCCTGTACACAGATTAGCTATTCTCAAATCTACTGCACTTGGAGGACGTCCCTTCAAGTCCTTTTTTTCCCAATTCCAGGAAGGGACAGAAGTTCTTCCCTCCTGTGGAAGCATATTATTACTTATTTCAAGTGGGAACCCACTAGAAAAAGGCCTGTGGCTCATTTTATACTGGTCTGAAATAATGATAATTCTCAATGTAAAAAATTAGGAGTTTAAAGGGTCCATATGGGATACCTTTTTTTATGTGTACGTATTGAAATTGTATACATTTGTGAGTCATTATTGGATGATAAAAACCACGTCCACTGGCTTATTTAATGACTCATTGCCTTTAGAAGGTTTGCGTTTAAGTAAATTGTGTTTTTTTTTTTTTAAAAAACCCTTCATCATTACTAACACTGTCTATGATTTTAAAACTTATGTCAGCCTAATGAGTGATTATAAATGCAAAAACACAATAGAATCGGTCATGTATTACAAAGTATTTGGGCATGGATTACATTGGAATTAAAAGACTTTATTTTCATACTAAGTTGTTATTTTTACAACGGTCTCTTTCCCTAAAGCATCGTACTGAATTTATTACAGGCCATGTGTGTGTGTTTTTGTGCCTTCAAGTGTATGTAACCATTCTAAACTATAATCTACGTCACCAGATAGCAGTACTATGTACTTACGGCCTATTTTGGGCAAGTTTGTAACCTGAGAACCCCTTTTTATGCGGTCACCACAGGGTTTTGGGGGAGTTCAAGTTCGGTAAAAGTTTAGACTGCCTGAAAGCTTTGTGCGTGCGTGTCTTCGTGTGTGTGAGCATGCACAAATCAGTGTGAATGGCTTCTTTGTGAAATCAGCCCTTTTGGGATTTCATACTCTGGTAGCAGCATGGAAGGGTGGAAAATATACTATAAATCTGGCGCCTGGCAAATTAGGTACATGTTTGATGAACATTTGTTTTAGCATGCAACATGCTGTGTCTTTAGCCATGTGAGACCCTTTATGTTTGCGGCAAGGAAAATCAAACATGACAAACTAGTTTTAAATATTTATGATATGATCTGTACTTGTACTGAATTTTCTCCCTTTTACTCTACAATTTGGTATGGCCAGTTTCCCTTGTATACTGCAGCCCTTGTAACTGTTGCCCCCACTCCCCAGAGTTTTAGGCCTCTATATACTTCACAAGAAGCACTTGTTAGATTATCTAACAGTGTCTGAAGCCACCACACCATGACAAATTGTTCTGTAACTTTCTAACACAAACAATCCAAGACAAGAAAAATGACAAACTCAGTCATTTCAACAAATGCCCCAAAACAACATTTGTTTACATCCAAGTGAATAATCCCTGTATTTGCTGTAGTCAGTCTGACTCTTTAATGCTTTGTAATGGTTTTGGAAGACAAAATATGTCGTCCTGCTTATAGAGGCATCAGATCAGCAGTTGCAATCAACGTTTGGTCGTTAAATTTGGAGGACCCGTAGGAAAATCCAACATGCCTGCTTCACCCTGCAACTGGCAGGTAAGCAAAGGTGCAAAAGTAGGCAGGGTCTGAACTTGTCTTGTCTCTCTTTTTTTTTTTAATCACTTTTTATGTGTATAACTGAGGTCAACACAATAAAATCCTTTGAGTACAGGCAATCCAAAAGGATGTGCCATTTTCCCGGTTTGTGCAATTCATCGCGTTGAGACATGCAAATCTTGGAGAGAGATTACAGAGGCAGTGTGATGCAGCCAAGAGGAGGCTATGCTCAGTGCAGTGGGCAGTGTCCAAGTATGACGATTTGGAACAGGTATAAACACTTTGGCTGGGCATCATTGGTTGTATGACTTATCTTGTTTGACATATACAGTAAGTTTGCAGACACCTGGTTTCTCCAGCCACGTCTTTTCCTCTCTTCACTTTTGTTTGGTTAAATGCAGTTAAACATAATTAGCATTCAACAAACTGACCATAAATTATAGAAATACCAGTACTCGATCTGTGTTCAGCTAACCCAGTCTGGGAGGAGAGGAACCAGGTTAGATGACCCTCATATTAATTCACAATAATCTCCAGATCTTGTCCAACCCCTTATCACCGTGTTAGTGTATCAGAGGGGTTACCCAAACTGAACTCAGCCTCAGTTTTTAATCATGACCTCTTTGCTCTGGTGTAGTGCAGATATGGCTTAGCATGTCAGGACAGGGTATTGTGTTGGCTGATTAGTTTTCCTGAGTATAGGCTCACTGTTGAGGACTTGGTCGGACAAATCAACACACACAAACACTCAACGAGCCAAAAGGAAATGAGCATCTGTATAGGATGCTTTACCACTCCTCTGACGCCCACCCACTGTCTTTGGCTGGGCACAATAAGTTATATAAAGTACTGTATACATATATATATTCATCCTCCTTAAAGGCACATACAGTGAGGAGGCCAATCTTTATTATGTAAGCAGACAAAGTAGATGGATCTTTTTCTTTGTATTATAGCAGACCAATATAAAAGGGCTATAGCATTATGAAAATCTAAGCATAGTAATAATGTGGAGCCTTTGCTTCAGTACAAATATTATTCACTGGAATCATATTGTAATTGTAGTGAGGGGAGTGTTACATTATAATCTTTTAAGTATCATTTTTTAATTCTTTAAAGTCAAATACTGTGTTGTGGCTCTGCATTTTTTCCTACTTGGAACAAAATCATCATTAGATTAGGTTTTGTATTTGTTGTTCCCAGTTCTTTCAGGGCAAGGGGTCAAGTAGTTAAAATGCAACTTTGAGATTTCACTGTTCACTGTTTTTTTTGTGTAGGAAAGTTATTTCCAAGCTATGCTATGATTGAACTTAGATTAAACAACTTCTAATCTAATGCATCAGATATGTGTGATTATTGTATTTTTCCAGTGCTACGATACTTTTTTTGACATTTGATATCAAAGGACGCCCATGCTCATGGCTCATTCTTCATATTATGTATTCCTGTCATCATTTTCAGTAAGCGGTGCTTGCGTGCATGTGTGTGTTCCCGCACACATCAATCTATCTAAATATGAATGCCCCACACAGAGGATGTGTGACCCCCTCAGCACAAAGGGTACTTTCTGTTCAGCTCCCATCCACCTACTCTAGAGAGCGCTGCCAGTAAGTCACAAGATGAAGATGTTTGCGTAGAGAAGAATGTGTCACTTGTCACACTTTCTTGGTTCGATCTTGTGACATGCTTATGTAGCTGTTTCATTTAAATGAAGCAACCGCAAGTCTTACAAAGTGATTAACACAAAATTGTAAAATATTTTGTTTTTATTTAGTGTAGGGTTTCCTAACCAATTTTATGATAAGAACCTCACATGTGGTAGACACATATGGACCAACAGTTCTGCACTTCAGTATTGTCCCACAGGATTTAGATTTACTGGATGACATAGCGAAGGTTGATATCGTGCATTTAGTTATGCAATAACACTCTTTAGGGTGTGACCTGTGTTTGTACAGCAACATCCTCTCGCTGTCGTATTTTGAAATGAAATCACTGTTATTGCCTCAATCCCTGCTTAATAATTGGACCTTCCTGGAAGTTTCCATGTCCTGGACTCGTTGGGGTCTGAGCCCCCCAGTTTGGGAGCCATTTGTTTTTTAGCTAATAATCCAGATATCCAGGGCAACTCATCATGAGTTCAATGTCTTACTCAAGAACAGTTTAACAAAACACATGTACAGTTGGGGGGTATTGAACATATAATAATTAAGTTTCAAGGCCTAAGTTTGCGTCATACTTAAGATCCAAGATCCAAGCCTGTCCCATGTCCTGAGAAAACATCCCAGGTCATGGCACGATCGTCTCTTTGGCCTGATTCCAGTACACAGAGGCAGTGGTCAGTAAAATACAGACACCTGTGTTTCTCCAGAGCTGTTTGATAACAGCCTGTACACCAGTAGATGCCACAAATCATCACTTTGAGTCATACGAATGCCCCGAAGGAGCAGAGGCCACCCATCCACCCACACTTGGCCCTGCTCTGGTCTGCGCTTCTCTACGTAAAACAGTGTGCTGACGATAAAGTTGATTTAGTTATGTTGGCTTGTCACCCAGCCACTCTCTCTCTTTCTCTCTCTCACCCCCACATAAACACACACACACATACACACACTTGAGCGTCAGAGGGCCCCATATGTATGTCAGAGCTTTATCCAAACAAAGCTACGGTTGCTACATGCTACAATTATTACCAGATGGACTCAGGGAAAACATATTAAGTCTGCTTTTTCATTAGTGCACTGCGCGCCCTCCTGGGAGACCGAGAGATGGAGAGAGTGAGATGGAGAGACAGAAAGTGGGGAAGGAGAATGAGGGAGACATTTGAAAAAGTGAAATTAATTTCAAAATTCAAATTACCCATATTGACCCCTGTCCATGAATGGGTGCATATTACTGTTTTCTTCCATTTATTATAAGGTCGCTTTAAATCAAAATTGATTTTTTTCATGTTGCTATGTTTTCAAAACATCCAGCTTGATGTCTGTTCATATCACATTCACATTCACATATTCACATTAAAGTTCAACCCTTTTGTCTTTTTTTTCAATCTTACACTCAGGAGATTTATAAAGAGAGTCTGTTGTATGAATTGTGATTACAGAATGTGATCCCAGCCCCACCAAAACCTCCAAATTTACCTCAGTTACTACAACCAGCGGCAATCATGTGGGTTGGAGATAAAAAAGTGGGAGTCAACTGACAAACATTTTGATAATTGATTAACTTTTCCGGCCATTTATCAAGACAAACTAATGTTCACTGGTTACAGCCTCTCAAATATTAAGATGTCATGTGTTTCCCTGTGTATATATATCATTGTAAATTAAATATCAACTATTGATCAGAGTTCAGCTGACAGACTCTGGAAATTAAGCTAACAACTGATTGAAAAGTATTATTTGGAAGTTCTGTACCAAATCACACAGTTCTTTCTCAGAAACCTACAAGGAAGTTATTGAGAAGATACAAACAAAAGTAAAGAACACATACACACAAACACGTATGCCTGTGTCATCATGTAACACCGGAACTAAGCACATGTGTATTTATGTCTAGTATGTATGCCAGCTATGCCTGCTTGGCATCTAATGCACAGCTAATTATAAATGTGTGCTTGACTTGCAGCAATGCTTGTCAGCTATGTACAGAAACATCACACCTCCTATGCTTCCTTTCTGTACATAGTTTCCTGCTGTCTCTCCCCCACACACATGCACATACACATACAACACTATACATAGTTAGTCTAAATCTCCCCAGTTCTTTACAGGCTAAATTCAGAAGCTTTGTGTCAGTCGGTGCCTTGACTTACAACCTCTGTTGCTAACCTTCCTAACCCTCTCCGGAGTGTTTGAAAGTTTTTCTTCCCTGATCATGTGTGTATATTTGGTAGTGCAGATTCCTGGGTAGCTATATTTGTGAATAAGTCTTTAAGTTTTTACAATTCCACCTGACTATAAAGTGTCCAGATTCTATCTAAGCTCTCCTGGTGTCTTCATGGATCACAAATTATCCTGCATTTCTCCTGTTATATAAAAATATAAACATTTTGGGACTCCCAAGGTTGACATGTATGTGATTCTATATTCACTAAACACATAATGATATTCATAGATATTAAGATGGTATTTTTTTTTAATTCCTCTTCTTTGTTCTCTTAATCTCTCCATCCCTCTTTTTCAACCTTCTAGAGTGCATTTCTTCATAAGCTGCTTGTGTCAATGTCTGCAGTCCACATCTGGTATGGAGAGCCTGTCCTGCCAGTGCACAGAGAAACACATACAAGCAGAAATAGAAACGTTATAAATAAAGATGTTTTGTCAATTATAGCAAAAAAAGATACAAACACAGAGGGTTACTGGGTTTATCCTGTCTCATATCTTATATATTATTTGCTACAAAGTAGTTTATCATTTTGTGAGTCTGAGAAAAGCTCGGGAGTTCAGCCATGTAATTCCACATAAGCAAGGAACATACAAAATTGACATTTTTTTAAACTAAAAATAGTATTTCATAATTGGATTTATAGCCAGTTATATTTCAATTACAGAATCCTACTGAGTCTATATTGCTCCTGGATAACAGACAGATAATAATCTCTTAAATAACATACATTCTGTGTCAGTGCAGATCTTCATTCAGGACTTAGGTCAGGTGGGCCAACTATCTCATCATTCCTTTAACACTCCCTCCCCCCTTTCTGTGTCTGTAGCTGAGGTAATATGATTCTCATAGCTACCATAGCCACTCAGTGTTTCCCTTATTACAGGGTGCTATCTTCAGCAAAATACCAGTCAAATATAAATACTGAGAATACTTTCAGTGTATATAAAAAAACAACTTATTAAATGTGCAGTCAGTGATGTGTCCTATTCTTTTATCTCATTTTGTCACCAGAATAACCAAAATGATACTGTTTTTTTATTCTGCTTCTCCTTTTTCACTTACTAGGCCACTTGCTGGCAGTTAGTTCTTATTTATATTAATTATATTTAAGATTTTTTAAGATTTCTCCATATGGTATGGTGATAACAGAGATTAAATAGATGAAGAGGGCAGTGTGAAGAATAGCAGGTGATAAGATCTGAAGCTCCTTGGCGAGAACATTACTCCACTTCACAGGGATGCTACTTTGGTGGGCTGTATATTATTAATACACTTCGGTACACAGGGCTGGAGCCGGAAGAGGTGTACTGTAGGTGGGGGTGGGGAGACGCATGGCACCCAAGACAGCTATCTCATGTCTTGAGCCCGAAGGGGCCCATTCAGAATTACCAATCATCAATCATAGGGGAGTTATTTTCATAAGTCATAAATAGGACCCCTAAAGCCCTCTTTTCCCCCACTACATGGGGAAACCTACAGCAACCCTGCTCCTATACATGGCCTCTCCTCCCCGGCGCCAGTCAGTCCAGAGTGATGCCTTCTTCTGGCCTGGCAGCTGGCTGTATGCGTGGATAGACAGACGGACAGACAGATGACTGGGTTGCGACAGACTGAGTAGTAGTCTAGTCGTCCCTGTTTAGCTCCTACTCCTCGTCCTGGTCGGTAGCTTTTAACAACTATTTCTGTATCTGTGTCAGCATTGCACTTTTAGAGTGGACTCTCACTTCCGAAAGCTCTCCTGAGGCTTGCAGAGGCTTATCATCTAAAGTATGCAGCTCAATATGCAAAGACATTCTTTACACTAAGGTGAAAAGATACATATTTTTTAAAAATTCAAAAATTTCATATACTATGTATGTCTCTCCACCTTCATTTTGAAGCATTTTTTCTCCACTGCCCAGCACCCTAGTGTTCAGTTTGTTCAGCCAAAAAAAGCTTTGTGTTTAAAAAAAATAATAAATAAAAAGCATGGGCTCAATTGATGAGGGCATGTTGGTTTAGGTACAGGTGTGAAATATGATCCAGGAAGCCCAGTTTGAGAAGTAGATAATTTTCAAGGTTTGTCTTTTGTATAGTGCGACTCTGTGTTTGTTTGACAGAGTTCTCCACAATAAAAGAGGCAGCGCATTTTCACTCAATCCTGTTGACTAATTTGCTTTAATGCTTAAACGGCAAGCATATTGTGCACCAAGGTTTACTAAGACATTTGAAGACATATAATATAACATATAATAGTCCTATCTTCCTCCCCAGTGGAACTGCTATTTTCCACCAGGATGGATTTTAATCTTGTAGGATTTCAACACTGCTAGTTAGTTTAAACAGTTTGAAAACAGGACTGCTGAATTTGAAGGATGTTTACCCTACTGACTTTATCGTGCTACCTGTACCCCTTTTGTAAACTGTTGGGGAACTGATAAATCAATTCATTGACATCTCAGGAAGGGAGTGTTATCAGTACATGAGCACACATTGTGTCCTGTTAATGCTCTATTGTTTCATACACTCTGCAAACGAGCTTTCACTTGATGTGTTTAAGTCAGCTGAACATGCAGTAAGTGATGGCCCAGAGATCCACTCTGCTGCCTAAATATGGAGTCTAATATAAAGTAACATAATGGTATCCCTCTCTTAACTAGTTTTGTTTATTCCTCTGTTCACTGTTAAGTGCTGGTGCTGTGTGTGTGTCAGTCAGTGTGTGTCATTGTGCGTGCATGCGTGCGTGTCTGAATCTTGTATAGCCTGATTTTACCCTGCTTGGCTGGTCACAGGTAATCTGCCCTTGAGCTCAGGCCTGAAAAAGAAACACACACACACAAAATATACATCTGGCTACAATGCCAGTTCTTATCTTTTTCCCCTGATGCTGGTCTGTCCAGCACATGGAATACAGTGATAGCATCAAGCCTCTGGTTCAGATAATTACTCACTCTCACACACACACACAAACAGAAATAACACAGATGTATGTGTATGCATATATGCATGATCCTATTTGTGTTTAAGCACTGCTCATTTCACTATTTACTATTTACACACACCTCTGTGACCGGTATCAATTCCTCTCTTAATTTTCATGTGAACACAAAATCACTTTAATGACGCACTTCAGATAAGCTAAAAAACAGAAACTGCAGGTCACCCCATAGACAATGTATAAAAATACTGTGACACTAAAACCATAGGAAAATGACTAAACAAAAGGACCATTAGTGTTTACTATCCAGGAACATCCGTGTGCCCCAGACATCCCAGACTGATGTTTTGGTTCGTTTGATCAACAGGTTTTCCAAAATGATCCGTCACAGTAAAAATCTCCAAAGTGTTAAAATGTGAAGTCCTCCACAAAGAAAAAGGTGTTGTCAGTGATTAATTCACTGAATGAAGGTCTTTGTAACAAAAGACTGTGACTGTCTGCTGTTCTTAGCATCAGATCAAATGATTCCCTCGACTGTGGTTTAGTAGTCACTTTGCCTGCTTTTCTCCTGTGGAACTCTGTGTGTGTGTGTGTGTGTGTGTGTGTGTGTGTGTGTGTACATGGTTGTCGGGCCTTGTTGCTTCATAAAGATTGGTTAGTTTGAACATTATTTGCTCTCAGTCCCTTTAAGAACTGAGGTCTTCTACAGACAGAGAGAGAGAAACTTTTTTGATTTCATAATTTTTATTCTCTTGAAGAGTGTTAGGTGTGTGCTTCTGTGTGTTTGTGTGTGTCCCCTGCACACACGTTTGTGCATGTGCCCGCGGGGCCCTACTAGTGTTTGATTGCTCCTCTGACCACACGTCAGTTGGCTTTGACTCACAGTTGTAATTAAACGTAGGGCAGGTCTGAACTGGCAACACACACACAGCCTTGATCTGTTGATCTGTTATTGCCATTTGGTTAGTTGCACGCTCAAAACGGTTCATTAGGTAGAGTTTATACTGGCTGCACACACGCACACACACACTAATGCCTCATCAGAAGCAACAGCAACTGAACTAAATGGAGGCAGTTGAGGACTTTTATTTTTTATTTCCCAGCAATTGTTAGATAAAGAAATCATAGTGCAGTAAAAAAAAAATTGCAAAAAAAAAAAAAAGAATTTCATCTTGAAATATAATTTGGAAATGTATTAAAAAACTGCACATCTACAGTTTGTTTCAGTATGAAGCTGATTTTGTGAGACTTACATTGTCTCACTTAAATTTAAGACTGGGAAACTTGTGCTATTATGAAACACTTGTATGACTCAGAAAATGTGTTGATAACCTTCTGTGGTGCACAGGAAATGTGTCAGAGGGAAATGGGGACCAGGGGGAGATGCAGAGGGAGAAAGGAAGAGGGAGATTAAGTGAGAGAAAGAACAGATGAGCAGAGCGAGGCAGATGGAACAAGAGAAAATCCAAACTTTTAAGAGAGAAGAGGATTTCAGGAGAGAGACGACGTGTCAGTTGTTTGACAAAGAAAGTTTAAGAGCAGTACCTAGAAAGTGAGGGTGAGAGAGGACAGCAGCACTGAGAATGTGAGAGCAGAGGCGCTAAATATTTGAGAAAAAGCTAAGGACATGGAGGGAGAGCCGTCCTGAGAATGAGGGCGAGCAGTCAGTCGGTGTCTTGGGAGAAACAACAGGACCCAGCTGTTGCTCCGCAGGCCACCACACCCAGCCGAGAGAGACTCCATTTGTTGTTGTAGCTGGCCTTTATGACTCTGAGAGAAAAGAGGGGGAAAGGGGAGGTGGTGGTGGCGGCGGCGGCAGTAGACTCTGACCGACTTAGAGGAAAGAAAATAGGGAAGAGGAGCGAGCGTCCACCCTTTATTAGGAAATGGGAAGAGCAGGGAAAAGGCGGATGCTGCATCACTTCCTGCTTCGTCGTTCCTCCGTTGTAGGTTTGGCTCCAAGGTTTGCTATCTGGGCAGAGTCTTGTGAGTGCTGGTGCTTTTTGTTTGATTACCCCTGGACTCAGGAGTTTATGAAAACACAGCCGGGGGACATGACCTCAGCTGGGACCTACACACTATCTCTGTTCCCACCCGAGCGCCTCTAAACCATCTCTGTCCTCTCTAAAGGCCACTTTCACTCCCAGCCACCTTACCACTCACTTTCCCCCCCTCACATCCCATTTCTATGCCTACCTTTGACCTTTTAGCCCCTCTCAGGCTTCATCTCCCCTCTCTTCTGTCAGTCATCCTTTATCCTATTTGGCCTCTGCCTCCTTATTTGAAACAGAAAACATTTTTAATGACCTTTTCAGTGTCTGAGATCAGTACTACACAGTATGTGGCTGTAGCCTGTATGTACCAAAAACATCACTAACGTCATCAAATTAAAAGTAGTGTTCATACCTTTTAAGATGGTAAGTCATATTTAATTATATTTTGGCAGGAGCCACAGGTGAATTTCTTCACTTTTAGCATTTTATTCAAGAGTGCAATCAATACTGAGTATGTGGGTGGTGTGTCTTAAGTGGAACCCACCACACCATGTTGTAGGGCCATAATGCATGATCAGAAACTTTATGATGTCATGACTCATGGCTTCAGTGTTAAATGTGGGTGTGTGGGTCAGTTTTGTATCTAAAACAGTGGATGTGCACCAAAGGGAGAGGGCAGGTTAGGTTAGCAGGTGCCCCTCCTCTTCCCGTCCCCACCCGTCTCCTCTTCCCCTTCCTGTCTCGAGTCTCACTGAATAGAACGAGTACCCCACACGCAGTCACGCACAAACTTACCCAGCCTGTGGCCTGTTCACTGTGTTCCCCCACGAGACCTGCTGGCCTGGAACAATGAGGACACCAGAGAGAACACAGAGTATCGCTGCAAGAAACGGGAGAGCACACAAAATGATCATTTAAAACTCAGTGGGGGCTACCTAAATCTGTGTGATCTTAGTCCACAGTGTATTACGAGGGAAATACTGGATGTGTAAAAAGTTTAGATTTGGCTTGCTTAGTTTCTCCCAACATCAGGAATAGCTGGTGCGGTAACGTGACAGGCTGTTGTGTTGTGTAGAGGTTTGAGTTATTGAGGCCTTGAGCTGTTGAACTTGGATTACAATGTTTTTTGGCAGGAAAAGAGACATAAAGTGCAATTTTGGGCTCCACGGGATCATTTGTGTAGTAGTTTGACTGCAGAACAATAGGGACACTGCCCTCATATTGTAGATGGACGGAGTCTGTTCCCGTCTGGGCAAATTTGTGATTATATCCTGAATTTTTTTTTCCTGTTTCTCGAACGTTTCTGTTTTGGTTCATAAACAAACAAGAATTACTGCTCTCATGGGATCTCACTTGACTCTAATCACAGTTTGCATTGTCCTCTGCAGTTCAATATGTGCCCTTATCTGGCTGTTAGCGCTTTTTGTTGGTGGAAATAGTTGCTGTGCGCGCGATGTCTAGACTTTGTAGGTTTAAGCAAACCTAAGGTCTGTTCCCACTTATAGGTGATTCCCTCTACGTCCAGACCAGACATACCTACAGCTTCGAATCTGGACCACGTAGCCGAAAACATCTTCTATCCACTGAGGCATCTGGAACTACTTTATCAAATGAGCCTTTTTACTGCCAAGCAATATTAGTCAAAGCTCTGCTTATTGTGTGGAATCGTATATGCTGCCTGGAGACATTACTTTATTAAACAGAAGGCATTAGGGTCTTTAGAGTCCTTCAGTAGTAGTAGTTTTTTTTTCTTTACTGTTGGATGGCTTTGGATAGCCTGAAGTGGTAATGAGTCGAACATGAAGGCCTGAAAAGAACATGACTGCACCTCCTCACACGGGCTCTGACATGTGTCACCTACAAAGTGTCACAAAGGGAGTGTTTTACAGATCAGCTGTATTAAAGGCAATTTATGGATTAGAGAACCAAGCTTTGTGTACAGCATGCTCTGTAGATCAGAGGATGCTGGTAACTCTAAGATGTACAGTGAGATTAAATAAACCACGAGGGTTAGTTTTTAGCACAGCTGTTGTGGTAGTCATGAAAATCACTGGCTGTAAGTAAAACTGGTGTCTTGGGTGGGATTTTCTTTATAAAAAAGGGAAAAAGGCACTTGTCATTTGTGACAATAAAGTTAAAGCAGTTTGATCGTTCGCTATTGTGTTTTCTTCACTAATGAGCAGTGTGTATGTTTCAATTGAACATTATAACTGTGTGATTATTGCAGCATATATTCCAACACATAACAAAGTTCTGCAATAGTGCAACGGCATCTTCTTATTTGAATTTTATCCTTTTTATTTTCTTTTTATTTTACTGTCCCATGGCTCTTTCTTTACTTCAGTAAACATTTGTTTTGGGTTAAAGGCGTGTGTTCATTTTCAAGAGACACATTTACGGCATCATTTTCAGAAAGCTCAACTCGAGACAACCCTGCCTAACCTCAGACAGGCTGCGGCTGATTTCAGTCATTTGAATGTGCCACCCAGACACCAAAACAAGTGTGTGCACAGGACACGTCTGAGTATTTTTAGTATCCTGCCGTCAGAGAGCGGAGGCCATCGTGCTTTTACAAATTGTTTTTACAATGTAAATTTAGGAATTAGGAATTATCCGTGCTCAGTTTTGCAACATAAAGGCATAGAAGTGACAAAGGGGAAAAAGTGAATGAGAGGAGCAACAGCAAATGTAGATGCCTTCTTACCACAGCCAAGGCTCGCTGAGATGTTTGTTAAAAATGATGTGAATCATAAACTGTGGCTGCACCTCCCAGTTACACTTGATTTCAACCCAGTTGAACACCTACTGTATGGGGATTTGGGATTTGTGTGTTAGAGAGTGCTCTTCACAACCAAATTAGGTAATATCTTTGAGAAGAAGAACAGATTTCAGAGAACGGGAGAATATGTGCCGCACTGGTCTCACAGATCGTGGTGACATGACACCTCATTAAGAACCTTTTGTGTTAATTTTTGAGTTTAATGTTTCACACATCTGTCACAGTTAAGTTCTGAGAACTAACTCCCAGGATTTGTTTCAGTAGTATTCTCTCACTGTGTTTTTATGGGAACATGACACACTCTTTTCTAAGACAAAGATTAAGTCTGAATATTTATTTAACCAATTACATGTCCTGCAGCGTTTTCCTGTAAATTAAAAGACAAAGCCACAATAGATCAGAAATGGAAGACCACTTAATAATTAGGGACTTAAAATAGGCTGGTCTATTGTGCAACCTGCTCGAAAAGACCTGTTATTTTAGGACACAGAACGGTAAGATTCTCCATTATCTAAAGCCATCAAAAGAGTTTGATTGCTGATTGTCTTACTGCTATGTTACCATGTTAAATATCCCAATACAGTACATAAAGTACAGTGTCAGCTTTAATGCATGCACCCATTTTTGGTGCTGCTGTTTTCTTTCAGGCAGCTTGGTCCTGAAAAAAAAAAAAGCATGAACCCCTGCACAAATCTTGGTGCCAATCCGTCAAGTAAGTGTTAAGATATTTCACTGAATTAGTGGAAACTTTGACCTGCTGGTGGCACTACAGTAAAAGCTGGAGGATCACTAGTTATCTGAATTTAAGATAAGATGTTTTACAGTGAGCCACAAATGCCAACCTTATGGTGGAACCAAAGGAAAAGTCAGTAGAATCCATCCTCTTAGTCTCTGAATGTCTGTACAAACCTTTATGTCATCTACTCTTAAATATTTCATGATGGACCAATAGACAGACCGGCATTGCAATCCCTAGATACCTTTAGTGCAGCTAAAAACAGTCAAAGAACTGTCCATCAACATTCAATTTGGTATGTAATGCAGACACGGCCATAATCACTTTCAAGTACTTTCAAGCCTCAAAGCAGTGAGCAGTGCAGAAGAGGGATTTTCCATATATTTACATGTCCAGTTCAATCTGTGTGCCATTAAAAGCGCTCAGTAGATCAAATAAAAGGAAAACTCCATGGAAAGACTGTCTGCCACATGAAAAAGACAAAAGTTGTAAGACTCTCAATAAATCAAATTTCTAGTCAACGTAATGTAATCCTCAGGGTTCACATTCAGTAGATAAAACTTAAGCTCTCTGCTTTTTTATCTACCTTATCTTCACACACCATTACAAAGTTTGAACTGAGCCCATTTTTAAAAAATGGCTGAAAGTTTTTTTTTTTTTTTCCAAGATAAAGGCTCAGGTTCCAGCTAAACCAGATAAAAGTTGTTCCCTCAGCCGCCCCTCAGGTGATTGTAGACCTTAGACATCTTTTGTACTTCAAAGTGCTGCTGCTTCACAGCTGAATAGTCCTCCGTACCGGAAACTGAATCCTCAAAAAGGCTACACCCAAACTACATTATTTATTTACATCAACAAACCCTGAACCCACAGTTGTGTGTGTGTGTGTGTGTGTGTGTGTGCATGTGTTGGTTTGTGCTCATCAGTAGGTGTGCTTGTGGGAATGTGAGATTCATGTGTATTGGCAGCGTGTGTGTGGTGTGTAAGGTTCTGTACATGTGGATGAATGGACATGTCATCCAGGGCTGCAAAGCTATTTTAGCATTATGAGCTCAACACACACACACTCCCCCACACACCCACATACCTGCTGTTATTTTTGTTGTTTAGGTAATTTCCAGTTCAGTGTATTTTCTAGGTATTGTGGGTGATGAGTGGATTGTGGTTACCGGGGCGGGAAAGAACGGAAAAAAAGAGATGAGAGAAAAAAGAAAGAAAGAAGCTGTGGAGGAAAAAATAGACTGAGAAAGAAACTTTTTTCCAACGACTTCCAAAGTGCATCTCTCTTTGATTGTAGCTGTGTTGGTCTTCCTCCCTCTTCTGGATGTAAAACCTGCCCTCAAGGGGCCTTACGAGAGAGGATGAAAGTGGCAGCACCCTCCCCTCATTAACATAAATCATCAAACGCATCCTCATGGCCAACAGATGTTAGATCATTTGTCAAAGGAAACAAGAATTTCCATGGCTGACACCACTTTGTGAAGTTCGAACTAATTGCCCGCTACCGATGTTCATGCAGGCTGATGGACTCATCAGGTTTGGTTTATAGATTGGAAAGAAAGACACAGTTCAGTTCATGATGTGGGATTTAAACAACAAAGCTGTGGGGTGGGTTAAAAACTAGCATCATATATCAACATTTAACATTAAAATTGATTAAAATTGATTGTTAAAAAATTAATTGAAAAGCTCTAATTTGTGATCTAAAACAAACCAAACACAGTAACTGTTTGAGCCTTTACTCCTGCATGAGATTTAATTCACTGTAATGCTGAGTAAAGCCATTTCCAGGCATGCAACTCATTGTGTACCATGAAGATAATAGCAATATTAAACATCAGTCTCATGTTTAGACAAGCAGCCAAGTCACACTTACTTAAATGTTAAAATGACAATCTTACCTCGTCAGACCTAGCGACCTAGTGACACTACTTTCCAAAACACCTCCAACACATCACAGGTCTGAACTCAATGCTACCACTTTACAAAAGGCCACAGTAGCTCAAGGTTAAATACACAGAGAGATTATGTGTCCTTTATATAAAAGCAGTGTAATAAGCTAATTATTAACTAACATAAATGAGCCTTATTCTAACCTGCTGAGGAGATTCTTCTCATGTAAGCTGAGTTTTTACCCTTGTAGTTCGGGATATACAGATTCACTGTAAAAAGACCTATAGTCATTAATCAGACATGCAGCCCGTGAGAGCTGGAAACACTCTTTTTTCATGTTATTGTTCTTTTTGACTTACCCCTCGGCAGCAGGTGCCAAATTTTATAAAACATGTCCTGTCATGTCTGAATAAAGTCACAGCAAACATCTGTGCATAGTGTACACACAAAACCTGAACACAACAGATGAACTGAGCAAGGTTAAGTTTCATTGTCTGAAAAGGTGCTTAAGTTGCAGCCTCTCTCCAGTGAGCAGTGGGGTGACAGTGTGATGTCAGTCACAGGCTTGTAGAAACTGTCATAAACCACCCCGGATCACAAGGATAAGACAGAGATTTTGTTAGACTCCATCTCTTACTCTTCCTCCTCAACGAGCAGGCACACAGTCACTGTTGTATCCAGCAGCCATAAACCACGTCACTCTGTGTGGTCCACTAATTGCATATCAGATGGAGCCAGTCTCCATGATGAAAGCTTGACTTTGCGCTTTGTGCTTTGGTGTCAGTTCTAATATGTAAAGCAGATGTGTGTTTAATATCAAAGACCATCGGTGGTTGCGTAGCGCTGCCTAGTTAAATGGCTTTAGAGAAGGTTGGATTCCCACTGGGGCCACCCGCACTTAGGATGTATTCCTGTAAGTTGGCTCAGTATTTTGAATCCTCTAGCTAAAGAAAACAATCCTGAGATGTCTGCCTGAAAGTGGTAAGTGATCTGAAAAGTTTTGATGCCAGACAGCAAATATATCACCGTTCTGGCGACACTTTTGCAGAAGCGGGCACTTTGACCCGGGCCTGCAGAGTGGTAAATATTGCTAAAGACCCTCGTGCTGATGCTCGTGTTGTATTTGTGGGGGAACAATAATCAGCGGCTGCAGAGAGTTGGCTGCGACCGCACCAGCCTCAGCTGCCAGCTAAAACCAGCCCTATCTGATCAGATCCCAGCCTCGTTTCAACAGCTAGCCTGGATTATAGTTGTCGTATCTGCCGGAGCCCAACTGATTACGAACACAAACACATTCACACAATGATTACATGCTGCTTACTGTAGGACTTTATAAAACGTCCAGCGGCCCCTTTTTTTAACCTGCAGTGACTCAAGGTCCCGTAGCGATAAGGCTGCTTCAAAGTGAAAGATGTGTCATTGATTGTGCTACTGCCAATCCCTTTGTGGTGCTGTCATGGCGTGTGTGTGTGTGTGTGTGTGTATGTACAGTGTGCATGCAGTGTGGAAGTCAGCTAGTTAGTACAGATACTGTATAATTTGAGCACCTTACCATTAGTTTTATTGCTTAATTTGTCGATTAATTTATCTTTTTTTTTTTGTCTTTGAAATAGTACAAAATCTCAATGTCATCAATCACAGTCCAAGGTAGCCAAAGTAGGTTTTTAATTTTTAGCCATTTCTTTTGGCGGATGAAATGACAACTATCATGCTAGCTTCCTAATTAAACTGATGTTAGCTCTGTAAACGCTGATATTGTAGCTATAGTCATATAGTTCAGTTGTTTTTTTAAATTTTTTTAACATAACCACCTCCTTGGCTCAGTTGCGACTGTATTAGGTGGTAAGCTAGTTAGCGGGACCTGCTAATGACCGCATTGTTTGTGTGTTTTTTCTTCTGGAGAGGCTAACAGAAACACTTCTGGACTGGCCCGCCGTGCCTGGTTACAGTTGCTAAGCTCTGATTGGATGGTCATGTCGGAGAAAGAGGAAAATTATAATCTTCTGAACTTTTGCTCCATAAATGACATCAACAATTTATCCACTTTTAAAGTTGCGTTGTTTTTTAACTTTGAACAAAAGAAGTTACTGATTTCCCTAATCAGACCTAACTGAGAAGTCATTTATTTTGATCTCAGCTTTGCACAAGTCTGCTTAGGCATTGCGGCAACAGAAGTAAGTGGTTGAGAAACATCCCGAGTACTCAGCCGTGTTTGAAAGAGTGTAGTAAAGTTGTTGGCTTCAGTTTGCCAGAGCTATTCATGTTACATAAGGTCTCTCCCCGTTCAGATCCCCCCACCCTCCCCCTTTTCATTTTACACAAAAGATTTCTCAAAACACACACGGACACACACACACACACCATCAGTGCGGCATGGCAGCCGTCCAGAGAGGGGCTCCAGTGTCGCTCCGTTTCAAAGAGCTCTTTGCTTGCTGTCCTTTTGATGCTCGCTCCCCAGCAGCAGTGGAGCTGAAATGCCGAACGTCCAGCTTTGATATGAATTTGTCCCTCATTCTCCACACTGCTCTGCAGCTCTCCGGCTACACTCTGAAAAAAGGCCTCCTGAACTAACTGGTAAAGAAAACAATGGGAATATAACACGAAACAGCGCTCAGTTTTAACCTGCACACAGGAGGCTGTTCTTCAGGTTAACAGGCTGCAGAACAAGTTAGACAACTTCGAGTACCGGCACAAATGACTTGACCTCATGACTGTCGCGACCTCACTGGTGAACGCGGATGTATAAACATGACCAAACCCTTAACAAAGCCAAAGTGAAAACTGTGCAGAAAACATCTTTGTTAGAATGAAATCCAAATTACAAAAGAGGGAGAAAAAAAAACTAAAAATGAATAAAGCGTCTCCACGGAAACCTGGATTAGCTTCTGCAACCACCTTTCACACAAACATTATGGCCTTTCATTATGTCTTTCACAATAACTCTTATTTTAGACCAGTTAGTGACAATCAATGACATATTTTCGATTGATTGTTGTGTAAATGTAAACTACATGTGAATCATGTCTGTGGTTAAATACTGGAGACAGGAACTGGTTAGCCTAGCTTAGCATAAAGACTGTGAGAGTGGAAAAACAACTAGCTCTGTCCAAAGTTAAAAAAAAAAAAAAAAAAAAAAGTGAATGACACAGTGTTGTTAGGGGCAGATAGGAGTCATGCTCGGTGACTGTGTGGAGCTTCCTGGAATCACAGTGTGTTAGCAGGTTTGGGACCATCCTGCCTGCACTGAGGCCAACAATAATACCGAAACATGTGCTTCACAACCATATCTTGCAACCCCTGCTTTGCTTTAGTCAGAGATGTTGCTCAGAAGTGCTGGGTGGAAGAATGAACTGTTGTTCTTCAAGAAATAGTTACAGTACATAAGTCCACCTAAAAGCACTGTCCTGTTTTAAATAACGGGTTGTATGCTGATTGAACAAACAACATACAGCTTTAGAAACGTTAGAAGGCGTATTTTTGAACTTTGGGGTAAAACAAATAGGTGCTTACTCTTTCTTCCAGTCTTTATGTTAAGCTAGGCTAATGACCTCCTGTCGGTGCTGTTGATTTGGTCATTTCGCTTTTATGATTAGTTATATATATATATATTTATATATATTTTATATATATATATATATATATATATATATATATATATATATATATATATATATATATATATATATATATATATATTCATATTTTCACTTACAATTAGATTTCACATGCGATGCACTCAGTTCAAGAGCTGAGTTCAGCCATGGTAGTAAATCAAATCAAAAATCAAATTTATTTATTTAGAGCCCAAAATCACAAACATCGTTTGCCTCGGAGGGCTTTACAATCTGCACAGTTGTGACACCCTCTGTCCTTAGACCCTCGAACCGAGTCAGGAAAAACTTCAAAAAACCCTTTATGGGAAAAAGAAGAAACCTGAGGAAGAGCCACAGATGAGGGATCCCTCTCCCTGGGACAGGACAGACGTGCAATAGATGCCACATGTACAGAGAACATCATCAATCATATTATGGAATTATACATGAGTCGTAATAAGCTGTAGCTATACTGAGTTCATTGGTTTAGTCCATGTATGAAGATATCACAGGTAATGGAAATGAGTCTGTGAGTCCAGGTGCATCTCTAGATGTCCTCATATGGAGCTCTGGGCCACTCGACCTTCTCTCCACAACACAGACACAGATCATGTCCCCACCAGGCCAGTGAACCTCAGACAGAACTGGTACATCTGTGATGACTTCAGCTGAAGTCTGTGAAACACTGTCTGTGAAGGATGTTTTGTCATAATGCATCCCAGTATTGGTGTATTACATGAATTTTCACATGAACCTGGGTCCACACTATAAATAACTTCGAGCTCTTGATGGGCTCTGTTGAGGACGTGTACTGTACTCTTAGTACAAGTAGCAGGGCCATTACTGTCCTTTCAGTATCAAACATGTTCTGTTCCTTTCACATTGCGGTCATGTTGAAATCATGTCCTGCACACAGTAGGTTCTGTAATGATGTGTATAAAATCTCTTTTCTCTGTATTCTTGCCTCTCTTCAGTAACACACTTGAGCACAAAATATGTCGCTATTTAGACAGAAAAATACGAGGTTATGTTCTTACACGTTATTTACTGATCATTTCCGTGGAGGTTTCCAGGAAGAAATATGTAACTTGGTAATACAGAGAATTTCCCAGAGAGAATGAGCCCATGGAAAGACAAATTTCACACTTATGTGTCTTTAACTGTTTCTCTGTACACTAATCAGGAAACCTTGTGTGGAAATTACTAAGAAACTATTACCAAAAATAGTTTTACTAGCAAAAATAGTGTATTTGCCAACATTTGAAATCTACTTAGAAGTTCAGCCTTAATTTCATTTTCATTTTGATTTTATGCATTTGATCATCACATTGGTTTGGAGCTGAAATGAAAGTTCTTTCTCTGAAGACCACATCTACAGTGTATTATGAGGGCATTCACAGTGAATTGTAATGCATTTATGATGCTTTATGACATACATAAACACACGTAATGCTTTCTGACGCACAATATCAACAGTCCTAGAGATGTGACTTGTTGACTTGATGTGTGAATTCTATTCTTACTATACATAATCTGTTTTTTTTTTTTAATGTTTTTTCTGTATATTTCTATTGTGTTCTCTGTATCAGAGCAACTGAGCACCAAATTTCCCCCACAGGGATAAATAAAGTATTCTGATTCTGATTCTTAATTATGAGTTCAGGAGTTTTATAGATGCTTTTTGACTAGTTATAAACTAGACGTTGACTAATGGGACTTATACATTGTGAGTACCTATACTCACTTGTACACACCTCAACAATCAAGTGTAGTAAGGACCCATATTGTGCTATAATAATACATGCAGTGTCATAAGGTATCACTGCATGTGTTTAGTAATTTAATATACATACTGATGCATCTTTAACAATGTATGCTTCATCATAATCCTTTGTTTGTGGCAATTTAAGTGTAATGCATGCTCATGCATCTAAAAGAATCTGTGCTGTGTCATAAGTGACTGGTGTACTTCCCAGTCACAATGGGCTGATAGTGACTATATGAGGTCATAATGTATTGTAAGCCCTGTTTGTCAACCTCTAAATTCTAACTTATCAAGAGCATCCAAAGAACACATCAACCTATAATTAATAAGTCACATCTATAATGATTTATGACTGTTGATATAGTGAGAGCATTATTTGTTTGAATGTAGTCATAAAGTATTATGAATGCGTTATAATTCACTGTTAATGTCGTCATAATGCACTATAGATGTGGTCTTAAAAAACATTCCCGCTGCAACAATTAATGTGCAACTATTTTGATAATTCATGTCTTAAGTCAGTTTTGCAAACAAAAATGCCAACCAGGATTACAAATATGACAATTGATGCATTTTCTCCTGTTTATGTCATTGCTATTTTAAAATCTTTTGGCTTTAGAAAGAAAAAAAACAAAACATCAAGTTATTTCACTGACCAAATGACCGTTCCATTAATTGAGCAAAATTCCTCATATGAACCAATAATGAAATGAATAAATAGTACATTGGGTCTGCGTGTGCACAAATGTCCTTCTGTGTTGTAGTATTGCCTGCTGGTAAATGCTGCACAAAGAGAAAAAGATCTTAGCTCAAAGTTTATTACATTTCTCTCAGTTTTCACGAGGTTTCAGTGGTTGAACTGGAATTCACTTTTCAGCTCTTTGAGTTGTGAAGCAGCACATTGAAAGGAATGCAGCGTGTATGTGTCAAAACTGTGTGTGTGTGTGTGTGTGTGTCTGTACACACTCAGAGCCATGTGTGTGTAACATTCCAGACAGTGTTAGAGGTATGCGAATTACGTCTTACTGAGAGAGAATGTGAAGAATCTGCTGCCATGAGAAGGCCGCTGTTGTTTACTGACACAGTAGTGAAAAGGAGGTTCCTCTGTGTGTGTGTGTGTGTGTGTGTGTGTGTGTGTGTGTGTGTTTGAAAGAGAGAGAGTGAGTGAGTCACATGCTGCTGTTACTTCCTGGTAAGAAACCTTTTAGCCATGATTGTCAGACAGTAATTATTTTCAAGGCTATTAGTGCGTGTAGCCAAGAAAGTGGAGCTGCATGTTCTCTAAAGTGCTTTTTTTTGTGACTTACAAGTCACTTGTTTAGACAGAAATCTGATGTAAATCTGTGGGTCATGGGTCATAGAAGTCTGTTAAATAAGTGCAGCCTCTATGGTTCAAACCCTTTGACCTAAATCACTGTCCAACCACAGTCAGAGCCCTTATTGCTCTGTGTTGGATTGTATTATAATGAACTGGTTTGTGCTGTGTTGTTCTGGTTAGTATATGTGTATGTGTAGGTCTACATGTATCTTTAAGTAAGTAATCTCAAAACAACTCAACAGAGCTGTCATTGTCACGTTAAATATACCTTATGACATGCTGGACGTAGAGATGACTACATATCAGACATGGACATTAACTGTTAGCGCTGTGGACTTGTGTGTTTCCAAGTGGGTCTCCATTTTGTTTGTATTGCACGCAAAGATGCACACAAACACTGCACCAGTTCTAGCTGACGGTTTTGCGCCATATCGTAGTGACAGAAACTCACAAAGAAACGCTGCGGTGTGAAAATGAAGATCACAAGCTAGCAAATATGGATGTGTACAATGCTCTGGTAAAAAATATTCCAAAAAAGACCCTTGCAGCACACGAAATGCTCAAAGATACACAAAAATGGTGGTGAGAAACACTAAATGTAAATATAACTTTTGTTTGTTTACAAGAAAACTCCACAGAGCACCTTTAAGGTTCACTTCATCTCACTGAGCCAACTCTGCTGAAGGACCTTGAGTTAAGACTATTTTGGGTAGTTTTTTTATTTCAGTCTGTAACATCTTTTTCTATTATGTCTTTTTGTCTTTAGATTTGGGATATGAGCGATGATGAGAGCATCTGAGGGACTGAAGGAGCAAACCCTGAAACTCTGAAGGACCGGACACTCCAACCCATGTATATGTGGGGTTTTTCTCTCTCTCTCTTTTTTTTTTTATTTTTATTTCAAATAAGTCTCATGTTTTCAAAGAGCAAGGGAACAAAAACAGCAGCACTGACATAATCAAAACCAAGCACATTACTAAAAACCTCTGGAAAATTACATGAAAAGATATAAAAGTCCTTTTAGTCTTCATTTGGATTCAAGATAAAGTGTTGGACCTTGGGAACAGCAACAGATTGTTTTTCTGCTAAAATATTTAGCGATCTGTCTTTCAGTTTTACATTAGAAACAGGATGAGAGCTTGAACAAGTTAATTTTCACACTGTCTATATGACGTTTTTGTATTTAAGGGAGAATGTACCTGTTCCTATCACTTGATGATGTGTGATCTGTCACTTTTACTCATGTTTGGAGTCACAACAAAATGCCCCGCATTTGTATTAAAGGACTTTTACTGTTTTTGTCTAAAAAGCTTTAAAAAAGCCTTGATGAATGGTCACAGCTTCGATCCCTCCCGCAGTCTCTCCATCAACACATTTAATGGGTTTGCTGCAGAGTCGTTTGGCAAGACATTGACATACAAACATCTGCTTGTTCATTCAGTTTGGAAAAGAGCCTCAGATAAATTATTAAAATACAAAAACGTGGACGACAGCTCAGAAAATCCCTCCATCTCTGTGTCTGTTTACTGGAGACTGCGATACATGCAGTACAGTTGATACTAAAACCAGCTTGGTTCCTCTGAAAGTAGGAAACATGCACACAGATGTTACTGTACAGATGTTACTG
This sequence comes from Scortum barcoo, assembly GCA_023238725.1. Classification (NCBI taxonomy): domain Eukaryota; kingdom Metazoa; phylum Chordata; class Actinopteri; order Centrarchiformes; family Terapontidae; genus Scortum; species Scortum barcoo. Next base: position 12,773,171 of record CM041537.1, read on the forward strand.
TACAGCGACTGATCAGTGGCTTCCGACGTGGAAATGATTAACTGTAAGTGCAGACGACCTGGAACCTTCTACTGCAGTTTCGCATTTTCAGTGCAATAAAATGTACATTTTAACAGCCACTTGGATATTTATGGGAGAATTTGTGCAAATTGAAAATGTGACTTGAGATGCATTTCAGAATTTGAGATCAAAGTTAAAATGTTATGTCAGAATTGTAGAAAACATGCATAATTTCAAAATAACCCCTCTTTTCCCTCAGATTTTATTCTCGAAATGGAAACTGAACTGGCTGTTTCTCAGAATTCTGACCAATCTCAGAGCTGGATTTTGTTGCACTTCTTCTGTTCACCAAAAACTGGAATAAAGTGTCTCTATAATTCCTCTGTCTTTATATGTGAGCTTATGTATGCTTTCTGTGAAAATGGTGGTTTCTGTTGAAGTAGTGTGCCCTTGTACATCCTTCTGCCTTTATCACACGATGCTACATCTTTCCATACACCCATTTCCTCCTTTTCTAGTATCTCTGTCTCAACTCCACACAAACAAACACACCGGAGCTGTTACAAACAGAGGCACACAAAAGACAGTGGTTTAAGCATTTTATTGTTCATCAAGGCTACTTTACGTACAAAAAAGGTGGCCTGCCAAAACCTTTTTAGTAGGAGGAGACACAGAGCCACAAATTCACTGTTTTCTTGATACAATTTTTTTCTTTTTTTTTTTAATACAGAGTACTACTACCACTAAGTACATGCTACTTCCACTTCAAAAAGGACCTGGAAATGTGGTACAGTCAGAGTAAAGACAAACTTCTCTTTGATTTTTCTGCACAGTTTTCATGTTTACAGATGCAAAATGGCCTCCACAGATGGGAACAGCAACATCAGATACAAGGGCGACATCCCCAAACATCCTCGGATACTTTCAGCCTCACTGACGGGCAATGAAGGAGATAACCTTAAGCCCAAAATATGTTTGGAAATGCTGTCAGGTTTTCATGAGTTAAGCTTTAATTCAGTAAAGTTAAACCAATCAGATAAATGTTTTCAAATACACTGATGGTTTCACTTTTTTTGCTTAAATGTTAATGTCTTAAAAGTTAAATGCAATTTTTACCTGCTTGCTAACCCATGACTAATTTTTCTTTTTAATAGTTAAATGGAAATGATTTAGAAATGGGCAACAACATTTTCTGGGCTAGTGGCAAAAATCACCATGCAAAACAGGCAAACTGCTCAACAAGCCTCTGAAAGTACAACCTCTATTTGCTCACAAGTTAAACTTAATTTCAGAAGCCACATGATCGAACAAGACTTAAATGATTGCAGAACATTGGGGACCAATGGAAGTAGCGATTGTCACCGACACACCAGTGGCTTATTGTGGTTTCATACGTTTACTGTGTTCCTGCACTTGAACCTTTACTCTAAGGACAACCATTATAAACAAAAAAGATCAACTTTTTTCACAAAAAGAAAATGCAATGATTACAATATAAGGACAGGGAAAACCAACAATTAAATAGCTACATATCATTAACAAATTAATTGTTCCTCAAAAAATACCTACGATTTTTTTTTCTGTACATTCGTTACGCACAGCGTAATGATGGTCTTATAGTTACCTATTATAAAAAAGTATTTTTTTATTAAGTGATTTTCCTACAGTGTGTAGGGAGTGTGTGCCGAAGCAGAAAAAGAGCCTCCTACCTACAGGGTGGTAGTGAAATAATGAGAGAGAATAATAATAGAAAAATAAAATCCTCTGGACACTGATCCCCTTTCCCTCGTGTTTTCTAGCATGTTACTTGATCTTAATTAGGGTCAACTGAATCTGGAAGGAGGGGGAGGCATTGCTGTGAGCTCTTCAGAAGGCTTTCAGTGGCAGCTGAACGTCTCCTGGCTCACAGGTCATGCTTACAGAAGCTCAGCTCCTGAAGCTCTGCCATCCAAACCCTTCTGAACTTGTCACAAAAAGCACATTTAAATCGTAGGGCGTCTCGCTGTTATGGAAACTGATTCAGAACTTGTTTCTGAAGATTCTAGAACTTGTGTGTTCTGACAGTGGAGGATGGAATGTGTGGACATTCTAAAAGCGTTCCATTTAGAGAACAAATAGGAACCTTGCCACCTTTCAGCCTCAGCCCAGATACAAGCAATGGTTCTGTACTTTTGCTACTTTTTTCCACTGTTAAAATTCCAGTCCTTTAAATTCTGTGCTCTGAATGTCCTTAAAATATTCTGTCAAAAAATATTGTTCATTCCTGGCCAATTTCGTTTATTTGCTTTGGAAAAAAAAAAGAAGAAAAGAAGAAAAGAAAGCAAAAGTGGACACCTTGTCATTACGGTAGAGACACAAGAAAGCCTGTCAGCAGGGGACAGTTGGCTCTGGCTGGTTATTAGCTGTGTCGGTTGATGTGGAGATACCGAGCGTGTATGAGGCCTGTACAAAGTTCCCTATAGGAGGAATGTATGCCACCTTGGCGCAGGCTGTTTTACAGAATACAATTCATTTTCTGCAGCAGTCTCGCTAAACTGCAGAAACAATACAACGTTGTTCATAAAAGACGGCACTGAAATACAAAAAAAAAGTCTGGACACCAAATCAGGGCACAAAGGGTCAACAGGTAAAGGCAGAAAGAGCTGTGACGTTGCATCATCAGTTCAGATAGCTCCTGTTTGGTTTTGTTTGCTGCAAAATTTTCCACAACTGGGTTAGGGTTAGGGTTAGGGTTAAACATCAGCGGTGTTTTGAGAGTCGTGACAAGCCCTTATCATTAACGATACCTTGTTTCCCAGAAGCATCGTAGCGTGCTAGCCTGTAGTAGTTTTTGTAGTTTTCGGACTGTAGCGAGAATTTGAATGAGGGCTGGTGCGAGGGCGGTGATTTCAGATGACAGCCAAACACACTCTTGGAATAAAGGTCATTCTATCTCGGATGTTCTCTCGGGAAAACAAGACCTGCAGACTAAATCTGTGCCAATTTGGTGTCTCAGCTCAGTCACACTGAAGTGTAGCATCCTGTACCACTGATGGATCAACATCTTAAGAAAACCTTTGGGGGCTGCACATCCCAAAGCCAACCCGACAGCAGAGCAATCGCCGCTCTGCTGAGGTGGCTCTGGGAGACGCAGCTCTCACCACTAAACAGAGCCTGTCCGGAGGCTGTCCCGCTATAGATTGTTTGTTACCATACGGATATTAATGGAAAACAAAAATACAAAATTGTAGTATTAACAATAACAATAATAATATGGAGTACAACTGACCCAGCAGTGAGTGTATAGTGTCTATGTCTGTTACTGATGATGAAAGAAGTAACAACTAACGTCCAAATGAAAAGGCTAATAGCAGTTAAGATTGAAATGCTTAAAAACATTAATAGATACCAGCTATTAAAAACAAAACAAAAAAACAAAAAACAAAACATGCATCGGTAAAAAGCATTAGTTTACCCTTCAAACCTTGTAGAAATCTACCAAACCACAGTGTGTAGGAGAGGGAGGGGGTAGTGGGGTGTAGGCCAAATATAATTACAACACCTGTGTTCAAAGACTTACAAAAACAAAGGCGCGTTTGAAGAGATCTGAATAATCTCTCCCCAGGTCGAGAAACCAGACTTTTTTTTTTTTTTCTTTTCCAACCACAAAGTGACATGCGGCGTCATCCATCCCCTCGTCTCTGTCAGCAGTTAAGCCGGTGAAACACATCAAAGCACATTGTTCAGCAGAGCGCGACGTTCAACACACTGCAGGTTGGACAACTATGTTTTCTGTCCGAGCCTCCTCTCGTGATCGCCGCGGTGTCCGTAGACATCGCAGCTCGCCGATTTTGAAAGCCTGACTGTGCTCGTAAAAATTAAAAATGGGACAATTTGGCACAGTGTGAAGTGTGTTTCTTGTTGAGGCAGCAACATAATTATCAATCGACACCACTTCCAGTGTCCCCCCCCCCCCTTTTGCTTTCTGTATGGCCCCCTTAAACACACCATAAGTTTGCACTAACTGACTGGCAGTGGTGTGATAAAAAGAATTTTATATCCAAATCTGTTTTACTTTGCACATCTATAACATTTTATACTGCCCGGCCCCACTGTTATACTTTCCATTTTTTAAAAATGCATTTGATAAATGATGCATAATAATGTGAATTTTTCGGTCAGGATGAAATTATGCCCAAAGAGCAGTTAATGGGAACTCAAATAGAGGCTCATCGAGAGCTGGATTAAAACCACACTGCGTCAAAATCAGCTTTATCAGTCCCAGTGTGTGTAGTGCCAGATTACAGTATTGACACGCCACCCTTTACCCTCTACGGCAGTAGTGCAAATCAGACCAAGTCGATCACCTAAGTATACACGTACAGCAACGAAACCACCAGAGCACATACACAGGAGAGAGAAGGAAGGTGAGAGAAGGAAGGTGAGAGAATGGCAAAGAGAAGATAAAACAGAGGGTGGAAATTACAAGATGGCTTTTTTGTTGGCTTGTTTTTGAGGCGGGCGTTGATAAACATCAGTGTCTGAGGTTTCTTTGGTAGCACAGTCAGGTGGTTTGTGAATTTTCTCCAAAGCGTTTCTCACTCATCTTTTCTTTCAAAATGTCGGGCATCTCATAATGCAAAAGCGGTACACAAAACTACGAAACTACTGTTAAAGTAAGAAAGAAAAACAAAAAAAAAAGAAAAATCATAATTAAAACACCGCCTGTCCTCTCTCTCTCTTTATGTACATATAACTAACTCAGCTCCAAGCTTGACATGCAGGGATGGTGAATGATTGGAAGGAGCAGCTTGATGCTCCAGTCAAGTCCCAAAGTCAGACCCTCATCACTCATTATTGTCTGGTGTTACCACACCAAAGGACAGAAGGGGGGGTACAAAAAACAAAATAATGAATGACCATGTAGTTATTGCTTGATTGATCCTCTATGAGTGCATAGACAGACAGAGCAGGCTTGAGGGTTTTGGATGTTTTTAAACAGACCAGCAGGCAGGCATTTCCTCAGGGATGCTGGTGACAGACCAAAGTGACAGGTGGGGAGGCATGGGTGCTGGAGCCAGGGTGATTAGGGAGGACTGGGGAAAAGCAGGCTGGGCGAATCCCTCTTAAACACCTCGTCCTTCAGGAGACCACAGACGGGGAGTGGTTGTGATTGACCATGTGACTGTCGGGGGAGGAGTTTGGGCTGCTGCCGGACGACGAGGGACTCCCCTTGTTTTTGATCTGCAGCCAGGTCTCGCCCAGTGCCTTGGCAAAGTGGTCGTCCACCGAGCCTGTGATGGAAACCGAGTTGGTGGCGGTGGGCTCTGGCTCCTTGTAGTTCTTCCCGAGACTGCGGCGGAAGTGCTCCTCGATCACCGGGTCACAGGCTGTATTGGCTAGAGCAGGGAGGAAAGATCAGGTGAGAGAAAGTGGCAGATTTTAGTTCTCATAATGAAAAGAGAAAGATCTCTGAAACTCTTGTTTAATAGTCAGTGGGCAATTTATTGCCTAGCATCAGCTGAAACATTGGTTATGTGCATTTTAGGTCAATGGAAAAAAGACTAACTCTGACATCTACTTCACTTTCTCATTGCAGTTTTTTTATATTAAATCACCGTTTTGAATTTCACTGTTAACCTCAATGAGATCATGGGGATTTCACTGTGATCGTAAAAACGGCCACAGTAAAGTTATCAACCCACAGAAAACATGACTGACACTCACAGAAAAGAGGAATAAAACAGACGCATTTGGCTGAGGCCTACAGTGACATTTTCAGTGCAGAGATAACAGACAGGGTTGTAAATAAAGTACGCCGAGGCCCTCATGTCAACAGTCGACAGACTCACTGACAGAAAGCTGGAGTGATTTTTTTCACTGGTTATATAAGTTGGTCTGAATGTGGAGACTATGAGCAGGCTGTGTTTTCTCTGGAGGGAGATTTACAGAGAGGTTTCCCACAAACTGCACTGTATGGGAAATGAGTTTGTTTCCAAAATTATATCCTCTTTTAGAGACACATACAGCTTACTTGGTAACAGTAAGTATGAATTAATTACTGAGAAATCATGTTTAGCCATCACTGCTCATTCTACCATAAAACCAAGTACTAAAAAAAACACAATATACTTGAGAACTAGGATGTGGTATATGTGTGTGAGTGCACTCACTGTTGATTCTCCTGTAGTTGTTAGTGAGGCTTGAGCAGCCGTTGTGGGAGACCGGACAGTGAGACAGGTTGCAGTTGCGGTTGTTGGCTGGGGCGCATGTGATCACTGATGGACGATTCTGAAACACAGAAGATATAAATTCAACATTTGGGGATTCTCAAAAACAACATAATTGTGTCAAGGGTGGGTGTAAGAAGTAGCTAAATAAAAAGACAGCAGTATTAGAAATGCTGAAGAAAAGAAGTGGGCCACATTCCAGTAAAAAAGACAGACCACTGGGAGGTTTGAAGAGAGAGAATGATTCAGTGACCACCGGGGTTTAAAAAAAAAAAAAAAGGAAATTTCTACTCTCCACCCTCCAAGGATACCAGTTAATGACAGCACATTAGTCACATCATGTGGGGGACCTACCGGAGTTGAGGTTTTACCCCATGATTTGTGTTGATGTACTCAGTGCTAGAACCAAAGAAACGGGATGTGCAGCTTACCTGCTGGCGCTCCACGGCGCTGACTGTGTGCGGCACTGCGGGCATGGCTGCTGTGCCGCTACGTGCAGACTCTACCATGCTGTTTTTGGTGAGTGCCAGTGGCTGGTCCATGCCGGCTAAGCTGGTCAGGTGATGATGGTGGTGGTGGGCATGGCTGTACAGGTGGTTGCTGTGGACTCCCAGAGCACTGGGCACCACCACGCGCTCGATGGGGCTCCGGCTGCGGTCCTTGGTGACGGGAGAGCTCCGGTAGTCTCCGTTAGATTTCCTGCAGCACAAAGAGGAAAGAAAGGCACATTCATATATTTTGCATGTGGGTTGTATATTTTTTTATGTCTACTTATTTTAAGGTTGGGGTCCAACGGCACTAAACTGAATCCAGTGAGACTAAATCTGAATAAAAAACAACAGGGCACTTGATCCAAAGTTACTGAAAATCCAACCTGTTAACTGATGAGCACAAAATAAGATAAGTAGAGGAGAGACTGGAGGCAGACGGGAGTGTCGAGGTAGAAAATGGAGAGATGGAGAAAAAAGATGAGTAGCAGAGAGACAAATAAAGACTGGGAGGTGAAAAGGGGCTCAGAGGGGGAGAGAGGATGAGATGAGGGTGAAAAGAGGGAAGATAAACAAAAGAACTATTGTACATGGGTCTCTGTGTCAAACACTGCAAGACCAGCAGAAGCTATTAATACTGACCTCACACACTCTTACTTCTCCGATTGCTGGAGGGTTTGGTAAGTTTGTACGAGCACACATGCTCTCTCGCACACACACATACACACACACAATCTCTCTTTGCTGTTAAAGTCAAAGGAGGAGGAAGGAACACTCTCCTCACTTTATCCAACATGGATGGGCTCCAAACTTATCCCTGCACAGAGGGGCAAACGGGTACAAAGTTGAAAGCTGTAAAGTGGTTTCCTCAGTGCGGCAAATCAACTTTATCTCTTCAGTGGATGTGAAGCCAGCTGCACTCGCTGCTGTCAGATGAAAAACCCTGCAGCACTAACGCAGCATAGACATTTGACTTAACCTGCAAAAAGTTGACATCCCTCTTATCCCTGTTTTTTTTTCCTCTCTCTTTTCTTTCCCTTGACTTCTATTCCACAACACACTGTCCACACTCACAACCATGAGCTGAATACTAAAGGTGTAAAACGGAAGGTTGGCCGCACACTTTCCATACGAAAGAGAATTACTTCCCACCGCAAAGCAATCCTTCTGTCCTCTCCAAACCTGGAGCTCATATTTTAATCACAGGGAAAGCCGAGATAAGGATAAGGGATTCAAGTAACAACAGTTTAACACAACACAGATTTTATATTCTCTTATTTTTTTTTCCACTTCCCAGCTCTGACGGCAGTGAAATGTTTGATATGAAGTGGTGGTGCCCGACACTGTGCACACTTGGCTCCAGTTTAACAGGTAGCAATTATTTCGCTCAGTTGCGTCAAATGTGGTCTGTGTTTTCTGTGTGTGTGTGTGTGTGTGTGTGTGTTCAACTGTGTATTACACCCTTGCTGCGGCTCCACTCCCCTCCTACAAGTTGAGGCCCAGTTACGGGGAGCAAGATTTACTGTACTCGCCTCTTGCTATCTTCTCTTTTTTCTCCAGCTCCATCTACTATCCAGATACTGAGGCCTGAATCAAATTTACTATAAATACGCTGCGCTCAAATGTTGGTGGACAGAAGACGACACAAAACTCCCCCATCCCCCCCCTTTATTCTTCACCACATAACATGTGGAGGCATGTCCCCACCCATGTGAGAAAGCCTGAATGAGAAAACTCAACAGGCTCAGGAGTGAAAGAGCTACAGCAGCCCCCCTTTAAAGGAAAAAAGAAAAAAAAAGATGTCTGTTTGGATGCAAAACAACAAGTTCGGGCAAACAGTTGTAGATCCATGTGACCAGGCAACCTGACTCCTGGGTCAAGCATCTGGAGCCCACAGCAGCGTCCTCCACAAATAAATAGCCTCCAGAGAATACAGAGAGGGAGAGAGGAAGAGCTGAGGAGAGGTGGTGGTGGTGGAGCATGTGAATGCTCTGGACCTCTACCATAAGAAAGAGCGAGGTCGGTAGTTTCCTTCGTTTGTGCCGAGAGCTTACATTAGCAGAGACCCCCCCGCCCCCCCCCGTTTTCTTTTTAGTCTTTGTCTCTCTCTTTTTCCCCTCACAATCAGCAGCAAACTTCCTGAGGGTTAAGAGGGAGAGATTTGGCAGAGCTTGTATAAAACCCTTGCCGATAGCTCACCAAGCTTTTATGTTTCCTCAAACTAAATTTTCAGATTTATTCTATCAAATAGTCAATAACAACAACAACAACAACAACAACAACAACATCATCATCATCATCATCATCATCATCATAGAGGTCACAATAATCACAAAGCTGTATACATTGTTATTATTTCTGGCTCAAAACCAAAGTCCTCCTGCATAACTCTGTTATCTTCAAATATAAACAACCCCCTGATTAGCTTAGAGGCAAATAAATAATACAGTTCTCTCTCTCTCTCCCACTCTCCCTCTCTCCCTCCCTCCCAGCAGCTGGGTCTTGAGTTAGGTTGTGGAAGTCGTTCCAAACTTTAATCACTGCCAAAGAGCAGGCATGCCCACATCCTCGCACAAGAGGGGCCGTTGCGGGAGCCAGTGAACGGGATCAACAAATCCGACCAATGAATGGCGTGGCTGTCCAATCCGCCACCCTGTCCCCCCCTCCCGCCTACCCCTCGCCTGACTGCCCACCAAACCCTGGACCACAGTTCATGCCAGGGATCAGGCATTCAAAAACCCACCCCGTGCCTTTGTCTCTCTTACTCACCTCTCAATTATCGTCAGGGTCGCAGCTGGGGAGAGAGGGAGTGGATGCAAAGGGTGGACGGTGAGGGCTACACGAGACATGAGGACAGGGGTTGGTAGCAAGAGCTAGATCTGAAGAGAGAGGGTTGCCAGGTCTGGGGCTAGAGGAGAGGATGAGAGCTAAAAGTGGGGGAGAGAGAGGGAGAGAGGGAGGGAGACGTTCTTTGAAAAGTAAAGACCTCTGAGACTTGGCACCTACGAGGGGTTCGGAATGAAACTGAATGAAAAAAAAAAAAAAACAGAGGCAAGAGGAGTGAACAATGGACCAAAAAAAAAAAAAAAGGTTGGGGATGCAGCTTAATCTTATTTCACAATGAATGTTCACTGGGTTACTAATCTCTCTCAGATCAAGCATCAATATGGAGTAAACACCACACAGCAGTGCAAAGTTGGGGCAGAGAAAGAAAGGGAAAGAGGAGCTAAAATCTAGTAACGTATGGATAAATGTGAAAAAAAGCGCTCAGTTATATGTAAATCTGCATTTTGACTGCAGGCCTCTCATTTACAGCAGGAACCTGCCTTCTGAAGTGTCTGTCCTGGAAGAATTTGCCAGCTGTGGCTTCCATATATCGTGAAACTGTGAAATCTAAACTTCTGCCTTCCTCGAGGAGAGGTCAGCACCCCGTCCTCGCTCTCTTAATTGGCTGAACACTGGCGAGTCAAATCAATTAGAAGAGTCCAGTCTGAGTGAACAATTCAGTCTAACAGTGAAAGCAGTACATAGCACGGAGTGAGTCCATTAACACTGCCAAACATGTTGTAACATTGTGATATTTCAAAATAAAAGGGTTGAGGTTTTAGATTAGGTTCAAAAGTCCAAGAGATTGGAGAGTGATTCTATTTTCAAATGATCTAGATTACTGTGCTGTGTGTAAATGACTTGTAAACTGTAGTCAGAATCTCTCAGTTAACTGCTAGACTATGTGCAAAAATCACTCCCTCATTCACCACTCCCTGAACAAGGACACTCAATAGTAAGTAGAGGTAAGTAGAGATTTTTCAGATAATTAGTATTTATCACTAATGTGCATGTGCTGGAGAGCCACTCTATATCTATAAAAATGGAGCACATTGCATTGTGGGACTGCTTGTACCCAACACGGACACTACCTGTTTTGGTCAATTGTGGAATATTTGGGGGCACGATACAGCAGACAAATTTACACACTGCAGATTTGGTTTCAGACACACCATAATAATTAATGTGTCATCATTCTTAATAGAATTATGTCTCTACATCGAGCTAACTGAGGTGGTCTGTATAGGTTTTAATTTGGGTAAATTTTTTATGGACTTAAGTGTGTTGGATGGATACTGATCGTTATAATTATATCTAAGCAGCCTGACATGCTATATTTTAATACATTTTTTTTCATGACACAGTCCTTGTGTATTTTTTTTCACTAACCACACTCTAAATTGATTTCAGACATACGTGAACACATAGCACTTTGTAACACGTAAAAAAAAAATACTTCTATAGAATATTATCTATAAAATACAGTTTTATATAAAATACAATCTATATTTTGGATATACTGTGGGGACCCTCTACGTTCAGATCAACTTTTTTTTTTCCAGCTTTGAAAATGTGGACCGTGTGACTGACACCAGAATGGACTGCTTGACACAATGAAATAGAGAGCAGATATCTATTTGATTCTATTTTACTGGAACCTGGGTTATGTGCAGCCTGGCATTAGTGGTAGTCTCTGCGGTGGGCACTCGCAAAAGGATCCCTTAATTTGAAACCCAGAGAGTCCAACCCTTGATACATAAATGATATAGTCATATATCTTGAACAATATTACGCCACTCAGATCTGTCATTAAGTACAGCCTTTTAAGTAACCATTCACATGACACCCTGTCTTCAAGTTAACCTCAAGTTAAAGATCATGACTGTGACCGTGTGTTTGAATGACTTAAAAAGAAAAAGAAACTGGTGCAGGCAAGAAACTGTAAAATCTGAAAACTTGTAATTTGTTCATTCTGGCTTAACAAGCAGCTTTGTATGAGCTAACTTGCCTAATTGCCACAATGGAAAACTAAATAAAACAAATATAAACATATAAATCAAGGACTTTAAAAGTATGGATTCATTTTCCAAAGTGTGCCAGGCTTAGCTCTCTAGTAGACTGCCAATTTGGTGAGGTAGCTATATTTCGCCTTGAGGCAAAGATACAGGAGCTATAAAAGTTCATGCGCTTTTTCTCACAATTGTGCTGCAAAAGTTTTAGAGAAAACCTCACTACAAATCTTTGGTTGGGCAGAGGTTCATGTCCTGCTCCTTTAAGAAATAAATAAAGAGTGAGACGAGAGAGAGAAAGAGAGCGAGAGATACACACAGGAAACATCTGGGAAGAATCAGGGCGTAGAGAGAAGATGACAAAAAAGAAAAAGGAAAAAAAAAGCAGAGGAGGATGAAGGCTCAACCACAGGTTACAACCAGGCCCAAGCTCTGTGAGGTCTGCAGAAACCCACAAAATGTGTATTTTATATATATATATATATATATATATATATATATATATATATATATATATATATATATGTGTGTGTGTGTGTGTGTGTGTGTGTGTGTGTGTGTGTGTGTGTGTGTACATACACACATACACACGCACACAGACTGAGGCACAGGGCCTACCCAGGCTATGTATATAAAGTATACAAACGTCTCTACACAGTTTACTCTGCTCAATCTGGGTTTTAGCAGCAGGACTGAACGGAAGTCAGCAATAATACTTGTATCCTCTAAAACGGAAAAAATTGAAACTCAGGAAATACACCATAACAGATGTCATTTACAGATTATTTTTGTTACATGTCAGCTAATCATCCCTGAATTAAAGCAAACTCATCTATCTATATCTATATATCTATATATCTATCTACACATATACATACATGTGTGTGTGTGTTCTGCTTAATATCTAAAGCAAACCAGACA